>CM072531.1:26097064-26536958 GCA_036898165.1 Silybum marianum
TTGAAGAAGAAGGCTGAGATGCTTTGAGAGAAGATATAGAGGAAATCACTTCAGAGAAAGCATTCAGAAGTGCATCTTTAAAAGAGTTGAGATCATTGGAAGTAGAAACTTGAAAATCATTCAATTTGATCACCATTGTCACCTCCTGTTTTTCCAACCTATCCTCCATCACCTTGTTTGATTTGTTCCTCAATTCCTTTAAGTCCTTCTGAATCTTTTCAAATTCAGAAGTACAAAAATCCTTGAATTTTAAAAATTCAGAAGATGTGGGTAAATTGCCAAGACCAACAGATGGTCTTGTTTGCAGTCCTTCAGAAGAAGGCTGGCCTGTAGATACCACACCATCATGAATCATAAATGACTCTGTGAATGGAGCTTTAGTGAGGCTCACTCCAGCAGGGCTTCCAACTAATCCTTGATACCCAATATTAGGAATATCTATAGTTGTTGTGGCAATGTGACAAACACTTTGCTTAGGGATATCTGAAAGATGTGTGCTGGTGTGAAGGAATTCCACATTTAGTGGTTCTGTAGGCTCAAGATTGAGTGGACTCTCAGACTCTATGTGCTCGAAACAGTGAAGGGGGGACATATGTCCTTCTTTTTCAACAAAAGGATCCTCCAAATGCGGTCCTAATGGTATATGAGTCGCTTGCCCCAATTATGTTGATGAGGCTGTTCTCCCCCTTGAACAGCCTCCCCGTTCTTCTTAGATAATCTAGACTCCTTATCATGCTCACTCTTGTGGGAATCAGGGGAAGAGACTATTGGTTTTGGTAGTCCCATTGATTCATAGTACTCACTCACAATCCTATTTTCTGAACTTACAAGTTCAAGTAGGTAAGCAGGTAATGGAATAGCATTAGGAAATTTTAATTTTGCACTTGGTGGTCGAAGATTATCCATGGTAAAAATAGGAACATGTACCTCATGAGGAAGAGCAGGAATAACAGGAACAACCTTTATTGCACCTTTGATAAATGTTTGAAAGAATTGTTGGAAGGGTATGTAGTTGTATGTGGATTTCTTCAGAACAGCAGTCTTCAGATCTTCAAATATTAGTGAAGCATAGTCATAGTGTTTGTTGAAAGCCACTCCATGAAATATCATCCTTCCATTTGTAGATGCTTGGTCTAAGCTAAAACTTTTTCCAGAGAGGCAAGTGTTTAAAATGGAAAATAGGCAATACCAAATTGGGGGTAGACATTTCCTTCTAAATGAACTTAAGGCATTTAGTTGTTCAGAATAACCCAAGCGCATAAAATCTGAAATCATCTCATAAGATGATGGAATTTGATCATATGAAGTTTTCCCAAGAACTTCATCTGCCTTTGGAAGATAATGTATACTTCTAACATCTTCCACAGAAACACAAACCCTGTAGCCATGAATATATGAGGAAATATCATCTGCAACATCATTGACTTCAGCATAATACCACCATTGTTGTAAGTAAGAAGCAGAAACTGAAAATTTCCTCGAGAGCAAGGCACGAAGTGGATGTTTCTTCAGAATTTCAATCAAAACCATTTGATCATCAGCAAAATCTGTCGATTTGAAGTTCAGAGCACAGTTATTAATTTTTGATTTCGAGAAATTTTTCCTCAGGAACATACAACTTGGACAAATCAGGGCCATCACTGCTCTCAGCACGAGATTGAGACTCACTTTCACCAACATTTGATTCAGATACCACCTCAATGGGTTTGAGTTGTGTTTCCCCAATTGTAGTAGAACTAGGGTTAGGGTTAGGTTTGGAAATTGGATTTGAAGGACCGGCTTCATCAATAGTAGTTGTGGCAGTGTCTTGTACTACTTGATCATCAGTCAGAGGGATCTCCATGGATCCAATCACTATTCTGTTAGGAACAATTTTGAATGTTGCTTCACTAGATGAGTCATTGTTGTTGCTGAAACTCGAAGAAGCAGAAACCATCACATTCGAAGTTGACATTACTGGAGATGAACAAGGATATACACTTGATTGAAAATGAATAAGCACAGAGAGATTTTGGAGGGAAAAAGCACTAGAAAATGAAGAAGAAGGTGATTCCGTCTGTTTTATATGACTAAATAAGCATAGATGGACACGTGGCCAAAAATTAAACGAGATTAAAAGAGTAATCATCATTTATTTGGATTAATGAACCGTTTAATCGAGGTGGGTTAAGGATGTGCAATGAAATTAAAACACGTGGCACACGCTTAAAATGAATAACGGGAAGTAAAGTTTTGAGAACAAGTTCAAAAACTTCAGAAGAAATGCAGAACTTCTGAGAAGAAATTCAGAAGTCGAAATGAAAACTTTCAGAAAAATTTCAGAACTTGCAAGAAAAGTTCAGAACCAAACTTATATTCCTCCAAAATGACAAAAATCATTTAAAAATACATACTTCTGAAACAGATGAATCGTTTTAACTGTTCAGAAGTAGGTTTGAACAATAACAAAAATATTTTATCTATAGTAGCTTGTCCATACTACTTAAATTTGAAATTCAAGACTTTTAACAGCATCTCAGATCTGTTTTGATAGAAAGATTTATTTAAGATTTAGAATTTCTAGCAACGCTCCCCCTTGATTCATAAACAAGTATGATTCTCCCCCTTTAACAATGCTATTTATCAGAGAAAAAAAAATGTTAGAGAAATGAGAAAAAAATGAAAGTATTTGAAAAATAATCATCTTTGAAGAAGAAATTATAATTTCTGAAATTTAGAAAGACGGAATTTCTGAAAATAGAACTTTAGAAAATCTGAAGTTCAAAATATTCAGAATTTGGAAAAAATTAATCTTAGAATATAATTTCTAAATACTTACATAGACATATTCATCATGCCTAATTTACTTACCAGAAAATTAAATCGTTTCTCATCAAGTGCTTTGGTAAATAAATCAGCCAATTGATAATCTGTCTGAACAAAAAACATTTCAATATTATCTTTTTCCACATGATCTTTGATAAAATGATATCTTACATCAATATGCTTTGTTTTTGAATGTTGAACAGGATTAGCTGTGATAGCTATGGCACTTTTTGAGTCACAATATAAAGGAATCTTTTTGAAAGAGTAACCATAGTCCTTGAGTTGTGTTTGCATCCAGATCACTTGTGAACAACATATTGCAACTGCAACATACTCAGCTTCTGCAGTAGAAGTGGAAACACAATTTTGTTTCTTTGAAGACCAACTTACAAGTCTGTCACCCAAAAATTGACATGATCCAGATGTGCTTTTCCTGTCCAATTTGCAACCACCATGGTCTGCATCTGTGAAAGCTGTTAGTTCAAAACCAGAATCCTTAGGATACCAAAGTCCCAATGAAGGAGAACCTTTGAGATATCTAAGGATCTTTTAGCAGCAAGAAGATGAGATTCCTTAGGATTAGCTTGATATCTAGCACAAATACATGTAGCAAACATTATATCTGGTCTACTAGCTGTTAAGTAAAGCAAAGATCCAATGATACCCCTATATTTCTTTTGATCAACAGATATGCCATTTAGATCAGGAGTTAATTTTGTTGCAGTAACCATTGGAGTTTGAATACTAGAACAGTCAGACATGTCAAACTTCTTAAGTAAGTCAAAGACATACTTAGATTGATTAATGAATATGCCAGTGGGAAGTTGTTTAACTTGAATACCAAGAAAAAATGTTAATTCTCCCATCATACTCATTTCAAATTCAGTTTGCATTATTTTCTCAAAATTTCTACAAAAGTTTGGATTAGTAGAAGCAAATATAATATCATCTACATATATTTGTGTTAATATCATATCATCACCTTCCTTTTTCAGAAATAAAGTGGTATCAACAATACCTCTTTTTAATTTGGATTTCAGAAGAAAACTTGTGAGAGTGTCATACCATGCTCTTGGTGCTTGTTTAAGTCCATATAAGGATTTGTCCAAAATATAGACATGTTCTGGGAATTCTTTGCTAACAAATCCTTCTGGTTGTTCAACATAGACTTCTTCATATAGAATACCATTCAAAAATGCACACTAGACATCCATTTGAAATACCTTCATATTTTTATGAGCTGCATATGCCAGAAACATTCTGATAGCTTCAAGTCTTGCAACAGGGGCAAACGTTTCAGCATAATCAATTCCTTCTTGTTGACAATACCACTTAGCAACAAGCCTTGCTTTGTTTCTCACAACAATTCCATTTTCATCCTTTTTATTTCTGAATACCTATTTTGTGCTAAGTATTGATTTACCTTTTGGTTTAGGAATTAATCTCCAGACTTTGTTCCTTTCAAATTGATTTAGCTCATCTTGCATAGCTAAAATCCAATCTGGATCTTGAAGAGCTTTAACTGCTTCTTGGGTTCCATGTTGCTTAAGAAATTCACATACAAACACTCATTAGCTGTTGCTGATCTTGTTTGAACACCTTTTGATGCATCAACAATGATTTGATGAATAGGATGATTAGATGTCCATTTGTTCACATTTGGTAATGGTTGAACAGATGATACATTGTTGAAAGAATCATAATCATCAATAATTGCTTGTGTTTCAGTATCATGGTTGATAACTAAATGTAGATCTGAATTCTCCTCCTAAAATGGTGTATTATGTACTGGTTCAGAAGTTATAGGAACGGTTTCAGAAACAGGAATATTCTATATTGTTTCAGAAACAATAGTATGTTGAACTGATTCAGAAGGCATGTGTACAGATTCAGAAATAGGAATTTCTGAATTTGAGGTTGAGACTGGTGGTGTTGTGATGTTTGATATTTGAATTTCTGAAATTTATTGACATGTTATGTTTCTGAGGAGAGAGGGATTCTGATAATCTACAGAGACATTTACAGAAATATCAAATAATTCTTGACATAAGATATCTAAGTTTGATTTAAGTAAAGTTTGAGATTCAGAAGTTTGGTTTGTCTTGCTATGTTCTGAATCCAAGCTTTCAGAAAGAGGGTTAAGTGTGAGTTCTGAACTGTCATGTTCAGAAGTCAATGTTGGCTCATCAAAACGAATATTTGTAGTCTTAGTGATCCTTTGGGTTCCTTTGATCAATACTCTGTATGCCTTGGACCTTTGAGAGTAGCCAACAAAAATACCAGCTACACCTTTTGGTGCAAATTTATCCAAATGCTGTGTATCCTTTCTGAGAAAACACCTGCAACCAAAAATTTTAAAGTAATCAATAGAGGGTTTTCTTTGTTTAATAATCTCATAAGGAGTTTTAAGTAGTTTTCTGTTAAGAATTGTCCTGTTCTGAGTGAAACATGCAGTAGCTATAGCTTCTGCACAAAGAGACGAAGGAAGTTCAGAATAAGCAAGCATGGTCCTTGCAGCTTCAACCAAAGTTCTATTCTTTCTCTCAACTACTCCATTTTGTTGAGGAATTCTTGCAGCGGAAAAGTTATGTGAGATACCAACAGATTCCAAAAAGTTCTGAAGTGTACAATTTGTAAATTCTGTGCCATTATCACTTCTGATCTTTTGGATTGGTAGTTGAAGAAGAACTTGAATTTTCTTCAGAAAAGGTATGAGCCTTTCAGAAGTGTCAGATTTGAGTCTAAGAAATTCAACCCAAGTATATCTTGAATATTCATCTATAATGAGAAGAATATACTTCTTTCCACCCATGCTTTGAGTCTTCATTGGTCCACACAAATCCATGTGAAGCATTTCAAGTGGAGCTTTGCATGAAGATAGCATTTTCAGAGGATGAGAGCTTCTCTTGATCTTCCGTAGTTCACAAGCAGAACATAAGGAATTCTTATCAAATACGATCTTTGGTAGCCCTCTAACAGAGTGATGTTTTTCCAGTTCAGAAATAGCTTTGAAGTTCAGATGTGACATTCTTCTGTGCCAAAGCCAACTATCATTCCTCATTGTGTTTGAAATGTAACATACTCCCTTTAATTGACCAGTTGCTGTAAAAGTAGCAGTGTAAATATCTCCATCTCTATAGGCAGTTAATTCTTTCTTGTTTTCTGAACTCAGAACATGACAATAGTCTATATCAAAATTGACTTTCCAATATTTGTTACAGAATTGACTGATACTGAAGAGATTATGTTTAAGACCTTCAACATAGAAAACTTTCATTACTGTAACTTCTCCTTTGACAAAACTACCATAACCTCTCACATAACATTTTGCATTATTTCCAAAGCTAACTGTTCCTCCATATCTTTCATGATAATCAGTTAGTAGTTCTTTGAATGATGTCATGTGTCTTGAACATCCAGAATCTAAGACCCACACATGACGTATCTGCAAAAATGATTATTGAGATTTAGGTACCCATTTGAGAATGGGTCCTTTGAGATTAGTAATAATTTTTGAAGTTCTGAACTTTGACTTCAGATTTTGGATTTCAGAAGTTTGTTCAGAACTTTTAGATTTGTCAGTTTTAGATTTAGTTTTATTTTTCTTTTTATTTTTATATTTACTTGCCAATTTAGCTGAATAGTTCTGAATAGATTTCTTAAGATTTTTCTTCTTTGATTTGGAGTTTATTTGAAAATCATGATTACCACAATTAATACAGTGAATATGATTCTTCAGAATATTTAAGAAAGCAATAAAAGAACAAGAATCAACACTATTGAATTTATCAACCAAATTTATGTTATTCACTTTATTAATTTTGGGTACATCGTGTTTCTTTGAAATGGAAAAACTATCTAATTTGTCAGTCTTTGATAGTCTTTCACCTTTCTTTCTCCAAACTAAAGAGGACAGCTCTGTAAATGATAAGAAATGAGGATTAGTATAAGTAGTCTTTTTATCAATTTTAGATTCTGTGGATTTATATTCTTTATAATGAACTTCAGAAGTTGAATTTGGAAGACTGTCATTTGTCAAAAAATTTGACTCTATTTATAAAGTCAGATGATGATATTTAAGATTTTTCAGGAGTTAAAGATGTTTTTGAAGAAATAGATTATGATTAGATGATGTGAAGGAAATATCAGTTTTTAGAAACTCTTGTTTCAGAAAAACAGTGTTAAACATTTCTGAAGACAACTTTGGTGCTTCAGATTTTAAGATGTCCCCATTAACCATAGATGATTGTAATTTGTACACCAAATAACCATTTTTATCTATAACCTGAACCATATGATCATCATCATCATCTGAATCTGATGCATTCATTAAAAATGAGAACTTATCTTGAGTCATACTAGAAGCAAAGAATTTTTGATTTACACTATTTTCAGACTCATCATCAGAATTATCAAAAATAATTTCTGAATTCTCATTATTATTTTGTAAAGATTCAATATCTGAGAATTCATCATATTTTTCTTCATGTTCTGATTTAAGATCAACATTATCTTCTGATTCAACAGTTTGTTCAGAAGATAATTCAGTAATTTGTTTAGTAGTTTCCTCAGATTTAACAAATGATTCAGATTGTTCTTCAGAAATAATTTTAGATTCAGAAGTAATTTTAAAAGGTTTTAAAGCATTATAACTTATTACTTCTGGTTCAGAAATTATCTCAGTTTTATCAGAATCAAACGATTTTTCTTCAAAAAACAGAGTTTCTGATTTGAAAAAGGGAATTCTTTCAGGCAAAGAGTAGTTAACAGGTTTGGATATAATACCTGTGTTGGTTTCATTAAAAATTTTCATTTTAGAATAGTCATAAAGATTTGCAGGCGCTTTTTTTAGTATTTGACTATCATTACATCCAAAACCTGCTTTAATATTGTAAAATTTTGAATTCTGAGCCTGATTTGTCAAAATGTTCAGTGTCTGTTCAGTTTGACCTCTTTTAAAGTTCAGATTTTCTAATTCCTTAATCTTTTTTTAAAGATCAAGTCTTTCTTGGTTCAGAAAGTTCATTTTTACATTTAAAACTTCTTTTTCAGATTTCTCATTAGTAATGTCTTTCTTTAAACTGTCCAGTTTTTCTTTTAATTGAAGCTTTTCTTCAGAAACGTTTTCAAGAATTTGTTCAGTTTCTTAGCAGTTTTGTTTATAGATTTGACTTTCAGCTCTAAATTGATTTACCAAAATTCTTTCACCTTTGATTCTGTTTCTGAGAGTTTCAAATTCAGAAAACATATTCTGAAATTGATTTTGCATTTCAAAATTTTCAGAAACTTGTTCAAAATTTGGTTCAGAAATTTTTTTTAATTCAGAAGATGAAGAAGATACCTCAGAATCATGTGCATGTTTTTCGTCTGGATCCATTTGGCACATGTTGCATTTTGAAGCATAATGAGCTACCTTTTCATCATCATCTCCATCACTCCAGTTTAACTAGTATTCCTCATACTTGGTTACTAGAGCTGGATTTTGTTCTTTTCTTTGCAAGAAGATGCTTCTTCTCATAGTAGCCTGAGTTTTTGACTTTAGGCATTTTGCACTGTCTTGCATAATGACCAGGCTTACCACAATCGAAACACCTTGCTGGTTCAGATGACTCATTTTGACCAGCATCTTGACTTTTCTTAGGTCCAACTTCAGACCTTGGTTTATTCTGATATTTTTGATTATATCTTTGAGTGAATTGCCTTGTCATAAAAGCAATAATATCAGAAATTCTTTTAAGTTCTTCATCTGATTCATCCCCATCACACAGAGTTGTCTCTGGAATTTCACCAACTTTGTTTTTAGTAGAGATGGTCAAGGAGTTGTTGTAGTTTTTGCTTAACAAGGCTACAGTTTGATTTTCCTTTTTCTGCTCATTCTGTCTAGTGTTGATCTTGTCCTCTTGTTGGAACAAGATGCCATATACATCATGAATAGTCTTCCTAGACAGATTCCTTGTAACCATGTTATCAGAAAAGCTTGACCATTCATTTCCCAAGTTGTTCAGAAATTTATTGTTTATTTCTGAATTTGATTTCTGAACACCATTTCTTCTTAGATCATTCAGAATATTGTTGAATCTATGATATGTATTAGTAATTGATTCATTTTCTTTATATCTGAAATTCTCATAAGTACCCACACAGATATTTAAGCGTTGTGCTTGGGCTTTTGTACTACCTTGCATCTGGGCTTCTACTTCATCCCACATAGCTTTGGCAGATGTTAGACTATCTATCCTATTAAAGAATTCATTTGGAATAGCCATAGTAAGAAGAGTTAATGCCCTTTTGTCAATTTTTGCTTGAGCTTTCTCAGCAGTACTGTACATACCTGGGCTTTACTTGATTCTTGATGCAGGTATTTCAGGAGTGGATTCAGTTCTTGGAACTGCAAGGATTTCCACATAGACCTCCAGAGGGCCATTTATGATTGATTGCATTAAAGCTTCATCGATATTGTTCAAGAATTGAACCATCCTGATTGGCCATTGATGATATTCTCCTAAAAACAAAGTTGGTGGTTTGGTTTCTGATCCAATGGAGACGATTTCTTTCGACATCCTTGATTTGAAAAAGATCGAGAATTCACCTGAATTTGAATCTTGAACTTTTCGATCAAGAACACAACAAGAACTGTCAGATCTGACAAGTTCTCTCTAACCTTCAAGAACAGATGAATTGGCTCTGATACCAATTGTTAGATCCCAAATAATCAAGATATAGAAAGATAACAGGAAGTATAACACTGAATGTTGTATATTGTATTGATCAGATGAAAAGTATTACAAAATGTGTCTTTACAAGCTTATGAAAAACGTTAGTTCTAACTATCTAACAAACTATCTATTTATACAAGAAATAGAAATGCTAAAGTTACAGTACAAAAATGACAAGCATGTTCAGAACTACTTCTGAATTTCTTCAGAACTTCTTCAGAAGTGTCTTCAGAACCTTTTTCAGAACTTCTTCAGAAGTATCTTCAGAATCATCAGAACTTCTGAAGCTGCCACTTCAGAAGTTATGCCTTAGGCTTTTTTCTGCTTGTCTTCTGAGTTCTGAGTCTTCCTTTCTTCAGATCTTTCTTACTCTTCAGAACCCAGTATCTTTTGAAGCTATCTTAGTATCTCTATCAATTGTTATAGTCTCCCCTGTTAAAGAAATTTTGTCTCGAAATTTAATGACTGCTACTGCCAATGGACTCCTTTGCAAACACATGCGGATATTTGCCTTTCATGAAATCTTCTCTTTCCCAAGTATACTCTGGACCATGCTTCGCATTCCAGCAAACTTTTATAATAGGGATCTTACTGCATCTCAGCTGTTTGACTTCTCGATCAAGTATTTCGATTGGTTTTTTCAATGAAATGTAATCGATCGTTAATCTGAACGTCTTCCAGAGGCAGAACTATTGTTTCATCCGTCAGGCATTTCTTCAAATTTGACACATGGAACGTGTCGTGGATGGCGCTTAAATTCTGTTGTAACCTCAATTTGTACGCCACCGGCCCGATTCTTTCGAGTATTTCGAACGGACCTATGTATCTAGGACCCGGTTTGCCTCTCTTCCTGAAACGTACTTGTCCCTTCCATGGTGATACCTTCAAAAGCACTTTATCACCTACTTGGAATTTTAACGGCTTTCTCCGATTATCCGCATAACTCTTCTGACGATCTCTTGCTGTCTTGAGTCTTTCCTTGATGATTGAAATCTTGTAAGTTGTTTCCTGAATAATATCGGGCGTGGTCAGCTGTCTATATCCGATTTCTAACCAGCTAAGTGGTGATCTACATTTTCGTCCGTATAGGGCTTCATAGGCGCGCACTGAAAGCTAGTGTGATAGTTGTTGTTATATGAGAATTCAACAAGTGGTAAGTAGGTATCCCAACTCCCACCAAAATCTATCGCGCATGCACGTAGCATATCCTCTAACGTTTGAATAGTTCTTTCCGATTGACCATCCGTTTGAGGATGATGAGCAGTACTATAATCCAAACGCGTACCCAAAGCCTTTTGAAGAGACTGCCAAAACCGTGACGTAAAACGTGTATCTCTATCTAAAATAATGGAAATAGGCACACCTTGACGTGTAACTATTTCGTTGATGTAAATTTGTGCACGTTTCTCCATACTGAAATCTTCACGAATGGGAATAAAATGTGCTGATTTTGTAAGTCGATCGACTATAACCCATATCGAATCATGCCCTTTCCCAGTTCTGGGTAGCTTGGTTATGAAATCCATAGTTATTTGCTCCCATTTCCATTGGGGAATTTCGGGTTGTTGAAGTAGACCGGATGGTTCCTGATGTTCGGCCTTGACTTGAGCACAAGTTAAGCACTTGCTTACATACTCAGCAATATCTTTCTTCATTCCTGGCCACCAATAGTATTCGTTCAGATCCTTGTACATCTTATCCGCCCCTGGGTGAACTGAATATCTGGATCGATGGGCTTCATCCAAAATGGTTGATCGCAGATCACCAACCTTTGGTATCCATACTTTATTTTTAAAATAATGCCCTCCATCTGATTGTAATTCAAATCCTTTTTCTAAGTGATGCAAGGTCTCATCCTTCAAATTCTCATCTTTTAAAGCTTCTTTTTGTGCTTCAAGATTTGATTCTTTTAACTCGTTTGAACCATCATTCCCATAGCTTGTGCTCTCGTCAGCTTCACTCTTTCCTTTCTTCTTAAAGCGTCAGCTACTACATTGGCCTTGCTTGGATGGTACTTTATTTCATAATCGTAGACACTAAGTAGCTCGACCCATCTTCTTTGCCTCATATTGAGCATTTTCTGGTCAAGAATGTGCTGAAGGCTTTTATGATCAGTGAAAATGGTGCACTTAGTGCCGTAAAGTTAGTGTCTCCAGATTTTGTGTGCAAACACCACCGCCCCTAACTCCATGTCATGGGTGGTGTAATTCTTCTCATGAATCTTTCATTGCCTCGATGCGTATGCGATAACTTTGTCTTTTTGCATCAGTACGCATCCCATCCCTTGATGTGAAGCGTCACAGTAGACTACAAAGTTATCCACTCCCTCTGGTAAAGCCAAAATCGGTGCGTTGCACAACTTATGTTTGAGAGTCTGGAATGCTTCCTGTTAGACCCAAAGAAGTATGAACCATAAGATGGAAGTATGATATGACGTGGCACACTTGTACCTCATGCTTCACCGTTTACAACTGAATTCTGTTATACGCTCCTATCTGTCTACCTGTCAGTTTGTAATTGGTTAGAGTGTTGACTTTATATTCATTGTAATAGTATAAATATATTAAGTCTTTGAATGTAAAGTTGTCGATTGAAAAGCATTTTTTTGAAGATCAATTTGTGCATCTAATTCCTGTATTTTGTAATCGATCTTCAAGGTTATCAATACAATCTCAGTCTGTTCTTCATCTCTTATTACTTACTGTTTGTTTGATAATTACTGTTGTTAATTGAGTTGAATTGCTTCCGCTTATACTTTGATTCTCAAATCTCTCAATTAACTATTTAGAAAGGGATCTGGGTTCCAACAATTGGTATCAGAGCCATCTAATCAATCTATTGATTATTTGATCTCTTCCATTTGTTCTAGGAGAATTTGTTAAATGTCATAACAATTTTCTCCAAAATAGTGGTAAGTGTGGTTAATTTTGAAGGATATCGACCTGTTTTTCGAGTCAATTGGAATTTAATTGTTCTAAATTTCATATAATCGTCAAAAAAAAATTCTCTGTTCTCTGTCACAAATGGCAAATTCAAATCTGAATGTTGTTTACACCTCCGGTTCTCTGACCAAACCTCCTACTCTTGTTCGTGGTGAATATCCACAATGGAAAATTCGAATAATAAATTTCTATGAAGGATTAGATGTTGAACTCTATCCTATTGTTCAAAATGGTCCCTTCGTACCAATGGCTACAGTTCCAAGAGTTCCTGCCACTACCAATACTGATGAAGTCCCAGCTCGAAAAGTTCCAAAGCTAAGGGAAAATTGGTCTGATGAGGAAAAGGGCAAAGTAGAATTTCCTAAAAAGGCAAAAACTCTTCTTATCATGGCTATTCCGAATGAGATTTTTCAATCTCTGGATTCCTGTAATACTGCCAAAGAATTATGGGATCAATTAGAAAACCTTCTGGAAGGTGGTGCTGAAATGAAGAAAAACAGAAGAGCTCAAGCTCTGAACGAGTATAATAGCTTCCAAGCCAATCCTGAGGAGACTCTGGAACAGACCTATCATAGATTTAATTCCTTAATAAATCTATGTAAAAGATGTGATATCATTCGATCACAAGAAGACAACAATGTTCTATTTCTTAAACGTTTGAATTCTGAATGGTCAAATCTTTCTATGTCCCTTCAAGCAAATCAAGATCTTGAGCGATGGTCTCTGCATGATGTTTTTGGTACATTGCAAGCCCATGAGAAAAAGGTTGTTCAGAAGAAAACAACTATAGGTGGACCTCTGGCTTTGATCTCTGAAACTAAGGGATCAACCAGAAGAAGAAATGAAGAAAGGAGAGGAAAAAGCAAGGCCTTCATATCAGAGGCTATTTCAGAAAATGATTCTGATTCTGATGATGAAATCAAAGCCTTTGCTGATTCTTTGGCTCTTATTACCAAACAATTCACTAATAGGTTTGGGAATAGATCATTCCAGGAAAACAGAAGATTTGATCGGTCTACAAATTCTCACAAACAAGAAATTCAGAGAACTGAGAAATCTGACGTTGAGAAGAAAGAAAATGAGATGAAGAAGAAGGATGTGTGCTACAGGTGTAGCAAGCTAGGACATTACTCTAAGGATTGCAGAGGAACCCTGGAAAAAGACCAGACGTACTATAAGAACAAATACAAGTACAATGTCACTGAAAGAGCTCATTATGCTGAGAAAGAAAACTGGCTAGGAGACGAGTCTAGCGGTGATGAGGCCATGTTTTGTGGGATGGCAAAGACAAATGAGTCAGAAGATCAACCTTCTGGATCACCGGTTAGTACTTTCTCTGAATCATCTGAACTTGAAAACACAATTGTGCTTTTATCCAACAATTTTGAAGAACTAAAACAAAAGCTCACAATTGAAAAGAAATTACGAACAGGTATTGAAAAAACTCTTTCTACAACACAAAGGGAAAGAGATATTTATAAAAGGGACATGGATATTTTAACAAAAGAGAAACTGGAACTTAGCACTGAAAAAGAAAGGATTTCCATGACCTTAAAAAATACTGAAGTTAAGGTCAAAAAGGAGAACTTAAATTTTAAAAAACTTTTGGAAGAAAAAGACAAGGAGATTCAAGCTAAAGAAAGTGACAGATTAAATTCTGTAGCACATAAAAATTAGTTTCAAAAAGATAGAGAATTTTTACATGTTGACCTTCAAAACAAAAGGCTACAAATCAAAACATATTTGGATGCCCAAAAAGTTCGCGACAAAATTAATACACAAGTAGGGAGATCTGGAATTTTTTTTGAGGATTTAGATCCCTACACGTGTGAGAAAAGGTCTACCTTAGATTCTGTCTTCTGTATGGGACAAGAACAGAAGCCAGTGTTTCCAAGTTTATATGAACAATCACTCTTCAAACGATCAACACTTGAAAATGGTCATCATAAACGAAAACTCAAGTTCCAAAATATTATATACTCATCTGAAAAAATGAACGTGGATCTAAATAAGATTCAGAAGAAAGATGACATTTTCAAATTTGGCTTGAATGATCATGTAACTTTGAATCCAGAAGCTGATGCCTTTATTTCTACACAAGTAGAAGAAGAGTTACGACTTAGCTTTGAAAATGATATTCTCTCAACTCTGGATGAATGTTTTAAACTTGAAAATGAAAATGTTCTGCAAAACTCTTCAGAAAACAATCCAGAGATATTTTCTTGTTCTTTAATAGACTTGCATCTTTCTGAATCTCAAGACCATTTGGAAGTAATCACATATCCTTGGGAGACTGATGATCAAGGTGAAGATTTCTTTGATAATTATGAAAAATATTTTTCTAAATTAGAAAATCAATCTTCATCCATTTACATCAAGTCTCTAGAGGTCATTAAAAATAAGGATGCCCCTTTCTTATATACCAATAAACCTCAGGAAATCAGAGCCTCTAATAATAATGTTTGAAAACATCCCAGTGGCATACCGATACTCTCTGCTTCTGTAATAGGACAGAGAAAATCTGTATCTATTCATCCAGACTTCATAGGGATGTGTCTTAAAGCCAAATCTTGTCTTGAACTTGAGAAAGAAGAAAATCTCAAAAAATCTTTTGAAAAATAAACAATCTCTGAAACCCAATCTTCCAAAATTTACTTATGTTCAAAAGGGAAAATGGAAATCTAATCTCTCTGCTCCTGTTTCAGTAACTTCGAAAGCTCCTAAGGTGGTAAATCAGAGGAAGCCTCCGCTGAAGAACATTTCAGATTCTGAAAATAAGTCTAGTCTAGATAGAAAGTTCTATAGAACTACTGATACTAGAAAACACAGTATAAAGAAAAATTGTAGTTCTCATTATCTTAATGAAAATTCAATAAAATCTTTTCTGTCTCAGAATTCTGAATGTTTTTCTATGTTCTTAAAATTAAAACAATTTTTCGTGAGGACCTCTGATCAGTCAAATGCTAATTTCCCGTACTACAAAAATAAACAAAAGAGAAACAATAAGATTAAAACTGCAAAGAAGAATCCTCAAACCCCTGCTAAATCAAATCAAGAGCAAGTTAAAAGAATTGACAAACCCAAAACTAACATTAAAGGACCCATAATGCGATAGGTACCTAAAAAACTCTGATTGATTGCAGAAGCAGCGTGTGCACATCTGGTATCTTGACTCTGGATGCTCGAGGCACATAACTGGATCAAAAAACTTACTCTCCCAATTCAAAGATAAATGTGGTGGAGCTGTAACGTTTGGTGATAATGGTAAGGGTCAAATAAAGGGCTACGGTACTTTACAAGAAGGTAACATTACCTTATCTAAGGTAGCTCATGTTTCTGGAATAAAACATAACTTGCTGAGTGTAAGTCAACTCTGTAAATTCTAAAATACTCGTTGTATTTGATGAAAAACATTGTTACTTATTTTCCAAGGCAGGTGAGGAACTCTGGAGAGCTGACAGAAAAGGTAATTTATATATGATGAATTTCACATCCAAAGATGGTAAAGAATCTCTCTGTCTAATCTCCAAAAAGAGTGAAGCTGCATGGTTATGGCATCATAAAATGTCTCACTTAAACTTTGAAAATCTTGAAATGCTTGTCAAACAAAATTTAGTAACTGGTTTTCCAGAAGTCCATTTTCAAAAAGATCACCTCTGTCCTGCATGTGAAATGGGCAAAATTAAACGAGCATCTCATAAAACAAAAAGTGATCATTCTTATACTCGACCTCTGCAACTGTTACATGTTGATCTATGTGGTCCCATTGCAATTCAGAGTCTCTCTGGTAAAAAGTATATTCTGGTACTTATTGATGAAATTTCCAGGTATACTTGGCTCGCTTTTGTAAGACAAAAGTCAGAGGTACCTATCGTTTTACAGAATATGATGACCAGAATCCAAGTTCTTCTACATCAGAAGATTCAATGTACTCGAAGCGACAACGGATGCGAATTCAAGAATGCCAAGCTTGAGGCATACTTTGTTGAAAATGGAATCACACAAAATTTCTCTGCTGTACGCACTCCTCAACAGAATGGTGTAGTTGAACGTCGCAATCGAACCCTGGTAGAAGCAGCCAGAACGATACTTGCAGCTTCTGGTCTTTCTATTCATTTCTGGGCAAAAGCTGTAGCCACTGCTTGTTTCACTCAAAATCGTTCCATAATTGTCAAGAGGCATCTCAAAACCTCTTATGAACTTATCAACAAACGAAAACCCTCTGCCAAAATTTTTCATATTTTTGGTTGCAAGTGTTTTATATTAAACGACAGAGACAAACTTGGTAAATTTGATCCAAAGTCAGATGAAGCTAAATTCTTAGGATATTCGTTAAACTCTAGAGCCTATCGAGTTTTAAACTTACGTACTAAGACTGTTATGGAAAGCATTAACATTGATTTTGATGATCAAAGCAAACTAACTTCTGAGTATTCTACTTTAGAACTTAAACTTAATACAGTGACTTCTGATTATCTTTCAGGCTCCAGAGAATCCGAGATCGATACCATTTTTCAAGATTTTCTAGGCGAAGAAATATTTTCAGAACAAATCTCTCGTACCCCATCCTTAAGTATTCCTGAAGTTCTTCACACCTCTGGGATAACTCTATCTGGTCCTTCTATTTCTGAAGCAAGTTCTCCTGTCATCTCTGCTCCAATCTCATCACATGCCAGTCCAGAAGCCACTCCAGTATCTTCATCTGAAGCTACTTCTGTATCTTCATCTGAGGGGGAGATTTCAGGCACTAATAATTCAGATTCAACAATTCCAGATGAGGTTATTCAACCTTCTGAAACAGAAACAGAAGTTCTGGCTCAACCCATACTACAAGCAAGGATGACAAGATGGACTTAATCACACACTCCAGTTCTCATCATTGGTAGTCCGTCTGAGGGTATTAAAACAAGATCAACTACAGCTAATGAAGCATTCTATGTCAACTTTCTTAGCATGATCGAACCAAAGCATGTTCATGAAGCCTTGACAGAACCAAGTTGGGTGGAAGCTATGCAAGAAGAATTACTTCAATTTGAAGGCAACAAGGTGTGGAACTTAGTACCTTTACCAAAAGGAAAAAAATTGCTAATGGTACTAAGTGGCTATTCAGAAATAAGAAGGATGAAGACGGAATAGTGATCAGAAATAAGGCTCGCCTAGTGGCTAATGGACATTGTCAAGAATAAGGCATTGATTATGAACGCTTATCCAAATTTCTGATCGGCAAAGGTTATGAGAAAGGTAAGATTGATACCACATTGTTCATCAAAAGAGGCAAAGGTATGTTAACTATTGTTCAAATTTATGTGGATGACATAATATTTGGCTCTACTCATCAAACTGAAGTAGATTTGTTTTCTGCATTGATGGAAAAGGAATTTGAAATGAGTATGATGGGAGAATTAACGTTCTTTCTCAGCCTCCAGGTTAAACAGAATACCGATGGTATCTTTATTAACCAAGCCAAGTATGTTTCTGACATGCTAAAGAAATTTCATTTTCACAATTCATCACCTATAAAAACACCTATCTCTCCTAGTATGAAGCTGGGTCCCGATTCTTCTAGGAAACCAGTAGATATCACAAGCTACAGAGGTATGATAGGTTCTCTTCTGTATTTAACTGCTAGTAGGCCTGATATTATGTTTGCCACCTGTCTTTGTGCTCGATATCAAGCAAATCCAAAAGAATCTCATTTGGCCGCTGTCAAAAGAACTTTTAGATACTTAAAGGGAACTCCTTCACTGGGTCTCTGGTATCCTAAAAACTCTGGGTTTGATTTAATGGCATATACAGATTCTGATCATGCAGGATGTAAGCTGGACAGAAAAAGTACCTCTGGTAGCTATCAACTTTTGGGACATAGACTTATCAGCTGGACATCCAAGAAACAAAATTGTGTCTCAACATCTACTGCAGAGACTGAATATGTTGCTGCTGCTAGTTGCTGTTCCCAAGTTATTTGAATGAAGACTCAACTCAGAGACTATGGATTGATATATGATAAGATTCCCATCCTATGTGATTCAGCGAGTGCCATTGCCATTACTGAAAACCCAGTTCAGCACTCCAAAACAAAGGATATTGATGTCAGGTATCATTTTATGAAAGATCACGTAGAGAAGGGCACAATAGAAATGTATTTTGTCTCTACTGATCACCAATTGGCTGATATTTTTACAAAAGCTCTGGATGAGAAGCGTTTTAACTTTTTAATCAGCAAGTAGGGGATGATAAATATGTAAATCTTATTTTTCATTATTTAAGAACTGATCAGAGACCTCTGATCGCTTCTGATGATCTCTGTTGAGAAGTCTAACTTCTGTTACATCAGAGACCTTTAATCAGCATTCAGAAGTCTCTGATCATCTCTGTTGAGCTTTTTATTCCTTTACATCCAAGTGACAACAGAAAGGAAACATTTCTTGAAAAGCAAAGGGGGAGAATGATACAACTTCTGAGGGGGAGCTCCGAGCTTTTTTCCAGGGGGAGAAAAACTAAGTCTAACTTCTGTTAGCTGTCTTCTGAACACTCTTTCTTTAAAAGTTTGTTTTACATCTGATTCTTCTGATTAACTCTTGCCGTCAAGGTTATTCAGAATTTTCAGATTTAACTTAATCTTTTCTTGAAAAATTGTTCTTTTGACATGTTTGGGTCAATTTTTTTCCCATTGTTTGTTGACTTATTTTTCTTCTGAAATTTTGACATCAATAAGTATATTTTAATTAACTCTTGCCTTCAAGGTTAATTTAAAATTTTCTTATTATTTCTTAATTTCTTAGGAAAACATTTGTCAATAAATATTAAACTTTCATTTGGATCAAAACTGCTTTATTTCTCCAAATGTCTGATTTTAAATTCATTAAAAAGATTTAATCTCAAAAATTGGTTTAATCAATTAAAATAACTATTTTTTCTTGATTAAATACTAATTTTTTTATTATTTTCTTTTTAATTTTTTTTAGTGGATAATCAAACGGTTTAACTTCGATAAACTTTTCAGTGACTCATCAAACCTATGCTAAGTCATCATTTACACGATTTCATGCTTTACACGTGTCTTTCATCGTGTGACTGCATGACTACACGCCTGCGTGATTACATCAGCATAACTTAATCGTTTTTTTCCCCAAATTCAAAAACCCTTCTCTTTCCACATTCAACTCAAACTCTCTCATATATAAACCCCATACACAGTACTTCATCTTCTTGCTCGCGATTCCTAAAGTAATTGCTTCTCTATTTTCAAATAATCCCAAGAATTCCTAACCATCAATGGCTTCCCGACTTGCAAACCCAAATCTCAATGATGATGATGATGAAGGTCGTCTTGTAGATTCCACAGCTGACAGTGCTCCAATCGTCAAACTGCCTTTGAAGGCAAATAATGTGCAGGTTCTCCTCGATCCCAACACATATCTGGCTGAATTCAGGGTCCTGGTCGAATTTCTTCAACAACATCAACTAAACCGAGCCCTAACCTTGACAAATCCAAATGTTCCTGAGCTTTATGTCCAAGAGGTGTGGCAATCAATGTACATTGCAGATGAAGATACCCTGCGTGGAAATTTCAGTCATCCCAATGCACCTGAAAATGCTGTCGAAATACCCATCACAAAGAAGAAAATTGCCAGGTATTTTCACTTGCCTTCCTCTACACTTGAAACAAATGGTGAGATTTTGCCAAACCCTGCCCTAGACCAGAATCCATCATCTGAAGCCCTACTCTCCTTTGTTCAATTCTTGGGTTATAATGAGCATTTATCAAAACTCTCTGAATTCAAACGCAAGAAACTACCCCCAATGTGGAACACGCTTATCTCCATTCTCAACAAAAGTCTCACATGCAAAATTGGATCCCAAGACCAAGCCAGTAAAAACATCTTTACAATTATGTATGGATGTACTTTAATCACCCTCTGGATTATGCAAGCCTCCTCTATCAAGAGATCAAAGCCGCTGTTCACACTAAAGTCCCTCCAGAATCAAGGAAAACCACTATCTGCCTTGATGTTTCCCAGGTTTTGGTCTCCGTTCACCTACCCAGCGATTGGTGCTCTCAAAGCTCCTCTTATTCAACCATTTTGCAAGATAGCATCCATGAGCTCCCACAAACCAACTATCGATATCAACGGTTACTCATCTCCAAGGGAACTCTCCAGGTATATGCTCGACCTTATTTCTTCCTCCTCTCTCTATCTCTCATCCTATAAACGCTCTATGGTATTCTCAGAACAGAGGATACCTACCCCAGAGCACTTAGAGCCAAATGTAGGAAGTGAGGGGTCAAGTGAGGCTGAGTTTGAAAAGAATCAGAGTGCACAACCTAGTGTTTCTACCCATAGTGACCTCTTAATGCAAGAGGGTACTAAAGATGTCCATAGAGACACATATGAGCGCAACTCTCCTTCTTTGCAAAGGGCTCCCACATTTGCTGAGGTAGATGTCAACACATCTACTCTCATTGACCAAGGACCACCCAGTCCAAACCATCCTGAAACCATCCGATCAGAGGATATTTCTCAATCTTCTGCATCAAGCACTACCGGGGAAACCACATCTTCATCATTCTCTCAACAGAATGATGATAATATAAGATTTGTTCCTTCGCCCCAGAACTCGTCACAATCCACACCAAATGTTGATGTCTTCGTGACCAACAATGTCATAGGAACCTCAGAAGATAAGTCCATATCTTCTGATAGTTTAGACGCTGAGGAAATCCCATCAGAGGGGTTACAGCAACAGGACGCACCACTTACCAGAGTGTTTACACTTCATCAAGGTAAGCATATTGTCTTCAGCACCTCATCCTCTGATGATGAGGACTCTGTTGAGACAATCAGAACAACCGAAGAGGTGCCTGTTAATAACAGCCCTCAAAGACAGGTTGGAAGTCCCTCCACACTCAACGTACAAACAGGTGTGAAAGTGGGCCTCTCTGAACGCGAGAGACAAGGGGCTCCATTTGTTGGAGATGCACCGGTTACACATTCTGAGTTCGTCACCAATGCAGCGTTTCAGGCATTTGGTGATAAGCTTCAGAGATTTGTGGAAGATCTAAAACTATCCCAGAAATCTCAAAATGCCATTCTTCTTGCCATCCAAAATGAACAAGCTCAACATTCACGTACTCTGGAGGCACTCAGAGAACTTATCTCTACAAATGCAGAAGCTCAACAATCACAAGCTTATGATCATTTTACTTCTCTGAACAAAGGCATCCAGGCCAACTCTGACGCTATCTTCTTTATTCCTGATGAACTTCCAACTCCAGAGGTCACCATCTCTGTTGACGAATATGGCTCCTTAGTGGCAGATCTTCAGAAAATCATTAAGGCTGTACAACCCTCTGAAGACTCTTCTGGATCATCCCTGGTGAAAAAGTCCGACATGGCTATCTTTCAGAAAGCCATGCTCGACAGAATTAACACTCTCACTTCCAAATATGTCTCAAAAACAACTGCCAGCACTTCAAATGTGGATCAGAAGCTCACCTCTCTCGAATCCTCCATTTCTCAATTATCTTCAATGGTAAGCTCTCTTTTTAATACATTCTCTGCTAAACAGAAGGCTAAGGAAGAAAAGGCATGCAAAAAGGCTGAACTCAAAAGAAAAAGATCTGAGGATCAGGATCCTGATTCTCAGAAGGGGGAGAAAATGCCAGAAACCAAGAAGGCTAAGACTGTAATGGGTACTGACATTTCTTCTCAAGATAAAGGAAAAGCTTCTACCTCATCTCCATCTGCACCTCCATCTTCAAAAAAAACACCTCTGACCCCAAGACCTCTGGCCACACATTTCGGCACTCTTCCTAAGGATCCAGAAATGGCTCAATTTCTTTTAGATGTCATTGGCAATAACAGAAGTGTTCCCTATCCTCCAGATGTTGAAGCAGAAATTCTCAAAGCTAAAATTGCCAAGGCTAAAGCTGAAGCCTCAAAAGCTAAAGTTGAAGCCTTAAATAAAAGAAGAGAAGAAGAGAGAATAGAAGCTGAACTTCATGCAAAAGCTGAAGCAGAAAGAGCCTCTGCAGAAGAAGCAAGAGCACAAGCAGAAATGGAAAAAGAAAAAGATGAAAAAGCAACTGCTGAAATATCATCAAGTCGAACAGCTGAAAATAGAGAAAAACTGCCGAGACTTGGAAGAATTGATCTTCCAATTCTGGAAGTAACAAAAAGATACATGTATGCTCCTATGGATCAGAAGATCTATCTTATGTTGCCTAACTTCTCAAATGGATACAATGTCAGTGATGCTGAAAAGGATAAATTCATGAGTCACAGGCAAGCCAGAAAGGATGTCTACACAACAGTGCCAATCAAGAGAATCTCTGCCATCAAGCATACTCGCTTTCAACAGACAGAGATTTGGTATACCATATATGAAGTTATCAGAGAAGATAATAAGACTTATTACTTCTGTGATAATGATCTATTGTCTATCTTTCTGGAAAAATTCATTAAGAATCAAATGACCAAAAGAAGTGATAACCAAGATCAAATTGCCTACTCTCGGATCATTCAATGCATGAAGTCCTTCATCAGATACAAGAGACAGATAGATTTTCAAATAGGGATCAATTACATCTGCTCCTAATGAAGATTTAGAAGGTATCAATACTATGAGAATTGGCAGAGTATTGATTAACCCAGAGGAAGGGGTAATCTTCAAAAGACCAGACATAAGGAGTTTCTTCAGAATCAAAGAAGCACATAAATATTCATCAGAGGTTGTATACATTGCAAAAAGTTACATCTCTGTTGATATCAACAATCATGATCTAGAACTTACTGAAAGGATGGTAAAACGACTAGATAGACTCTTGAAGCTTAGAGGAATTATCGACAAAATCTCAAAGATCATTTCAACAGTTGATTCACTCTAAGATAGACAAAACAAGAATCATATTCCAAAATTCTGGTTTCATACTTAGTGGGAGATTGTTAGACCCAAAAAAGTATGAACCATAAGATGGAAGTATGATATGACGTGGCACACTTGTACCTCATGCTTCACCGTTTACAACTGAATTCTGTTATACGCTCCTATCTGTCTACGTGTCAGTTTGTAATTGGTTAGACTGTTGATTTTATATTCATTGTAATAGTATAAATAGGTTAAGTCTTTGAATGTAAAGTTGTCGATTGAAAAGCATTTTTTTGAAGATCATTTTGTGCATCTAATTCCTGTATTTTGTAATCGATCTTCAAGGTTATCAATACAATCTTAGTATGTTCTTCATCTCTTATTACTTACTGTTTGTTTGATAATTACTGTTGTTAATTGAGTTGAATTGCTTCCGCTTATACTTTGATTCTCAAATCTCTCAACTAACTATTTAGAAAGGGATTTGGGTTGCAACACTTCCTCTTCTTTCTCTCCCCAAATAAACTTGTTATCTTTTTGAGTCAGTATCGTTAGTGGTTGTGCGATCTTGGAGAAATTTTCGATAAATCGCCGATAGTAGCCTGCCAACCCAAGAAATTGACTGATCTAAGTTGGTGTCTTCGGGGCTTCCCATTTCTTAATGGCCTCGATCTTAGCTGGATCAACATGTATCCCTTTTTCATTTACTACGTGGCCAAGAAAATGCATAATTCGCATTTGGAGAATTTGGCGTACAACTTTTCGTTTCTGAGCAATTCTAGTATCAACTTTAAATGTTGCTCATGCTCCTTCTTGTCTTGAGAATAAATGAGCATATCATCTATAAAAACGATCACGAACTTGTCTAGGTACGGTCGACATACTCTATTCATTAAATCCATGAAGACTGTCGGTGCGTTTGTTAGTCCGAAAGGCATAACTAGGAACTCGTAATGACCATAACAAGTTCCAAACGTTGTCTTAGGAATTTCTTCTTCACGAACTCTCATCTGATGATATCCAGATCGAAGATCGATCTTTGAGAAATACGTAGCACCTTGAAGTTGATCGAATAAGTAATCTATTCGAGGAAGGGGGTATCGGTTTTTGATAGTCAACTTATTGAGTTCCCTATAATCGATACACATCCGGAAGGATCCATCCTTCTTTTTAACAAACAAAACTGGAGCTCCCCAAGGTGAAGAGTTGGGTCTGATGAATCCGTTATTGAGTAACTCCTTAAGTTGTTCTGACAGTTCCGGCATTTCCGATGGTGCTAACCGGTATGGTGATTTCGCCACGGGCGTAGCTCCAGGAATTAGATCTATGTGAAACTCAACTTGCCTTGGCGGGGGTATTCCAGGCAATTCGTCTGGAAATACTTCGGGGAAATCCCGAACTATAGGGATATATTGAATGCGTTTCTCTTTTGCCTTCTTATCTATGACATGAGCTAAAAATGCAATGCAGTCCTTCTTCAAATATTTTCGCATCTTCATACACGTCACCATTTTAATACCCCTCCTGGGTTTCTCTCCGTGTACTTCGAGTTTTCCCCCTTCGGGTAACGGAACTCGAATGATCTTTTTAGAACAACAAATTTTGGCTAGGTTTTTGGACAACCAATCCATTCCCACAATTATGTCGAAACTTCCCAATTTAATCGGGATTAGATCTATACTAAAATCCCTACTGGCCAAGTTTAAGGTGCAGTTCATTAATATGTCTTTAGCCCTAGTTTCTTGTCCGTTGGCATATTCAATGACATACATTTCTTTCAACTTTTGAGGTTTTATATTTATCTTTGGTCTAAAATCTGTCGACACATAACTCTTATCTGCTCCAGAATCAAACAGTACAGATGCATAATGATTGTTCAGAAGAAACGTACCTGTAACTACATCTGGATTTTGCCTTGCTTCTTCAGCTCCAATCTCAAACACTCGACCTCTTGCCGGACCTCCTTGATTTCCTTGATTGGTTGGTCGCGCTTGATTATCGTTTGGTCTTTGGTTCCATCTTGGACATGCATTCCGGAAGTGATCCATGCTTCCACACTCGAAACATGCCCGCCTTCCTGTACTTTTACAGTCTTTAGCGTAATGACCTCCTCTGTTGCATTTCTGGCAGATAATACACCGTCCAGCATGCTGTCTATTGCACTTGTCACACTTTTGATAAGTTATTTTCTCCTTTTCTTTGATTGAGTCTGAATCCCGTAGTTTCCTGATATCTTTAGATTCTTTCCCATTCTTCCCCTATATTGTCTTCGTGTAGGTTCGTCCATCTTTCTCTTCCCTTGAACCTTGTCTTTTGCAAACATTCCCGAACGAGTAGCATTATTTGTGAGTCTGGTTGCCGAACTCACTGCCTCTTGTAGGGTTTTTGGGTTTGCCGAAGTAACATCCCCGCGTATCTTCGGAGATAAACCCCAAACATATCTATCAACTCGATTCTCTTCAGGTGTTACCAAATGCGGTACCATTTTTGCCAATTCATGAAAACGTGCAGTATAAGAGTCTATATCATTTCCTCTCATTTCATGATTCCATAATTCTGCTTCCAATTTCTGTATCTCGCTCCTTGGGCAATACTCTTCTTTCATCATCCTCTTAAAATCTTCCCACGTAAGACTGTTAGCGGCTTCTCGGCCCCGAGTTTGTACTTGGTTATTCCACCAAGTTAACGCTCGTCCTTGTAATAGACACGTAGCAAACTCTACTTTCTTACCTTCGGTACATTTGCTAATATGGAGCACAGACTCCATGCTCTCTTTCCAAGTCAGTAATCCCACGGCTCCCTCAGTTCAATGAAATTCCTTAGGATTACAACTCCTAAAGGATTTGTATGTACATTCTCTATTTCCCGAAACTTGATTGTTGTTTTGATTATTGTTCAGGCCAGCTGCCACTTGGCAAACAATGTTTGGAAGTGCAGCTATGAGTTGCTCGGATACAACTCGTGCAACTTTGGAATTTTCTCTTCTCGGAGGCATGGTTCTAAAACACAATTTTAAATTGAGTTTTGGTCAACTTTATATTACTATGGCCATAATAAATCTACTTACTAAGTTATACGTATCTTATAACATACATATAATACTATGCATGAAAACATAAACTCGAAGTAACATACAATAAATAGATATCAAGCATAACTTTCATAAGTAAATCAAAACATTCCAAGCATCAATTTCAAGTACAACCCAAAAAGACATCAAATTGTTTATAACAACATGCAGGCTATAAGCCTCAAAAAGAAAGTATTGTCAACCAAAAAGCTTCAAAACGATAGAGGTTCACTAATGCATCAACACCCAAATCAACAGCCCTATCATCACCATCAAAGCTCCTATCGCGCAAGCTAAGTACGAGTACAACCTGCTGATCGTCCTCCTAGTCTCAAAGGTGACCTCCATGACTCTACCAGTAATTTGGTCCTGTGAGTTCAGGATTGTCAAAATGGCGTCTAGAGAGTGCTGGAAATGGTCCAACCTAAGTCGGTAAGTTTGTACTTCGTTGGCCATGCCCGAGACCCAAAAGTTCTCTGCTGCAGTCATTCCCTGAGGCTGGGGCACACGAACTCCAACTGTTGGTGGAGGAGAGGTAACGCTCCGCGATAGAGTTCGCGATCTGGATGGCTCGCTCGGAGGTTCAGAGGGAACTGCGATAGTCACCCTCCTAGGAGGGAGAACACGCTTTCGGGCGGTTCTCATTGTCCTAGGTCCTCGCGACGGACCAACCACATCGACCGGAGGTGGCGCAGGTACAGAAGTTTCCACAGTAGCACTAGTACAAAAACTCACATTTGCCACGGTTAAAAACCATGGCCATAGGCCTTTGGCCACGGTTTTATTTATTTATCAAACTGTAGCCTATTCTTCCGTGACCATTGATATCCTTTTGGCCACTTTTAAAACGTGTCACCATATCAAATGAAAAACCATATCCATAGCCTAAAAACCATGGATATAAATGTATCTAGTTTTTATGGTATTGGTGCATTTTTACCACAACTGTGGCCATAAACTACTTATCGCCACACAAAATCACGTTAAACGAGGATATTAGCTACCTTTGGTCACATAAAATAAAATAAAAACCATGGAGATTAACTATTTATGGCCACGCAATTTGGTTTTAAGGTGGTCAATGATTACCCTATAATTACGTATATTTGTTTTAACGTGGCCATAAACTATTTATCGTCACGTTAATTTTATATTAATCGTGACCAAATCATGACATATGGTTACAAGAAATGTTAGAACCATAGTTGTTAGAACCATAGTTGTTGGTTAACTTAAATTTTGCCATGCAAATCATGATTTATAGTTACAAGAAATTGTTTGAAACGTGGGTATTGATTATATTTTGGTCACATGAACTAACTAAACCGTAGAGATAAACTAGTTTCCGCCACACAAGTTTCATATTAACCATTGTCAATGCATTAAATTTTGTTATACTAAATTCTTAGAAATGTGGCTATTGATTAATGTTTAGTCACATGAGTTAACTAAAAACGTGACCAAAAACTAGTTACAGCCATGCAAAATTTACATTAACCGTGACCATCTCAAGACATATGGTTATGCTAACTTGTTAAAAACTGTGGCTATTGGTAACCTTTTTGTTACAAGAAATAGCTAAAACCGTAAGCATATACTATTTATAGTCACACAAATTTTATATTACAGTTTCCATTTAATGACATATAGTGACATTGAATTATTAAAAACCGTGACTATAAGTTACCTTTTGGTTACACAAAATAATTAAAATCGTGGTTGTAAACTAATTATAACCACGGAAATTTCAAATTAATTGTGGCTAATTCGTGACATATGGTTACAATGAATTGTTAAAACTGTAGTCATTGGTTACCATTTTGTCACATAAAATAACTAAAACCATAACAATAAATTAGTTACAGTCATACAAATTTCATAGTAAACGTGACCAATTCATGATATATGGTTACATTGAATTTTGATAATCGTGGCTATTTGTTGTATTTTGGTCACACGAAATAACAAAAAATGTGGCAATAAACTACTTACAACCACATAAATTTTGTATCAACCGTGACTAAATTTTGATGTATTGTTGAGCTAAATTGTAAAATTGTGGCTATTAGTTGCCTTTCGGTCACACAAAATAGCTAAATTGTTGCCATAAACTATTTATAGTCATGGTCTTAATTGAATATCATATGGCCATTACAAAAGTTGACCATGACAATGATAACCTTTAGCCACGGTTTTAGTGACGTGAGGCAAAATAACAAATAAATTTTTTTAAAAGTTCAATACAATAATTATTTAAAAAACATAAAAAAAGAATGTCAAGAGTAATATGAATAAGCTATACGAATACCAATGACAAACCTATCACTATTAGTTGTCTAATATATTAGACTTTTGCTTGTTAAAACTACTCCTTGTATGCTTCGGCTTCTGTAACTCATTGATGGTTGTATAAGTTTTCTTTCTCTTCTTAGGATTTTGTTTCTCAATATGTTGATTAGAAGTTGGTTCCGGTACCTGCAACAAGAGTAAAACAAGATATTATTACACATATTGCAACCACAATAAGTCCTACTGCAATCCAAGATACAAAATCTTTAAAGCATGACTTAAAAGAGCATGACAACAGCAATCTGAAACATCAACAGTAACACCAAAACATCAACTTAGCATTAACCATTGACTGCAGGACCAAAACAAACTTGTACCCACCAAAACAGAAGTTTATGAGACCACATCCATAACAAACTTGACAAGAACAGTTTCAGGTATAATTTTGGCAATATCAAACAAAAAGAACAAAACCAATTCACCAATTAAATCCAAATCAACACACCGTGGTTGAAGCCATAACCATATCGGAAAAGTCCAAGACTGATTGTAAGCATACATTTGGGATTCTAACAGCAGCCATAGAAAATAGAAAATATGGTCATAAACCAAAAACAACTTGAAAATACAAACACCAATCCCAAATTTATGGTCTCAAACTTGCTTAGGATCCGTTTTGATTCGACGCTAAACCAAGTACCATCTATATATTAAATATTTAAATTTATGAATTTGTTAATATTAATTATTTTCTCAATTAGGTTTTACTTCATTCTTCTTTTAACAATTTATTAATATTAATTTTTGTTGTTTCTTAATGTTTCCTAACATTGTTGTTTCTTACTATTGACGTCAGTGACCGGCCGTTGTTGCTATTTCTTACTGTTGTTGCAGCTGTTTGTTCCATTTTATTTTACTTTTATTTATTTTGATGTATGCATATACATTATAACACAATATGTTTCTTGAAAGTATTTCTCATAAGCAATTTATAAGTATTTCACATAAGCTATTTACATGGTATCATATGAAGGTAGCATGCTAATATGCATTTCCTGACGGGGTATCCAACTGTAAATTAACTATATACACTCAATTAATTATGAATCTTCGCATATGAAATAGGATGTGCATATATGAACTTGCCAAATTATGAAAAAATCAAGTTCTATAGTGTCCAAATATGTAGGCTAATAACGAATATACCCCAACTTCTAAGTACATTCTTGTATGGATTTATGCATATATGCATATTTGGAGATGATGAATATTGCCTAAGGTAATTTTCGGAGATGATGAACATGCCCTAATTTGTCAGAAAACTAGATAAGCGACTAACCTCTTCATCAGGGATGACAAGACGTTTTGGCCAAGCCACAAAACTATTAAGTGCATCTCCTACTGTTTTGTGCTCACCGGCTTATATTGGTAAAAAAAAGCAGTAGGCTTTATTGATTCATCAATGGAGACTCTGCAACAATCATCTTCAAGCGTAACTCCATGTATTGTTTGTTTCTCTGATGAATAATAAATTTTGCCACGTGCAACGACATTTCTCAGATGTGGATTCGCCAGTCGGCCTTTTACCACCTACACAGTTATAAGTCATATATACATCATAAAGCTCAACTCTAAAATAAAATAAATATAAACAATTTAAAAAAACATACTACTGGGTCTTTAGTTGGGACAACTTGAGATGCCATATTCGTATATTCTTGCAAGTTAACTTGAGAAGAAGACGGGATAGCATTAGAAGGTTCCTGCTTAGAACGAGAAGATTGTTTGCTACTTGTACAAGTTAGTTGAGTAGATTGTCGCGGTGGCATAGGAAGTGAAGATGGCAAACCACTTCCCAAAGATTCCTGAAAAGTGTAGTTAAATAGTTTATATAATTTGCAATGACTAGTTGAAGTAGTCTCTTAAACATACATTCAAATAAATAACAAAGCAATACCTTTCTTTCAGAATTGTTAATTGTAAGGAAACTGAAATGATGCCATTCCCTGAGAAGTAAGGTGATAACATATTGCATCCAGCTTAAGACCTTGTTCTTGTAATGTTGCAGACAAATGTTTAACTTCTTCATCCTTCGATGCCAATGTTTGTTCTTGTTTTTGGATCTTGGCAGACAAATGCTTAACTTCCTCGTCCTATGATTCACGTAGTTGCCTCTCAGCATCTAGTTGTTTCTCAAGTTGAACAATGCGTTCATTTGATGAGCCTTTGCGTCGAGGAATGTTCCAATATTTGGTTGGAGTGACTCCCCTTCCAACCCCTCTTAGACGTCCGCTATGCTCTTTGCCAAGAACTAAAGTAAGGGTATCAGTACCTTGATCAAACGTTATAGATCCTTCTGCCAGATCCTTTTCACAGCAAACCTGTACACAAAATTGGGTTAGAAAAATTGAGTTAAGTTTGATTTAAACATAACGCACTTGCTTTAGTAAAAATCAGGTAACTATGAAGTTTCACTTTTCTTACCATTTCATCTGCCACATTCCTGACATCATCGTCTTTGTATTCTCCATCTTTCGTTAAACGTGCCTTCCTCCACATGAAAGACCGAACAGGAATGTCATCTTCATCTTCAACAAGTTCTTTATTCTTGACCTAGTTTTTCATCAAATACACATAAGTTAACTAAACAAAGACAAAATCTATAACATCCATTAAACCAACCCACAAACTATAGCATATTTGCAAACATCGGAAAAGAGACTTAAACCCAAAAACATTAGGTTCAACAACCACAGTCTATAGCATTATGGACTTACTAGTTTTTCTCTTAGTCCCGAGTATCCCAAACGTCCCAACCGATGTGGGTACTTGGCCTTAGCACGCGCTTTTTTTGCCGCTTTAGACACATCCTTGCAACGTAGATAAAAATTTACATCAATACATAAACTAAAAAATAAAGATAAAAGGACGATAATTATAACTCTTGTCTATAATTATGACCTTAAAATCAGGTGAAAGTCTCCATTCCACGAACGTCTTCCAATCTTCTAGTTGCACGAAATCATACTGTTCAGGAATGACTTTGAGTTTCCGGGGTTTAACTATATTGGGTTGGATGCACTTTACATATAACTTCCTTCTAAAATCACGCAGATGATCAGCGAGATAACACATCACTTGTTTCCTCCTAGATTCATCAATGTCATAATATACCTGCCAAAGTAGTATGTTAGTCAAATGTACTAGATAGAAAGAACAATAAATAGAAATTTAACCTTAAATATAGAAATCGGTATATTCATACCTTTATTGAATCCCAAAGATTATCTTTCACCTCTTTCGTCACTGATTTCCATTTTAAGAACCGAAGTCCGACATCTCGTCTTGCCAAGTCCCCTAAATAACTAGAGAACTCTGATCTATATTTCCCAGTCACCCTACCCCATTTATCAAACTCTATTACATGTTTCTTTCCTTTAGATTCGTTAAAATCTTTAAGCATTTTCACTAACCTTGTTAAACCCCTAACCTTTTTCTTTGTGGATGTTACTGCATTCGCAATTTCTTCGTCTTGATTCCCTCTATCTTCTTCTTGATTCCCTATATTCTCTTCTTGATTCCCTCTATTTTCTTCTTGATTACCTCTATTTTGATCTAAATAAGAAAATAGCAAATAAAAATAATAGAAAACATATCATTTGGGTAAACGAGTTAAAGAAAATTTATTATATTTTAATTTGATTCAATTGCAAATAGGTTAAAAGAAACGGAGAGAAGTGACATCACTTAAACCTTAAAACTAAGTTATCATAGGGAACATACAACTAAGGAAATTCTTGCTTTCAACATCTTGTAACGTATGCATTATTTATATAAGTTGTTGTGCTATTAATAACAAAAATCTTTGGGACTGTTGTAGTTAGGTTTATAAGTCCATTCGGAACTGTTAGTGTTCTATTTTGAGTTCAAGAAACAGTAGCAAGGTGCAGCCTTGGTTCACGAACTGTGCAGGCTTGAAATGGGCAGTTAAACGGACTGTTTTGGGGGTAAAAATCAGCAGCTAAAGGGGTTGTTTTTGTTTAAAAAACCTGGAGCAGTTAGGGGGCTGTTTTGTGGTTAAAATTAACAGCTAAAGATGGTTTTTTGTGGCTAAAAATCAGCAGCAAAAGATGGTGTTATTTTTTCAAAAAATGAGCAGCAATAGGGCATGTTTGGATGTCATTTCAAGACTATTTTGGGCCACTTTTAAAGATCGTTAAGAGCTACCCTAGGGGGATGTCTACAGATGTTTTGAAAGCATTTAGGACCTGTTTAGAGGATAGTTTACACTTGTTTTGGGAGAGACTGAATAATATATTAGAATAGAAATATGGATCAGTTATGAGATGCTTATGTATGCTACATTACCAACTTCTTCACGTTGCTTAATCGTCCCTCCGTGTTGAGTGATCATCAATCAAAATGTTTGGGACTGTTGTAGTTGTTGCTTAGTAGTAGGGTCATGAGAATTAGCTTTAATCAACCAATGGAACGTTGAGTAATGGATTGAAGTTCTTGACAAAGGAGTGGGTTGCAGTTTTGGGACTGTTGTAATTTGGTCTATAAGTCCATTCAGGACTGTTTATGTTATGTTTTGAGTCCACGAAGCAACAACAAGGTGGAGCCTTTGGTCAAGGGCTTTGCAGGCACAAAATCGGCAACTTAAGGGACTGTTTTGGGGGTTAAAATCAGCAGCTATGGGGGCTGTTTTTTGCCTAAAAATCAGCAGGCAGGGGGCTGTTTTGTTGCTAGAAATCAGCAGCTAAAGAGGTTGTTTGTGGGTAAAAAAATCAGCAACAATAGGGACTGTTTGGTTGCCATTTCGAGAATGTTTTGAGCAATGTTTAGAGGCTATTTAGAGTCGTGCTAGGGGGCCATTTTCTTTTATCAACAATATGAATATCTCAATGCCTTAAATCATGTAATGTTAATAAAGTATCATGATATGATAAAATAAGGTATGTACATTACATTAGCACCTTACACATCAGACTATACATAAGCAACAAACATAAAAACAAGCCGAGAAGAACGAAACTTCCAATAGCAGATTCTTAATTGACCAAAATAAAAATCAAAAAGTCTCAAGTAGAAGAAATGAATTAGCCCAACATCGATCAGACGTGTAAAGGTTTTATGAATGAACTACTGTTTATTTCAAATATAGGAACTACAGACATAGAAAGACAAAACTCAAAAACACAAACAAAATGGTACATTTTTTTGAGTTAATGTTAGATTTATGTTTCATAAACACTCTTGAGAAACAAGAACAATAGTTCAAATCAAGTTATTTTGCTAAGCAAAGTACCAAAAAGACATAACTTATAACACAAATACAATTTAGTAACATACAACATAGTGTATGCATATCATTCTGCCTATGTAAAAAACTACATTTAGAAAATATAATTAAACCTCAAGTAGTGATGGAGATGCATTTCATATTATAAAATAACATAAGTGAGAACATGTATTACCATGTTCTTCATCAGAATTACCACCAGATTGATATTCATCCTCATAATCTGCATTTTCATCCTCAAAATCTGTATTGACGTCTTCATCATCATACACTGAATCTTCCCCACTTGAATAGACTGGTTCTTCCATAGCTTGCACACTAGAACAATAGACGAGAAATCGTGGTTAAAGAAACATTATATACAAAATAATTGAAGGTTCAACAAAATTTCCATTCCCGCCCAAATCTGTAGAAGGATACTTCAATTAGGGTTCAATAAAATTAGGTTTCCCGCCCCAAGTTTTTAGAGAGTAGAGACATACCAATGTTTAACTCCAAAAATATATGAAGATAACCCATAAATCTTGTGCAAATCTTGTATCAAGTTTGAGATGGAGTTGGAGATGGAGTCGGAGAAGAAGACGGGAAAGGAGCTATTCGTATATATTAGAGAGATAAATATAAAATCAAAACCTATATCATAAAGCATTTAAGTATTTATTACCAATAAAGCATTTAACTTTTAATTTGAGAAGCTTTAATTTTTTTAAGAATGAAGTAAATAAGATACTATGTACGAAATAATATAGAATTTAAAACATTTTTTATAAGATTCCTATTTTTCATGATTTATGAATAACGAGACGTATTAGGAACTTGAAAAAAGAATTAGGAAACTTATTTTAACTGTTTTAGAAGAAATCATTTATGTTACATTAGAAAATCTACACCATCTTTCATTAAAAATAAATTATTTTAAATAAAAAATTTATATCTAATGCACACTACAAAAAAATAACTTTCACTCACAAAATAGTACCTAGAGAAATTTCCGTGGTGATTACTAGGGATGAGCATATGGACCGAAATCCCGAAACCGAACCGGTCCCATACCGAACCGGTACCGGTACCGGTACCGAATATCATTACCGGTTCGGTATTCGGTACCAAGATTTTTCATACTCGGGATTCGGTACTTTCGGTACCGGTACCGGTACTAGTCCCCGGTAATTCCCAAACCGAACCGGAGAATTTAAAAAATCACTTTTTATTTGAATTGGTAACAAACTCTTTCATTTTTTTAATAGAAAATCCTCCTAAATATATTACAATTTTCGGTTCTTGTATTTTCCACTCAAATACATATTTTTTCTTGCAATTCTTCATAGTTCGGTTATTGCAATTCTCCGAAATCGGTTCCATAATTTATCCAAAACCCGGTTCTTGCACAATCAGCTCCTCCAATCCGGTTTCCGCTTAAGTAATTTTGGTTTTTGTTATTGTGTTTAATGGTCAACGGTGAAAAACGGTTGTCGTCCCAAAAAATGGTACCAAACGGTTCTAGTCCCGAAAATCCCGCTACCGAACCGGTACCGGTACCGGTACCGAATTTCTCTTATCGGTTCGGTATTCGGTATCGATTTTTTCCACTCTCGGTTTCGGTACTACCCGGTTTTGGTATCGGTTCGGTACCGGTCCAGTACCGAGCTCATCCCTAGTGATTACCACGGATCATCCAAGAAATACAAATGACTCCGACGAAATCCGATGTTTTCATGAAAATACCAATGGATTACCCAGGAATTTTCTGGGTAATCTGTCACTGATTTGATTTACCCACCAACAATTCAGACACCAACTTTTGTGACAGTTTTGTGATGGATCACCCTTTAGCAACGAATTTCCCAGGGAAATGTCCGTAGGTGAAGGTCTTTCATTTTAGTAGTGGCATAAGTCATTTAGTTAAATTATAATCTAGGAAGACAAATTTACTATTAAATAAATTTGTTTTTAGTTATAACTACAATGCAGTTTAATTTATCACAAGTTGAAATATGGTTAGAGGTTTATGTGTCTTGAACGTGTATAAAAATGTGGTTAATCTCAATAGAGCGTTTGACAAAAATTATGTGTTATAAGTCTAGTCAAAACCGTAAACGTAACCATATATGAAGTTTTGTGATCTTTCCAAACCGCATAAGCGACAAACATCCATAAGGTGATTGACGTGGTGTTGTTGAGCTTTATGGCAACGCTTACGGCTTAATGAAGTAGAACAAACCATGTTCCTGAGAATCAATTGGCTCGGTAGTTTTTATGAATTATAGATAGGGCGTTTTCCATGGACAGTCGTGATTTAATTATATGCCAACCCGTTATGCAATTGCTTGTTGTCCCAACACATGTTTTACAAAACACATTACTAAACTCCATAGATTTACCGTAATTTACTAAACCTAAGTTATCTTGAATATAAATTTCAGTTAGATGTAAAAACCGAATAAAGCCATTCACAAACAAGAGAAAAAGTTCATAAAGTTATATATAACTTCTTAACATTTTATAAAATTCAAGTTTAAAACTTTAGTTGTATACACATAACTTCTTAAAACTCCACATGACGAATTTTATAAAATATGAACGAAGAACTGACTGATGAACACGTTCAAACACTCATAAAGGGTTGAGTCCTGCTAATATGCTAGAATACTCTATATAAGTGATATCCAACCGAATAATCTTAATTAAAATCACACAAAAGTACAGTGAAATAAACTCGAGAAAGCATAAAATAGAAATCCTTTAATCAGGACTCAACCCTTTAGCGCATCTCCAACCCAAACACTAAAAAATGACCATCAAAACACTATAAAACACTAAAATGTAACACTAAAAAGATCGAATTCCAATCAAACACTAAAAACATCTTCGATATTATAATAATACTAAAATAATATATGTATTTATTTTTTAATGCATTAAACAATTAATCTATAAATTAAAATATTATTATATCAAAATAATTTTAGTTTAAAAAGGATGTTTTCCCTTGAACAATAAGATTTAAAATTTATACTTAATTAGAAGATGTATCTGTTGTAATGCAGCGGAATTTCAGTATTTTATCAATATTAACTTTAGAATTGTCGAACCTTTTCAAATATCAAGTTGTCTATCGTTATAAACTTATAAATCGACATCCATTATTTTTACAAAACTCAAATACAATCTTAATTTAAAAAAAAACAAAGTAGGATATTTAAGACCCATTTGATTTGACGATTTTTTTTAATAATTTGGATTTTGTGGAAATATTTGGAATCTTTGGAATCTTTGGTGTGTTTGCTTTGTAGGATTTAGAATAAAATTGAATTTCATTATTAATCGATTTTTTCAAACAAGTATTTAAATATTTGTAACTATTAAAAATATAAACAGTAATCACTTTTTATAATATAAGATAGATATAGATAGATAAAGCCATAATGCTGTAAAATGAAAAAGTAAAAATGAAAAATTAAGATGTTAAATTAAGTTTTAAAAATAACTCGGTACGTATTAATGATATTTAATGTTATTATTAAATCAAAAAATCTCGATATTAGACTCTTTTAAAGGTATTGAAGAACGACTATAATCGTATAATTTATAAAAAAGAAAATGTTTTTTTAATGTATTTTAGTTAATATACGATTATATATGTTATTATAAAAAATGCGTTAAATGATAATTGAAGAGCTATAAAGTAAACTATAGCAGATTATAACGGTGTAAAGTATAAAATTTAAAAATAAAAAATTAATTATTATGCTGAATTGTGGAAGTTGTAAAACTTTAAAAATTGCACATAATACATAAACATTTTTAGCTCTTAAATGAAAATGGTGATAAATGAAAATTAGAAAAGTAAAAGATATAAAAGTTAATTAAATAACTATAATGTATTAACTGTAAATTTTAAAAATAGTTCACTGCATATTTATGTCATTTAATAATATGAGTAAGTCCAAAAATATTCAATGTTTGACTCATCTCGAAAATATTGACAATACGATTATAAAAGTATAATTTATGAAAAAATAAACATATTATTTAATCTAAATTGGTTCATATACAATTATTTATGTTTATGTGATAGGGATGTAAAATAAAAAATAAAATAGTTAGGGATGTGAATGAAATTTAAAAACTAATTATAGTATAGATAAGGTTTAAAATGAAAATATTTAGAAATTAAATAAATAACTATAGGGTATAAAATGTAATTTTTTTAAAAACAACTCATTACGTATTCATGTATATAATAATATGATTAAATAAAAAAAAATTCAATATTGGTCTCAATTTTTAACCAAATTATTTTTTAAAACAAAAATATTAAAACAAAAAATATAGAATTCACGTGGACATCCAGGTTACTGCTCCTTTCCCTCTCCCCCCACCATCTCCTCTCCATGGTCGGCCGCTTCCAGCAATCTCTCTAGTCTTCTTTATCGACTTCTTTGGTGCTCCCCTACTCTTCATCCCCCCTTCAGTGCTTTTGCAGGTAATCTATCATGGTTTTCTATTTCAAATTTTTTGTGTTTATAAATTATATGACACATTGGGTTTTATGAAGTAGATTTTGAATTACATGATACATTGGATTTTTAGAAGTAGATTTTGAAGTACATGATACATGGGTTTTGTGAAAGTAGATTTTGTTTAATGAATTTGATGAGATGTTAAAATTATTACTAACCATGTATATCTTAGAGTTTGCCTAGTAGATGTTTAATTAAATGTCTAAAAGAAATAGTATTTAGAATTTTAAGATGGTACACTAGATTATGGAAGTTTTTGTGAAATTAATGTTATTTATTAATTGATGGTCATTTGCAAGAACTTTTTTTGGTTTTATAGATTTTTTTTTGGTTTTATACGTTTTTCTACCAACAGTCGTCGAAACAGGGTTGTCTGGATTCCTACATCAACATATAGCCAGCCAAACACCCCTGCAACATCATACACCCAGCCAAACAGCCATGCAGCATCATATAGCCAGCCAAACAGCCCTGCAGCATCAGCCAAACATCCCTGCAGCATCTTACAGCCAGCCAAACAACCCTGCAGCATCAGCCAAACATCCCTGCAGCATCTTACAGCCAGCCAAACAGTCCTGCAGCATTATACAGCCAGCCAAACAACCCTGCAACATCAGCCAAACAACCCTGCAGCATCTTACAGCCAACCAAACAGCCCTGCAGCATCATGCAACTAGCCAATTAGGATTAAATCATCAATTAGGATTAAATTAGTTTTAGTTATGTATTAACCATCAATCTTTTGGTTCTAAAATACTATATTTTTACCACATTAGGATAAATGATTGTGTGGTTGCAATATCATTAAATAGTGGACATATTTTTATTTTTTAACATAATCTTTTAAACCACAGATAAAACAAAATGGATAAATCTTGGATGCGCACAAATAGAATGAAAAAGTCGTATTTAGATGGAGTCGCTGCATTTCTCAAGTATGTTGTCCACCAGTTGAAGATTTTAAGGAACATGGACCCACTTAACACTGCTGAAAAAATTCAGATTCCATGTCCATGTGTATTTTGCTTAAACTGTTTCTCTCGTGATGTTAACGAGGTAGACCATCACCTATTTAGCAAGGGCATCGATCCAAACTATACTAATTGGACTGAGTATGGGGAAAAGGATGAGTCATCAAGAAGTGCGCCTGTTAATGTCGACCATTATCTACACATAAAAGACTTTGATGATTCTACAATGGGAGTTCCAACAGATGCTCCAGATACTATTGAAATGGTTCAAGCTATAGAAGAAAACTTCATAGAAGACCATGAGAAGTTTTAAGAGTTACTAGAAGATGCTAAAAACCCCTTATACAAAGGGTGTCCCAACTTTACAAAGTTGTCTGCAATGGTTCAGTTGTTCAACTTGAAGAGTAAGTACGGAGCATCAGACAAATTTTTTACTGAATTACTAGTTTTATCAAGAAAGATGCTCCCAAAAGGTAATGAGATGATGAAGAGTACATATGAGGCAAAGAAAACAATGAAAGCAATGGGTTCAGGTTATAAAAAGATACATGCTTGTATCAACGATTGCATTCTTTATAGGAAAGAGTTTAAGGATTTAAAGATGTGTCCCACTTGTGGTAAATCAAGATGGAAAGTGGACGGCAAGACAGGAAAAACGTATGAAAATATTCCAGCAAAAGTGTTGTGGTACTTCCCTATAATCCCAAGAATGAAACGACTGTATCAGTCAAAGATCACAGCTAAAGATTTAGTATGGCACGAGACAACTAGAAAAAAAGATGGTGTTTTACGTCATCCTGCAGACTCGGAAGCATGGAGAACAATTGATCACAAATTTCCCGAAATTGCTAATGATCCAAGAAATCTATGGCTTGGCATTTCGGCTGATGGAGTTGATGTAAAGAGAGGAAACAAACATCACAGTGTATGGCCAGTTTTAAATGTGATTTACAACCTTCCACCGTGGTTGTGTATGAAAAGAATGTTCATGATGTTGTCATTACTAATATCAGGTACACCTTCAAATGACATCAATGTTTTTTTGGAGCCTTTGGTTGATGATCTTAAACTATTATTCGAGGTGGGAGTTGAAACATATGATGCATATACACAAGAGAAATTTACTTTACGTGCAGTTGTATTATGGACGATAAATGATTACCCTGCTCTTGGTACATTGTGTGGTTGTCCTTACAGTGGATACAAAGGTTGTGTAGTATGTCGGAAGAAAACTCAGTGTGTTAGACTTCCATACTCAAGCAAACAAAGTTATGTCGGTCATAGAAGATACCTACCATATGATCATCCATTTAGAAGGCAGAAAACGGCATTCAATGGAAAACAAGAATTCGAAAATGCTCCGACACCTATGAATGGGGAAGAAATATACGAGGAGGTAAAATCTATAGAGAATTCATGGGGTAAGGGAGGGAAGAACGTGAAGTGGAAATATTGCAGGCTTCGACGGGAAGAGGTGGAAAGATGAAGAGAAATAAGAAAACAACAAAAGAAACCGTGTATTGGAAAAAATGCAACATTTGGCAACAATGCCTACGATATTGGCGGTATAATTCTGTCCAACATTGTATAGACTTCATGCACGTTGAAAAAAATGTCGGTGAGAATCTTGTTGGAACATTGCTACATATGAATGGGAAGACGAAGGATGGGTTAGCTTCTCGAATGGATTTGGTGCATTTTGGGTTGAGACCTGAGTTGGAACCTCAAACACAAGGAAACAAAACAATACTTCCTGCAGCATGTTATACATTAACCAAGGAGGAAAAGGACAAGTTTTGTGAAACATTATACGATTTAAGGGTCCCACAAGGGTATTATTCAAAATTTTCCAGCCTCGTGAGTCGAAGAGATCGTAAGTTGATTGGACTTAAGTCACATGACTATCACATGTTAATGCAACAATTTTTGCCCATTGCGATACGATCAATCATGCCAAAACCGACGAGATATGCTATTATCAGGTTCTGTTTCTTTTTCCGATCAATATCTAGGAAAGAGATCAAGGTGGAAGAGTTAAATAAACTACAACAAGAACTTTGTGTGACAATGTGCTTGCTCGAGAAGTACTTTCCACCATCTTTTTTTGATATCATGATTCACTTAACTGTGCATCTTACCAGGGAAGTGAAATTATGTGGTCCGGTATGCTTTCGATGGATGTATCCATTCGAAAGGTGTATGAAGGTTATTAATGGTCATGTGCGAAACAAAAATAAACCAGAAGGATGCATCGCTGAAGAGAATGTTGCAGAAGAGATAATTGAGTATTTTAGTGATTACCAAAGAAGCATGAAGACGGTAGGTATTCCCCTTGACAAGCATAACGAAAATGACAACGGTGAAGATGAGGGAAAGCCAATATCGGCCGGTAAATTGATGAAAGTTTCTCCTGAAATGTTGTCTAAAGCACATTTCTATGTGATGCAAAATACACTTGAAGTTGAGCCTTATATCAAGTAAGTCCTAGTTATATATTTACTTTTGGTTTGTTCAACTAATACAAATAAGTATGAAACTTATCATTGTATATATTTCCCATTTTCTAGTCGACACATGGTCTATTTGAAAGAACAACATCCTACACAACGACAAGCATGGCTGGAGAAAGAGCATAGTAAAATGTTTGGTAAATGGTTACGAAATGAGGTAAATGTTATTTTTTCCAATATTAACTTTATTTAAATATGTAATTTTTCTATCTTAATTTTCGTTTAATCTGAAAGTGCTTGCTTATCTTAATTTTTAGGTTGAGAAAGAGTTAGCAGTCTCTAGAGAAAATATTGGAGAGACCTTGAGGTGGATATCGCACGGCCCACACCATGAGGTAATGAATTATGCGGCATATCACATCAATGGACACCTATTTCGCACAAAATGTCATGAAGGTAGAATCTACCAGAATAGTGGGGTTGGTGTAGATGCAACTAACATGCACATTTCGAGAGATGGTGTAACCTATGATCAAGCGTTTTATTATGGTGTTTTACAAGAGATATGGGTGCTAGATTACCATACAAAAAAAATTCCTCTTTTCATGTGTGACTGGGTTGACAATAAACACGGGGTCAAAAAAGATAGTCTTGGCTACAATTTGGTTGAGCTTAATAGGTTAGGACATAAGGATGATCCATTCATTTTAGCATCCCAACCTAGACAAGTTTTCTATATGAAGGACCAACTTGATAACAGGAAGTCTTTTGTCTTTATGACACCATCCAAAAACTACAGAGATGCCTATGATGATGTCGACGAGGAATTTAGTATAGTATTTCTTCCTGAGAATGATAACATCTTGCCGCGTGTAGATCCGCTTGATTTGGGTAAGGAATCCCGAGATGATTACTTTCGGACTGACTGTCGGGGTATAATTCTACACAAAGCAAACTGACATGCTCCAACTTTCTTAATTTCCTCATAATGCTGCGAATGGTATGAGTATAAATGATTTTATAGTTGACCTTGATATATAAAAAAATTGTTTATCTATTAAGTTTTTCCATACAAAGGTTTACCTATAAAGTGGCTGTTACATTTGCCAGTTGATCAAATTAATTCAATTTTTACTCTCATATTTTGTCCATACTATGATATTTTGATTATCTTTTAACCATATGGATTAATTTTAACTGTGATATTATGTATTGCCAAATAATGACATAGTAATAAGGATGGATTGTCTATATATAGTTTTTGGTTCTAAAATGAGGTTGATCTGGTCATGGTGGTCTGTCATAGTTGCCCTTATGATTTTTTACCATCACCAGTTTGGTTGAAGTGGTACTAGTTTGTTTATACCTTTTACTATAATTTTGGTCAAAAAAAATTGGTTGCACGATGGAGAATTTTGTTGCCTCAAAATTGGATCAGTTTAGAATGTTGCGTTAGATGTGTTGGCGGATTTTTGTTTTCAATTAGATGTATTTGTTTCAGTCGAGGTTTAGCTGCTGGAACAATTTTCGGTTTCTTCTCAGAATTAGACTTTTTATTCTGGCCTATTGTTGTTGTTTTGCTATCAGCCTCTTTATAAAATAATGAATTTTATGGTGCAATGATTGATTATAATATGGTTCTATTTAGATTGTAGTTGCAACAAATGGAAATATGATGCTACTATGTTTCTTCTAATGGTCTATACCTACTTGTTCTTATTTATAGAATTAAAACATAAATTTCTATTTTCTACTATTTCCTGTTGATTCAAATGCCACTTCTGTCAATTTTTTGGTATATTGGTTTCCCCTTTTGGACTCAAATCGTTGTTGGTTGGATTTTGGGAATCAGCCCTGTTCGTTTTTTTATTTAAAAATGTGTGTTTTTTATCAGACAGGAAATGAACATACAAGGACATGTCAATATGGGTATTATACTGATGAGGACATATCAACTGTAATAGTTGATCTGACATGTTAATTTGTTCTCTTTACCCTTTTTATATAAAACAAAAATGAGTGTCTATTCATTATATACGAATTGCATTTTTTTTGTGGCGTGTGACATGATTATATCTGAAACTATTGTTTTAGCATATGACGATTTACAAATTTGATGCAAATATATCACTCTATATTTGTTTATGGTCAAGGAACAGGTAAGCCTCCTAGTGGTTATAATGTAGGCCCTTGATATATTTGCAACAACAATAGCAATAACGAGTTTAGGGTCTGTTTGTTGGTAGCTTAATGAGCTTAGTTAGCAGCTTAATCAGACTCACAGCTTAATCGGTCACCTGTACATGATTGTTTCATAGTGGCTTAATAATATAATAAGTTTTTTATTCATTAAGATACTAGGGGGGACTTTATGCAGCAAGCCAAAAAAATAATAATTCAAACCTGCCATTCCAACTAAAAAGGATGTTTATTCCTTCTATGAAAAAACCCTCCCAAACAAAAATCTTCCTAATTGATGCAAGGAAATTAATCCGCACATACTACGTTATCCACACAAACAACTTTGGCCAATACTCTGTTGATGGTTCTGTGCTTATGGTTATGTTTATGGATTCATCAGATGTGTTTAGATGAGAGCATGTATTGCACAAAATGGTTTCTATGGATATTCAGGCTTGTTGTTGGTTCACCAAATAGAGGTTTTTTTGCTACTGTCAAGACCAAGTCCAGGTATAGGTTATGGTTATGCAGATTAGGGGACATAAGGCTGTTGTGTGCTTGGTTTTGTTATTTGAATGTTTGGACAACAATAGCATTAGGTCACTCTGAATTCATGTCTGATTATGATTTTTTGTTCATGGATTGGAGCAAAGATTATATGGTATTTTTATGCTGCTGATTATCTATTCTTGGTCTATGGGCTTTTGGTGTCAAGATTGGCCGTATGATTGTCCCTTATTGTATTTAAAGTCCATTACTGCTGGAAATTTTCATTTGGATAGATAATGGCTAATGTGGTATGAATACAACCACCTATTCTTGCTGCTGTTGGTCTCTTAGTTCATACATGTTCAATACACCTTGATGTTGTCTTATGCTTATAGTTCCTCTCCTAGACAAAAGCCGCTGTATTATTGGATTAAGTGGCAAAATAACTAGAGCTTCAGGTTTATTATTGTTTCTCTTTTTGTTCCTATCTGTATACTGGTGTGGAACAGATTTACGGAATGGTGTAAGGACTATCTTGGATCTGATAGCTATTGTGCTGATCATCTTTATATATTGCTATCATGGATTTTGGAAATTGGAACTAGCAAGTGGAAAAAGTTTGTCTCTATTCTTTTGCTTCAAATCAGTCCAGTTTTTGGTCTTATTGCTATGTCCATAGGCCAAATAGCTTGGGGTGTTCTAAATGCTCATCTGTCAAGGCTTGTAATTGTCAGCTTCTATCTTGTGCCTAGCCGACAGATCTGTGGTATTCTGTCAAAAAGCTACTGTCTCACATGGCTTAATGCCATTTTTTAAAGCTAATTTTAAGAAGTGCGATTTTTATCGAACTTAGGAGATTTTGTGGTTGGATTACTACGAAATTAGGCTTGATTGATTCGTTTTTGCTAGGAGATTACTTGATTGTAATCACTTATGGAATTGAAACAGATTAGATAAGGATTTAGACCAAATTCATTAGTTTTTGGGTTTTGTGAAGAAGTTACTAGTTTGGTTCGTGAATAACAGATTAAGGCCGAATTTGGGTTTGATGCTTGAATCCAAAGTGTTCAGAAAGTGATTTCGAGCAACCCTACAAAATTCCAGCTCAGTCAGATTTGTTTTGAGTATTAATTTGAAAATCTTCGGGGTTTTTTCTTCGAGTTTGAAGAACTTACTGTCATCTTCACCAGCCTCGCACAAGGCTGTGTTCATAGCCTTCGCATAATGCTGTGTTCATACCCCTCAGACAAGAAGGTGCTCATAACCCTCAGATAAAGAAACGAGTGAACAGTAAGCTATATCCGAGCCTCACAAAGCGTGTAAAAATGTATCCGAGCCTCGCAAGCTATATCCGAGCCTCACACGAACCTTGATTTGAAGCCTCACATATCTGACCTTCGCACCGCAGATATGCATGCTGAAAACAAGCTCTGTTAACTCCAGATTTATCAAATAACGATAAATCTAATCAATAATATCAAGAACACAATCAATGAATCATCGAATGTCAAATATATTGATATATACTCTATTGGAACCCAAATCCCTTTAATTTCTCATATAGTTGATTAATATATGGATGATAAGAGTGTAAAGCGGAAGCAACTAATTAACAGTAATATAAAATTGTATATTAATAACGAAGAACAATAGTAAGAACAGTATTAAGAAAAATAGTAATTCATGAAATCAAATAATTCCAGAATTCCATTTTCGGACAGAAACTAATAATGCTAAAATTGATCGAATTATAGTGACATCCAAAATGACATAGTTTCTCATAATTTTATATGTGATACATTACTGAGTTAAGGTCATTGTGACAAAATTTCATGCATTTTGGACAAGTAAAAATGGTTCAAATAATTTATACAAAATAGTGTATCACAGTAGGTATGACAGATTACACCCTGTTGGTAAAACAACCATTTGAAGAGTTCTACTAAATGTTTTTTCAGAAATTCCAGTTGGATTATAAACACAACACATAAAGGAAACTTTTAAGATAATAATCACTCATTTTGAATGAGTTACGAGGAAGATATGGCACCACAAAGTTGCACGCACACTTCTGTCATTAGTTGACAGATTGCATACTTAACTTTAATAAATTGGTTGATGCCTCAAAACTTCATATTTTTGAATGAAACTGGATTCATATGAACCTTAACTCACAAAAGAAAACTCCAGAAGAAGAATTATGCATTATGGACAAATATTCAAAGAGATATTTACATGCAAAGTAGGGTTTACCTACTGATGTTTTACAGTTTGCACACCTAAAATGTTTTAGGTGTTTGGAGGGTCAAAACTCCATATTTTTAGGTGATTCCACTTGCAATCAGAAGATAACTCCTAAAATTTACTCTCAAAGGAAAAATCATCCTTTTTCATTGCGTTTTGAAGGCGATACGGTCATTTGAACATGCATGCACAAATCTGTCAGATTTGGACAGATTGCACACTCATTTTGTTTTGATTAATTGAAACCTCAAATCACCACATCTTTGAGTGAAACCAGTGGAATTTGAAAGGTGACTCATTAAATTAAACTCCAAAAGAAAAATCAAGTAATTTGGATGAATATTCAAAGAGTTATGATCGTTCAAAGTAGGGTTTACCTACTGTTGAACTTCCAGATGCACATTCATCTTGTTATGAGCATTTGGGGGGTCAAAACACAATGTTTTTGAGTGAGACGACTTGGATTAGAACACCAACTCACTAAATAAACTTTTAGAAAGAAGATTCATGATATTTGAACATATTATTTGCAAGAAATGGACGATTTATGCACATGCATAAAATCTGTCAGCACCAAAAATCACCATTTTCTTGTTCAAAATCACATAAAATCATGATTTTCACCTATTTTCTTGAGTTTTATTGTTTGGGTCATAGATTACCACCATTTTGTAAAAATTTTATATGTTTTTGGTGTATTATCTTTCCATAAAACTCAGAATTTTTAGAAGTTAGAAGAAGGAGACTTATAATGCATGAAAAAGTGGGGTTTTCCCCAAAATTTGTAACAAAAATGATGGAGATGATGTAAATAGTTTCTTGAATGATGAAGAGTGAACCAAGAGCTTCAATAATCTTGCTATTGATGGATTAACTTGCAGAATTTGGCTAGAGTTTTTGGAGAGAAAACAGAGGGAAAAAGTGAATGGAATTGTGTCCCTTAGTTTCTAGAGAGAGAGAGAAGAGTTTTGGAATTTGAAAGTTGAAAATGAGTGATTTGAGAAAATAAAAAGCAATTTATACGTGGGGAAATAGGGGGGGGGGGCGCCATGGAGATGGCCCCACCCAAGTCCAACAAAAATTAATTAATTTATTTTAAGCCCAAAAAAATGAAATTAAAAGTCTATTTTCTCAATTTTGGTCTTTTTCCTTCAAAATATAAGCCGAAAGGTGTTTAAATTATATAAATAATAAAGCTTTTATATTTAGCATTCTAAAACTATATATTTTATACAAATTAGGTATAAATTAGAGCACTTGGCACTATGTAGGACGTTTCAGATAGTTACGGGTCGGAACCGGACTTTCTAAGCAATTTTCGGTAACTCTAGAATTTTTTCGGTAACTCTAATCTAACTAACTCTTATTCTAGTAACTTAACTATAAAAACACTAATATACTAAATAATATAACTAACCTGAAGGTTCAAATTTGACAGTTGTCACACGAACAGAGCGTAAAATCAAGTGACTGCAGACCAGGTTTTGGAAATCAGAGATTTCAAGCAACTTAGAGCTCGAATTAGGTTTCGGAGTAAACTACAAAGTTGTAGTCAACACACAGAGATTTCTAAATATATAAAGAACACATTATTTGTACAAAATGGTAATTCATATATATATATATATTTACAACATTTACCATCTAACCTTTGATCTTAAGCTTATTTGCAATATAATCATACATTGACAATTTCTTTACAATTCTGGTCTTAACCAAGATTGTTTCATCCTACATTGATCCTTAAGAGAAATTTACAAACTAAACTTGGCCTAATTTACAACTCTTGAAGGAGAAGGTACAAGTCACTAAAGCACAGTTTCATGCATTGAACTCAATTTGGTTTCCGGTCACTAGATTTGTTTCATACATTGATCCTTAAGAGAAATTATAATAGCAACAACTCTTGATTTTTTGCTGTAAGTTTAGAAGAGACTGTTTGTCCAAATAACGTTTATTTATATATTTAGAAAGCTCTGTGTGTTTGCTACAACTTTGTAGTTTACTCCAAAACTTAATTCGAGCTCTAAGTTGATTGAAATCTCTGATTTCCAAAATCTGGTCTGCAGTCATTCGATCTTACGCTTTGTTTGTATAAACTTTGTACTAGTTAGACCATAGCTCCAAATTATGTGATTCCAGTTGGTATGAAATCCTAAGAGGTGTATCTACAACTTTACTTTTGATAAGAACGTTTGGTTCAACCTCTAAGCATGATAGAAATGCTTAAACATTAGGTGTACAAGGGCTGTTAGCTACTATTTTGGGTGTGTAAAAATGGTTGAACTACTCGTAGCTCCAAATTGTATGAACCCAGTTTCTGTAGAATCCTAAGGTATCAATTTGCAACTTTCATTTACATGATAATGTCCAATTTGGCTTCTAAAGGAGAGAAATATATGGTAACTTAAGGCATATAGGAGTTGCCAATTTTAGTTTGAAGTAAAGAAAATGAGATTTGAAAATGTTGGTTAGAATCTTAATGATTGTGTTAAGCGTTTGATAAGAGTTTTGTTAAATTATTGTAGGTAATCGGGAGTAAAGAAAGATTTGTAAGAATGCTTTACGTCTTCATGTTAAACGCAATTTTTATGATTTCTAAAGGAATTGGTTCTTAAAGTTACGACCCGTTTTCGGTTGATTTGACAAACACTCTTGGAACCGTTTGCGTTATTTTGAATATTATGTATGATCTGTTATCGGTGGAATTGATTATCATGAGGTTTGATATTTGTTTTTAAGGTTGATGAAAGCATTGATTTAACGACACGAGTTTTATTGTTTTTGATGCCTCCATGGTGGCTATTAGTGACCATGGCGTTCTCGTAAAGGCTAGGCCAAGTCAAATAGAAGACGTAGGATGCATCCAAGAGCCCGAATACCAGAAAATGCCTGGTTACCGGATGGAACTGATTACCGGATAGAGCCGAATACCAGAATTAAACTGGTTACCAGGGAATGGGTCTGTTGTGCCCGACACTGACATTTCAGGTCTGATTGGACTGATCATCCGATTAGACAATGTATTGTTGCAATACGGGTGACTTGTTGACTTTTAAAAGGATTTCTATATTCTTTATTTATGTTCAAACAGTTTCACCACAATTGTTTTATGTTAATTTTTAATTGAACTTATATTACATTCATATCATTATGCATATTATCCGTCCACTAAGCGACTTTGCTCAGCCGAGGTGTTTTTGTTTCCTCGGCAGGTTCAGGTACCAGTCCAGGTTCGGGATGAGGGATCGAGATTAAGCTAGGAATGCAAGTCATAAGTTCTGTGCTTTTGTATTTTGGGTTTGTAACTATGTCTAAGTTTCTTTTTTAAAGTTAACTACTATTTTGGGAAACTTAGTGAAGCTCTGAAATGTGTTTGAAGTTTTCATCCGATTACTGGATTGTACATCTCTCGTCTCAAGCTGCAGGGACAGGGGTGTTACAATTGACGACCTCCGTTGTCATCCGCGGTTTTTACCCTCTACGGGGTTTTCTACGTCACCAATCATTTGCCTTATTTCTTTTCTCGCCGTTATTTTTTCTTATTTTTTCGAAGATTCATTCTAAAGTTGAGAAAGTCCGCAGCCCTTCCTTAAGTTGTTTTTTAAGCAATTTTCGGCATATACGGTTTTTGCTAAAATAATGAATGGTGCAACTTTTGGCATTAACAAACACCACTGATTGCACCAAATACAACTTTAACCTATAGAAACTCAATACAACTGTTAGCGTCAGTATCTCAGCCAACCCCAAAGCATATTGATTCATCCAAATGTGGATAGATAAATTGTAAGTTGCGTGACAATGTCGTGCATAATCAGTCTAATAACAAAGAATCGGTCTGTAAACCGTGAGTTGAGTGGACATTCAGCATAAGAACTTGTTCAGATAATCTTCATAGGTTGGGGACCTAGAATGAATATCAACCAGAAATATTTGTTCCAAAAACAAACCTAGAAACCACCAAGAGTAACTTTGAGAACCCCGATGTGAGATCAAAGGATAAATATTAGACTTGGTAGTTCTTAGACCATTGACAGGATTTCACCAACCTATCTCTGGTTGCAAGAATAAATTTCTGATGAAGTGCTGGTTCTGAACTGTACTTCTTGATTTCTTTTTCTTTATTGTTCAGAAGCAATTCTTGTTAAGAGCGGTTCCAGAACTGAGATGAACTGAAGTCATGGCTAATTTAAACTTCAACGAACTTAATTATGAAGTTTGACATGATATAGAGCAAGCCAGAATACCACTCATTAACACATAAGATATAAAATCAGCAAATAAAGTTTATGTCCAGCAGCATTGAACTGACTTCTACGCTGCATCTGGTCATGAAATTTTTGGAGTTTGGGAAAACTCAAAACATGAACTTTGTAAAGCAGTGTGTTAGCTTTCCATAGAACCTAGATTCACCTTCTTTAGAGTCCGGACGAATGATATATCAAAGTTTTTGTACAGTCGCACAGATCTGTCCAACAGCTTCAGGTTTAACATGTAAGCTATTGGTTATGTGAGTCTTCTAGGCTAAGGCATGTAATAATTCATAAGCTCTGGTCCTTAATTCCAGAAGCTCTGGTCCTTCTGTCAATAAGTAGATCTAACTCGATGTGTAACCGTTTTGCTTCAGCACACAACCTTCAACTATAACGATTTACTGGGCCTTCTACCGATCGAACCACTAAAAACTCAAAGCACGAAACTTGTAGATCCTTCTGGTTTCTATCTAGGACCTTTTGAATTGCTTGAATTGGTGCGGTTATGAGAGAGATATGATCGATATAGCACAACATCTTTGAATCTTCGTCATCCTCTAGGTTCGTCACCAAATTAGATTTGGCAAATTTCCAGACAGCTTTACTTGACAAATTTAACAATGTCAATACAATGTTTGTCTAAAAATTAATACTTCCCCTGCTGCTGAACTGACACAGAAAGTATCTGCCCTCGAGACCTCTGTGATTTCATTTACAACAGCTGTCAACTCAATCTCTGCAAATCATGAAGCACGGTTAAAAGCCAAGGAAGAGAGAGCATGTAAAAAGGCAGAGCTTAAAAGAAAGAGATATGGGATCAAGATCCTGATTCTTCAGATCCTCAGAAGGGGGAGAAAAGGCAGAACGTGGGTCCATCTTCTGAACCGGGTCCTTCTTCTAAACCCCAAACTAATGATCAAACATAGAAGATGTTGCAGGAAATCCTTCTGATCAAGAACATATACAAGAAGAAAATACAAAGATTCCTCCTCCTTCAAATCAAGAAGCTCCAATGATGCCAACTCCTCTGGCTATGCGTCCTCTACCCCAATATCCAACTATGGCCAGCTTTATACTGGATTAGAAAGCATAAGAAGACAACCATTTGCGGTTCCAACACCCAGAAAAGACCAAGAACCACAACAACCAAACCCAGAGTTTCCATTAAATCCTCAACAATTCCTCAAACAACAGAATTCAACAATCCATACACATCCACCTCTGCAAATCCAGAACCTGCATACCAATCACAGAGGAAACTCAACCAGAAAATCCTGCTCTCAATATTCACATTTCTAATGTTCTGATATCTGCATCAAATGATGAAGCCTCTGTTAATCAATCTGATACTGATCAAAGGATGAAGGGTGCTATGGTTGATCAATTTGAAGGCTTATTTCTAGGAGAATCATCTTCCCAAGAAAATCAAAGCAGAGCTGAAGCACGATCAAACTCAATGAACCTTAATGACCATGAAAGATTAACCCGAGAACCGGAAAGGTTATCCAAAGAATGTAGGGTTACCTCAAGAGAAATAATCTACCGGCATTTATACTCAGAAAGGGATGAGGTTGTTCGAATAATGGCTCCAAACTTTGCTCAAGGCTCAAATGCTCAAACCATGGCCAGGTTTGCTGGATTTAGACAACCAAGAGGGAACATGTTCATTTCTTCATCTATCAGAAGAATCACTGAGTTGCGAACTCAATTTTTTAAAAACACGATTGTAATGTACACATTGTACAGGGTGGAAAGGGCTAACATACAAGTGTACAACTTTACTGACAATGATCTTCTGAGTTTAAATCCTCTTGGAAGATATACGAAGTATTTAAGAATCTTGTCCTACATGAAAAATGATGTGCATAGAGCAATCAAAAGAGCAGCGGTTGAAATGGAAAAATTCTTGAGGGTGTGTCCAAAATTATAGAGATTACTAGACAATATACAGAGTACTTAGTGGGCTTATAGATGCTCCATTCTAGATAATCTTTGTACTATCTTATGTATTTCCAATTTCCATGTAATAAAACTTTTCATCTTGTTTCTTTTCAATTTGTATGTTATGGTTCTGATTTTACAAATTGGGGGAGATTGTTAGAACTTTGAAGTGTAAACAGAACTTGTTTAGAATAAACAAGGTAACTCTCCAGAAGCACGCTATCGAGAAGATTAACTTATCTGATTATTAGTCCAGAAGCAACTTTGTCAATCCAGAAGATTGAGCATCTTCTGGATTCTACTTTATGGTCTAACACGTGCTTTGATGACATGGCACGTCATGTTTTTGGTGCGTAACGGAATTTGTTACTAGTACAGCTGACGTGTCACCATGTAATAGGCTAGGGCTTTGAGTTTTTCATTTGTAATAGTTTATATAGAGCTATTCTTTACTGTTATCAATATCGATTGAATTAAAAAAAAACGGAATAAGTAATTGCATACTGTAATTGTCAACATACCTGGTGATATACAAATTACTATTTTTCTTAATATTATTCTTATTATTGTTCTTCGTTATTCATATACAATTTTATATTAGTTGTGATTAGCTGCTTCCGCTTTAACCTCTTATCATCCATATATTAATCAACTATATGAGAAATTAAAGGGATCTGGGTTCCAATAGAGTATATATCAATATATTTGACATTTGATGATTCATTGATTGTGTTCTTGATATTATTAATTAGAGTCATCGTTATTTGATAAATCTGGAGTTAATAGAGCTTGTTTCCAGCATGCATATCTGCGGTGCAAAGGTCAAATATGTGATGCTTCAGATCAAGGTTCGTGTGAGGCTCAGATACATTTGTACAAGATTTGTGAGGCTCGGATATAGCTTATTGTTCCCTTGTTTGTTTATCTGAGGGTTATGAACACCTTCTTGTCTAAGGGCTATGAACATAGCCTTATGTGAAGGCTATGAACACAGCCTTGTGCGAGGCTGGTGAAGATGAACAGTAAGTTCTTCAAACTCGAAGAAAAAACCCCCAAAATCTTCAAATAAATACTCAAAACACATACGATTGAGCTGGAATTTTGTAGGGTTGCTAGAAATCACTTTCTGAACACCTTTGATTCAAGCATCAAACCCAAATTCGGCCTTAATTTATGATTCACGAACCAAACTAGTAACTTTTTCACAAAACCCAAAAACTAATGAATTTGATCTAAATCCTTATCTAATCTGTTTCAATTCCATAATTGATTACAATCAAGTAATCTCCTAACAAAATTGAATCAATAAACCCTAATTTCTTATTAATCCAACAACAAAATCTCCTAAGTTCGATCAAAATCGCACTTCTTAAAAAAGCTTCAAAAAGTTTCAAATTTATTCTTCAAATCTTCATCAAATATTTGATTCCTGCTATGATAGCAATTGTAAGTCTTATCTAGATCAGATAACGATGAATATAACAACCAATATCAAGAATTACATCACTGGATCTTCAAATCATATTTATATTGATATGTGTTTCTCTCTCTACAACTCCTTTTCTCTAGATCTATTCAAAATATGAAAGTGACAAATCTATGAAAAGTATTACAATGAAAGTACTTGACAAATGTATTTATATCCCTACTCAATACAAGAGTAAAATACAAAGTAAATACATTCTTGACCTTGTTGACTTCCAGGTTTGACTTTCTTGTCCTTAATATTGTAATTTCAGATACAATATATTTAGACCTAACAGTCCTGATCACGAATTCATCCCTTACTTTGCATCAGTTTATATGGAAGTTGTTAGAAATAAATATATTGTATCCGAGATTACAATATTGAAGACGAGAAAGTCAAAAATTGAAGTCAACAAAGTCAACCTTGTGAGTTAACAAAATCAACATTATGCTTAAATATGTTATACTCTTTGTATAGAGTATGGGTATAAATACCCTTTGTTATTGAACTATGAAAGTAACACTTAGGATTTGTCATGTCATTTTCATATTATATATTGTAGAGAGAATTTGTAGAGAGAACTAGAAAGTAACACTTAGGAGATTTGACATTGAAGATCCAATGATTGTGTTCTTGATATTATTGATTAGATTCATCGTTATTAGACATATTTGGAGTTAACAATATATTTGACACTTACGATATTTTTCATTCTCATACCCCTCCAATTCTCTCAATTTTTCAGATAGTTCATGATCGGTGCCAAGATCAATTATTAGGTTCAAACTCCGTATTATAATAAAGTTGTATCCGACTCATTGGCAACATTATCAAATCAAATTGTGCCTTAATCTACAAATATATTTACATTTGGTTCTTGTTTCTTTTCATAATTTTATTGATTTCCAACATCGTCATTGTTATACCAAAAGTTAACGGTCGTTAGCTCCGTCAGGATTCTGTCGTTAACTCTGTTAGGATTTGTTATAACTTACCTAACGAGGTTTTAACCCTGTGAACTAACTCCGTTAGAATAGTTCCCTTATAACCGTTATAACGGATATTTATGGTATTTTCAGTTACAGGTCAACATCATTATGACGACATTAAAGAAAAATCATAAACTGTGGACGACCGTTCCAGCCGTTTCAAGACCGAATTCAAGTATAAGAACACAGTTCAAACCAACTAAAAAACACACAGCAAAATACTGAAAAAGTTCTGATAATACTCCGGCGAAATTACGACAACAGCATCACAACTCACGACAACTGTCATAAACTCACGACCGATTACCTATATTACATATTGTTGCTATCTGTAACCTTGTTTATTGTTCCTGAGGCTGACGTCCCTGTTTGACGTCCTTTCACTTTAGTGCATCGATGATCTATATAGGTCGTCCACGGTTTTTTCTTTCGGAAGGGAGTTTCCGCGTCAACAATCCTCTGTGTCATTTACATTTCATTTATTTTTTTTCATACGGATTACCTTTCTTTAGTTGATAAAGGTCCAAATCGTTAATCCACCGTTAAGTCAATTTTTGGCATTAACGGTTTGGCGCCATCCGTGGGACCCAACTAGAGAAAAAATCTCTTCGAAAAACATCCTGTGTTACTAATTCGTTTGAAGCTTCTATTGCAAGAAGGGATGACAGGAACAGAAGCTAACCAAAGCGGAAGCGCACCAAACCAGGCGCAAGCCGAGCTAGAAATTATGCGACAATGAATGATATTCTTAGAAGAACAAAATCGAAAGGCTAATCAGGAGATCCTTGCTCTAAGAAATCCAAACATCAACTCGTCTTCTACTTCGGTCCCTCCTATTGTCCCAACCCTTGGAATAAGGCCTCTGGGTGCTCCACCACCTCCTCCACCGAACAGCTCCGTTTTGGGACAAACACATGTGTCTATACCTGTTGGGTCACCGATGATTTGGTGATGAACCTTCTCTATTATTTGTTTGATCTTTTACAGGGTCTTTTGAAAGTCTGAAATATACTTCAAGTATTGAAAAGTCAAAGACTATTCAATCTAAGGGTTGTACATCAAAATGTGGAATTTTTGATGTGACAACTAACTTTAATATTCAGATCATTGCCAAAGTCAAGATTGTTGGGTCACCATGGGTCACCGATGGTACACTTAAAAGTTATCAAAGTACTATGACATCAATACAAGATGAGGACATCAAGTTTGAAGTCATGGTCACCGACATTACAATCTTGGTCACCGAAATTGCAGGTATATTTTCTAAGGCTGTGATATCAAGTCACAAGGATGTACACTTTCAACACTTAGTGAAAGATGAAGTTTATCAAGCAAAAGCAAAGTGTACACTTATCATTTCCATCCTTACAAAGTATCCACCGATATGATACATGGCTTCATGTATCACTTAGCAATTTCAAGAGATAAAGTTCTTACTCACAACAATTGCAAGATACGTGAGCTGCAAGAACTTGGGCACCAAACCTTAAATTTAGACATTCTCTTTTATTCTTATAAAAGGGATGTTTGTCTTCTAGCTAAAAGGTTTGATGGGACTTCTCAGAGCATGAAGAAAAGTAGATAAAGTTATCTGACATTACGTGCTACAAAGAATGGTTCATCCATTAATCTAGTACAAAGGGAGTGGCCTCTTCCTTTGTCCATCAGATAAACTTCCAGCTAATCAATCCTCGATGTACCGTCCACTTGCATCCCTTGCATGGGCACAATAAAAGGAGATGAAGTCCTTCCCAGAAATCTCACGTCTTCAACAATACTTCTCTGAAAGTATTTGTTTGATTTCGCCAAAGCTGTGTGCGCTAACAGTCTTATTTTAACTTCCTGTGTGTATAAGTTAATAACTGTTATTTAAGTTTGTTAGAATAGGTTGTCTATTCTTTTCCGCAACAAACTTCTGTGTGTAAATTTTTAATATTTATATTAAAAAATTTAAAAAGAGAAAAAATTGTGTGTTTGTATTCATCCCCCCCTCCCTTCTACAAACTCTTACTAGCTTAGCCATCTCCCTTCCGGGACTAACAAGTGGTATCAGAGCAGTTGGTTTAATCTCATAAACCAGATCTGTGATGGCTGCTACTTCCTCAAATGATGGTACCATGCAAACCTCTTCCAGTAGCACATACGATTTAGGATCCTTGGCCAAACCTCCAAGGTTCAACCCAAGTAATTTTGGGCTATGGAAAAATCGCATGCTACTCTTTCTAGAAGGGATTGATTGCAGGTATCCTATCATTCTAAATGAAGGACCTTTAATTCCTAAAGTCTGGGCTCGCTATGGTCCACAAAAAGATACTGAAGGAAAGGATATAGAGTCTGATGAGGATAAGAGTGACAAAACAGGCATGTATATCATCAAAGCCTTAAATAAGTATAATGAAGATGATAAACGCCTGGTTGCTCTAGATACTAAAGTTAAATCAGCTCTAGCTCTATCCCTTCCTGATGAAGTATATCACTCTCTTGTAAATCTTTCTTCTGCTAAAGAGATGTAGGATACTCTAGGTGTCTTATATGAAGGCACTAAAGAAGTGAAGAAATCTAACAGGATCTGTCTTGTTAGAAAGTATGAACTCTTCTCCCATGAGAAAGGAGAATCCCTATCTGTCTACTTCAATCGTTTTAACTGTCTTCTAAATGATCTTAAGGTTCTTGGAAGAGTTTATGATAATGAAGAAGTTCTCTGCAAGTTCATGGATTGCCTCCCAGACTTCTGGGAAACCATATGTACTTGCATTAAGCAAACCAAGGATCTTGATGTGATGCCTTTAACTGCTCTCTATGGGACTCTTCTTCATTATGATCAAACCAAGAACCAAAGAAAGTCCCTTATAAAAGATATTAAATCTTCTTCTATTGCTCTAATAAGTAATTCTAAATCTTCTTCCTGTGTACCTAGAATTACTTACCCTTCTTCTTCTGATTCTGAAGGTAACCCTAAGGAAGAATCATCTCATCTATCAGATGCTTACTATAGTGCAGCTGATGATGAAGGTGAGGATTCTGCCATTGACATATTTTCTGATAGTATGGCAATGATTGCTGGAAACCTTAAAAACAAAAGATTTTCTTCTAACCGTCCTAGATTTCAAAGAAAATCTTTCTCTCAAAAACCTTCTTCCGACAAATCCAATGAAGAATGCTTCAGTTGTGGGAAGAAAGGTCACTTTGCTTCTGAATGCAGATCTAAATCTTTCTCTAAATTCAAAACTTCTTCTCCTTCTTCTTTTGGCCATGACTTCTCCAAATCAGCTTCTAAAAAGTCTGAAGAGAGAAGTAGCCATCTCTCCAAGGAAAGTCCTGACTCTTCTAAAGAAATCTCTGGGTACCAAAAGTACAAAGCAAAGTACAAAAGAGAAAAAGAAAAGAACCAAAACAGAGGAAAAACCTTGGTTGCTGAAATAGTATGCTGGAAAGATGAGCAAACCTCTGAGAGTGACAGTGAGTATGTCACAAAGTGTCTAATGGCCAAGATTGATGAAATAGAAGAAATGGAAAAGACACTTTGCACTGCTCTTGTATCTACTGAGGAATCAACTTCAGGAACAAAGCCTCAGGTACATCCCTTCACCTTTCTCTCCAATGATCAAAAAGCTGATGCTTTTGATTCTTTAACTGTCGACTTCTATGACTTAAAGGATCAGAAGAAAAAGGCTGAACCTTTAAGAATTCCAAGTTCTTCTTCTTCCTCTCCTAAACCCATTCAAAATCTTTTAAGCTCTTTGAGTCTTCATGAGTCAAGGGATGATGAAGATGATCAACCACCAAAGCCTCAACCATCTGCTCCCATGTCTTCTCAATAGGGAGATGATCTTATGAAAACTTTCATCAGTTTAACTCATCATAGTATCCGCCGGGTGGAAGTTCTGGAAGTTCATGCAACTAAGGAAATGGAAAGAATGGCCTTTCTTTCCACTACTCTTAGATCTAGCATTGAAGAGTTGTCGGTGAGTCACCCAACTCTCATGACATGCTTAGATCTCCTGCACTTGGATGTCTTTGATCTTCAGCAAGGGCTTCTCTCAAGCCAGGATTCTGTGCTTTCTTCTATCAGGGAACTTCGAAGTGCCTCTACTCAGCAAGCCACCGATATTGCTTCTATCCTTGTCAATCAGAAAGCAATTTTTGGAATCTCTTGTAACTCTTGATACAAAGTTGACAAGATACCAACTTCTTCTCCAACGGTTGAACTTGATGTTGGTGATTCCTTCTTTTAGGATAAGGATAGATTTGTTCTTCAAAGGGTTGAACGGCAGGTTGATGCTGTGGGTTCTGATGTTGAAAGAATCAAGATCTTTCTCTCTTCAGTGGGTTTCAAGGGTTCAACCACTGAGGGGGAGAAAAACAAGAAAGCTGCTGCTTCTCCATCTCCAGCCACAGCCACCGATGATGTAACCGAACCCTAGGTCACCAAGATAACTGAAGCAACAATTGAGGGGGAGGGAGTCAGTGCCCGAACCCTTGAGTTTGACCAAAGAAATGTGCTCAAAATAGCTCAAGAAGAGGCTACTAAATTCACAGGCGCCGATACTCAAGGGGAGAAGTCTAGTGTCTGACTGGATGAAGATGTCAACATTGATGGTAGCTTTAAGGTGGATAAACAAAAAGACAAAGGCAAGAAAAAGTCTATGTGAAACAACCTCATGGTTAGAAGACCCCACTCATTCTGACTTTCAACTTACTGATCTATGCACAAAATCATTGGATGAAGTCAATCAAATTTCTGATCGGAAAACTAGGTATGTCATTCCTTCAATCTCTAAATTTAAAAAAAAATAAATTAAAAAAAAAATTAAAAAAAAAAATTAAAAAAAAAATTAAAAAAAAGAAATGCTGACGTCAGCCACCGACATGCTGACGTCAGCCACCGACATGCTGACGTCAGCCACCGACATGCTGACGTCAGCCACCGACATGCTGACATCAGCCACCGACCCAAAAAAAAATAAAAAAATATTTTTTTAAAAAAACAAATGCTGACGTCAGCCACCGATGTTGCTGTTGTCACCAAAAAAAAAAAATTTAAAATTTAAAATTTTTTTTTTCAAAAAATTTTGGTACTCTCCGAAATTTTCGGTAACCCCCAAAATTCATACTCTGAATTTTGACTCCCCGATTTTAGACAACTAACATCCCTCCAAAATTTCATATCTTGAAATTTTATTTATCTCCCTCTCTCAGAGTTTGGACAGCTAAAATTCCTAAATTTCTCCTCAGATATACTTTTCCCTATATATCTTTGTCAAAATATCTCTCCGAATTCTCTTGCTGTTAAAATTCTCTCTAATTTCTGTCATGATAAAATTTCTTCCAATAATTTTGTCAAACTACTCTTTGAATTCTGTCTGTCAAAATACCCACCTATCTTTGACTGTCAAAACAGGCTCCTGATTGTTGACTGTCAAAATGTCCATCTATTGACTGTCAAAATTCTTCAATCCTTTCTCTTTCAAAAATCTCCAAAGTCTCTGATGTTTCTCTCTCTATTTTTGGATACTTAATATCCTTCACTCTTTATTCTCTCTGATCTCATGAGCATAAAATTCCACAAATTTTTTAAGAAGAAAAAGAAATATAAGGTTTATAAATCTTCTACCATTTCCACCTCCGCGCCTGCTTCTACGGCTACGATACCGAAAAAGCCTTCGGTATCTACCCAAGCCAATATCCTTTTTAAGAAGCGGAGGAGTTCCAAAAGCCCCCCCAAGTTCTCCTCAAAGAGACTTAGGGAACCTTAAGGGTCAAATACTCACAAGCCACTCACTGATTCCCAAAAATTGGTAAGTGTTGAAATTCTCCCTACTGGACCCAGGGAATCCTTTAAAAAACTCACCTAGCTCCTTCATGCCCTCTTAAAAGGACCTGATTGTATTTTCGGGGACCCTCACTAAACCCTCCTCAACATTCTCTTTGGTTGATAAGGATGACTTGGAGCCTTCCCAATCCAAGGACTATTTTTGTCACTTCACAGCCTTGCACCCAAGATCTATGATCTTGATGACCTTGCACATCTCTATGAAGATTCAGCGAAACTGGTCGAATTGGAGGGACTCCCATTTTTCTTGTTCACCAATATCTCCTTCTGGCAGAAATGTTTCCACCTAGTGAACTCTTCGATATATGGGTTTGAGAAATAAAAATAAAAATAATTTTTTATTTTTATTTCTGATAGCTTATTTATCCCTCTGGTGGACTCCCCAAATTTGTTCCACCTTCTCACCTCATTTACTCATCTTCTCCCCTCAGCCGCTGAGGGGGAGAAAATTCAAAGTTCCTGATAAGGCTAAATCAACAGCATCTGAGAGGAGAAAAGAAATCTTCTCAAGAAATCAACTAAGGCTAAAAGTATTGAAAGCTGAAAAGGAGAAGAAGAAATCCTCCTCATGCAGCTGAGAGGAGAAAAGAAATCTTCTCAAGAAATCTACTAAGGCTAAAGTATTATAAGCCGAGGAGGAAAATGAGAAATCAACAGAGAAGAAGAAATTTTCTCAAAAAGAGATTTCAGTTGAAAGGGAAGAAATCTTCTATGTGATAAGATATCAGCTGAGGGGGAGCATCTAAGTGATTTTAAGAAGAATGAGTCGAAAGCAATTGTTGAGGGGGAGAAAATCAAAGACAGACAAAATGTTAACCCCGATGTAGACTGAATTCTTCTCTCTCCCATTCCACAAGGATGCATTCATGATATCTCAAATTTTTGATCTACCAAATCCAACCTTGCTAGTTCAATTAGCAACAACCATCATCACTGCTCCAGAATATGGTATGTTCTCTAAACATGATTTTAGGAACAAATGTTTCTTCTAAGGCTACCAATATTCTCCTGCCGATAGCAGCTTCCTTGAAGAAATTCTAAGTGTGGTCCTCTGTAGCAAAGATGAAGGAATTCTCTACAATTTAATCTTCAATGAACTCAAGAGTAGAGATGCTGCAACAATTCCCTTCAAGTACCCGGATGCTTGGTATATATGTAAATTTATTTAATTTTTTTTTTCATATGATGGACATAATTTTTTTTTTCATACATACTGTACATACTCAGTCAAAAAAAAAACAGAAAAAAAAAGAAAAAAAAAAGAAATCTGAGTCAAAAGAACCCAAAAGAAAAATAGAAAGGGTCAAAAGTATTTCTTTCTAACTTACAGGTATCATCATCAAATAGGGGGAGATTGTTGGGTCACCGATGATTTGGTGATGAACCTTCTCTATTATTTGTTTGATCTTTTACAGGGTCTTTTGAAGGTCTGAAATATACTTCAAGTATTGAAAAGTCAAAGACTATTCAATCTAAGGGTTGTACATCAAAATGTGGAATTTTTGATGTGACAACTAACTTTAATATTCAGACCATTGCCAAAGTCAAGATTGTTGGGTCACCATGGGTCACCGATGGTACACTTAAAAGTTATCAAAGTACTATGACATCAATACAAGATGAGGACATCAAGTTTGAAGTCATGGTCACCGACATTACAATCTTGGTCACCGAAATTGCAGGTATATTTTCTAAGGCTGTGATATCAAGTCACAAGGATGTACACTTTCAACACTTAGTGAAAGATGAAGTTTATCAAGCAAAAGCAAAGTGTACACTTATCATTTCCAGCCTTACAAAGTATCCACCGATATGATACATGGCTTCATGTATCACTTAGCAATTTCAAGAGATAAAGTTCTTACTCACAACAATTGCAAGATACGTGAGCTGCAAGAACTTGGGCACCAAACCTTAAATTTAGACATTCTCTTTTATTCTTATAAAAGGGATGTTTGTCTTCTAGCTAAAAGGTTTGATGGGACTTCTCAGAGCATGAAGAAAAGTAGATAAAGTTATCTGACATTACGTGCTACAAAGAATGGTTCATCCATTAATCTAGTACAAAGGGAGTGGCCTCTTCCTTTGTCCATCAGATAAACTTCCAGCTAATCAATCCTTGACAGCTGTCCACTTGCATCCCTTGCATGGGCACAATAAAAGGAGATGAAGTCCTTCCCAGAAATCTCACGTCTTCAACAATACTTCTCTGAAAGTATTTGTTTGATTTCGCCAAAGCTGTGTGCGCTAACAGTCTTATTTTAACTTCCTGTGTGTATAAGTTAATTACTGTTATTTAAGTTTGTTAGAATAGGTTGTCTATTCTTTTCCGCAACAAACTTCTGTGTATAAATTTTTAATATTTATATTAAAAAATTTAAAAAGAGAAAAAATTGTGTGTTTGTATTCATCCCCCCCCCCCTTCTAAAAACTCTTACTAGCTTAGCCATCTCCCTTCCGGGACTAACAACACCTCCTCCACCAAACAGGTCCGTTACAGGACAGACTTACGTATCCATACCATTTTCGCAACCACCAAATAGATTTGTTATAGGACAAACATACGTGTCTGTACCCATCCCAAACGTTCCGTTATATAAGTATGTTTCTACACCACATATGACCACTGGCAGCGACAACCATGAATCAGCCTATCGATGTATACCGTTCATGACCAATCACACATCAATCCCCATGACGAATACACATCAAACATTCAATACCTACGACGATCCTGTCGCTCAACGTTTCAAACAGCTCGAAGAACAGAACGAGAAGATGTTGTCGCTACTTTCAAAACTACCCGGAGCAGCTGTACCAGTCGACGTAGAGCCTCAAAAAGGATTCCAGGCTTCGCCTTTTGTCGATTCTATTGCCCTGGTAGACATCCCCAAGAAGTATAACATCCCTACATTCACACCAAAATATTCAGGCGCCACAGATCCCAATGAACACGTCGCACAATATAAGCAACTCATGTGGATGGCATCGATACCCCAAAATTATCAGGAAGTGTGCATGTGTAAAAGTTTTGGAGCATCCCTCACAGGTGCAACACTACAATGGTTGATCAACCTCAAGCCCAAATTGATAAATTCTTTCGCTGACCTCGTCGACCAATTTTTCCAGCAATTCGCCAGCAGTCGCAAAATGGAGAAACAGACTAGTGACCTTTACTATATAATTCAGAAGGAAGGAGAACCCGTCAGAAATTACTTCAACCGATTCAATATGGAGATGATTGGGATACGTAATTGTGACGTCAAAACAGCGATCGAACCCTACAAAAGAGGCATAGACAACAGTTGGGGTCTGTACCTAGATCTCACCAAGTATCCAGCCGACGCATTTGAAGACGTGAGAGCACGGACCCTGGCTCATATGAGGGTTGAAGATGATGCTGCTTTTCGGCAGAAAAGTTCTTCCGACAAATAGGTGCTTGGAGTCAAGAAACCAGAATTTAAAAATCCAGAATTAATCTCTAACGTCTGATACGATAAAAGAAAGGTCGAACCCAAGGTAAACCCTAAGTTCACCCAATACCCGAAATTATCAACTTATGGTTTTACACGTACCTCGAAGGAATTGGTGCAGGCATTGAAAAATATCCAAGCCACGATGAGATGGCCCAAGAAAAGCGATCGCCCGAATGACCAAAAAGACATGACGAAATGGTGCGACTTCCACGATGATCATGGGCACAACACCGACAACTGTCAAGCCCTCAAAAAGGAAATCGCATGGCTCACCCAAAAAGGGTATCTCAATGACTTGGTCTCGACGCGGACTACAGGTAAGACCCCTAGACCCACGTCTCTTGAACATCCTAAAGTCGTAAATTGTGTGACAGGATGATCCGACGTATGTGGACTAACGTACTCAGCCGCTAAAAACACGTAGGACAAAAGTTTGACTAGTCCAGTATCCTTGTTGACTACCAGAAAGAGGATGACAGAAAGCTCGACTCTATGACAGTAGTATTCGGCAACGAAGATCTGGGCGATACCAGACGAAGACATCACGACGGTCTTGTCATTCAACTAACAATCGGGAATTGTTTGACCAAAAGAATTCTAATCGATGGAGGAAGTTCGGCCAACATCATCTTTTTCAACACCTTCAAAGCTATGGGAATAAGTGAAAAAGAAATCGTACAACGATCCACAGTCTTGGTCGATTTTAATGGCAACGCATCCACAACGTTGGGAGAAATTACACTACCTATCTTCGCAAAAGGGGTCAATAAATCAACTCGCTTCAACGTGGTCGAGTGTTCTTCCGCTTATAACGTTATCATTAGAAGACCCTGGATACACGACATGAAGGCAGTCCCCTCGACGTACCATCAGAGACTAAAATTTCCTACTCCTTCCGGGGTACAGGAAAAAGGAGTGAACAGAAAGATGCAAGAGAATGCTACAAAGCCGCGATGAAGCCTTGAAAGCAGAATATCTAGCAATTACAGGGCCAGGCGAACGACAAGTCCCCTGACGATTATGGGCTCCAAGAAATCGCCTTAGTTCCTGCCAGACCAGAATGCACGATATTCCTGGGGGCATCTTTGGGGGAAGAGATAAAAAACGACCTCACGGAATTCCTAAGGGACCACTCTGATTGTTTCGCTTGCATGCACGAAGATATTGTCAGCATTAGCCCAGATATCATATCGCACAAGTTGGACGTGGACGCAAGCTTCATTCCTGTGAAGCAAAAACGACGAAAGTTTGCACCCGAAAGGAACAAGATCATCAACGAAGAGGTCGACAACTTGCTGAGAACTGGGAAAATCAGGGAAGTCAAGTATCCAGATTGGTTAGCCAACGTTGTCGTGGTAAAGAAGAAGAATGGAAAGTGGCGTGTCTGTATTGACTTCACAGATTTAAACAAAGCATGTCCTAAGGATCCCTTTCCTCTTCTCCACATCGACGCCATGGTAGACGCTACCGCTGGCCATGAACTCTTAACGTTCATGGACGCATACTTTGGATACAATCAAATACGCATGCGTCCAGACGACCAGGAGAAAACACCCTTCATGACAAATAATGGCATCTATTGTTACAAAGTAATTCCGTTTGGACTAAGAACGCAGCTTAAAGGGTATATGACGTCTCCACCTCTTTTGTCGAAACCTAAAGATCATGAGGTCCTATACCTATACTTATCGGTAAGTAGCACTTACGTCAGTTCGGTCCTGGTCCGAGAAGACGAAAACCAACAGAAACCAGTATACTATGTGAGCAAATCCCTCGTCGATGCAGAGAAAAAAAACTTATCCATGGAAAAATTGCTCCTGTCCTTAGTCACCGCCGTCAAAAAGTTACGACACTAGTTCGAAACTCACCTGGTCGCTGTCATCACCAACTATCCACTTAAATCGGTATTGAGAAAGCCAGAGTTGATGGGTAGACTAGCGAAGTGGAGCATCTATCTAAGCGGTTACGACATATCTTTTACTCCAAGGACGGCAATAAAGTCGCAAGCAATTGCTGACTTTAACGCAGATTTTACGCCCGACTAAGAAAAAGAAGCCATCGCAGAAATTTATTCCGTGGTGAATTTAGACGAGAACCAATGGACGCTCTATGTAGACGGGTCGTCTAATATACGTGGGACCGGCCTGGGACTCGTCCTAAAATCACCACAGGGGGGCATAATGGTATATTTGATATCTTGCGACTTCAAAGCAACGAACAACGAGGCAGAGTATGAAGCATTGATGGTAGGACTAGGAATGGCCCATGACATGAGGCCAAAGCATTTACTGGTCAAGAGCGACTCTTTGCTCGTCGTCAATCAGCTGAATGGAGAATCCGCAACTAAAGACGCAAGAATGACAAACTACTTTGAGGTCACAAATGAAAAATTAAAAAATTTGAATCCTGTACAATACAACAGGTACCAAGAGAACAAAACATGCAGGCAGACGCGTTAGCTAACCTGGGGTCCGCCCTCAGTACGTCCGAATTCGAAAATATACCAATAATTCATTTGGAATCTCCCTCGATCAAGAAGCACGATGTCGCAGTCATAACCAATGACGACGTAGATGAATGGTTCAAAGAAATCAAAAACTATCTCAAAGATGGTCGATTACCAGAAGACAAGCTGAAAGCTAGACAAGTGCGGTTTAAATCTTCCAGATATGTCATAATGTTGGATCTTCTATACAAAAGATCCTCTACAGGATTAAACCTACGATGCGTAAGCAAAAACCAAGTAGAAGAAATCCTCCGAGAGATGCATGAAGGAGAATGTGGAAATCATTCTGGGGTCTAAGCTTAGCAAATCGAATCTCATGACAAGGGTACTACTGGCCCACGTTACGGCAAGACGCATCCAGGTACGTACAAAATTGCGATTCATGCAAGAGCCACGCAGGTACGATTCATAAACCCTCAGAAAAATTACATTCGACGTTGACCCCATGGCCATTCATGTGTTGGGGAATGGACATAGTCGGGAAATTACCACCAGCCCTCGGACAAAAAGTGTTTATATTAATGCTTACGGATTATTTTTCTAAGTGGATTGAAGCCGTTGCTTTCTCCCAAGTACGGAATAAAGAAAAATTTCTCCATCAGAAATCGTATGTGACAATGGGTCACAATTCATAAGTGAAAAAACAGTAAGTGAAAACTTTGTGAGGATCATCATATCAAGCTTATAACCTCAACGCCCAGATATCCACAATCGAATGGACTAGCCGGGTCGAGTAACAAAACTATCGTCAATATTATTAAGCGACATCTTAGTTCGGCAAAAGGAAAATGGGTGGAGCAACTCCCGACAGTTTTATTGGCTAATCGAACGACACCCAGGACCGCCACTGGTCAGACGCCTTTTTCCCTGGTCTCTGGGTGCGAAGAGGTACTACCCATTGAAGTCAGATTACCTGTTGCTAGACATATGACGGTCGAACAAAATTTAGTCGATCTTAGTTCTGACATTGATGAACTGGAAGAACTAAGGGAAGCTGCACTCATTCGAATGGCGTCTCAACAATAGACCGTCGCTAGACATTTCAACAAAAACGTAAGGGTCAAAACTTTCCGAGAAGGAGACTGTGTCTTACGACGGGTCTTCCAAAATACCCAACAACTTAATGTACGAAAGCTAGCAACCAAATGGGAACGACCTTATAAAATTACCTAGGTCGTGAGAAAAGGGGCCTATCGCTTACAAGAAATGAGTGGTCGAGATATCCCACGAAGTTGGAATGCCACTCATCTCAGGAAGTATTTCTTTTAAATTCGCAAGTCCTTATCGCATGTTTATTTACCTTATTCTTTCTATATGATTTCTAACTTGAGCGTCGGAGGGTCGTTGGTCAAACCAACGACCACCCCTAACCCTTTCTTTCGATCGTAGATACGCCAGAAGTCGCAAGGACCCACGAAACAATATAAAAAGCTTAAGTTATGACAAGTAAATTGGGGACAAAGAGTCAATGGAATAAAAGTCAAATTTTCTTACAAAAACATGGCCCGACCAAAACTGCCGTCCATAACAAAAATACAAAAAAGAACTAAGGCGCAGGAGGGTTGGACTTTGCCAATTGACCGTTAAGGTCATCAATCTTCGCTTGGGCTTCGTTCAGCTGAGACCTGAGGACACCGACTTCATTGACCTCCCCAGTAAGAGCCGTCTCCAGGTCGGCCTCCAAAACACTTATTTTTCCCATGGCGTCCTCCAAGCGTTTTTAGGTCAGAACTGACACTTTGCTCTCGTGCAAGGCCTCCTTGAACCTCTTCGAAGCGAGAGAGGATCTTCTCGGCTTTAGTCGATGCCTCTTCCTCTATCACTTGTAAAGCATCGTCCCAATCACGGACCTCTTTCTCTAAGTCAGAATCCATAGTGACAACCTGACCAAGAGATGCCTGAAGGGCCTGGGAAAAGAAAATGTCAATCAAGACGTCAATATTGCTAGAACGCACGATCGCTAAAACGCACGACGCATGATGCACAATCAATGAATATAAAACTCACCTGGAAAGACGACATAGGGAACTAAAGATCATCACCAAAAATGGATGGGCTCTCATCCATAGGCTTCTTCCCTTTATCATTCGATGGGACATACGAACCAGATACGAACGATGGCCTAACGACCATTGACGTCTTCACCTTCTTGGAACTAGAAGTCCCAAAAGACGGTTCCCTCAGGACCGGCCCAGAAACACCTCTTCGGCCCAAACCTCTACGAGCGGGTAAAATCCTTCGACCATGGGGAAACTCCCCCGATTTTTCTGAACCAATAAAAAGGAAGAGTGAGAATATAAAAACTCACCATAACTAAAGTAAGAAGGAGGGTACCTGTCTCTTCCTCTACCGGCTCAGTCATCGGATGAGATGCCCTAATGAAGGTAACACCCTCTATAACACCCTCAAATTTGGAAAGAGTGACTAATTTAATTTTTTCAATATTACATCAATTGAAGGATAAAACACTTCCTATAAAACAATACTTCAATATTCCTCAATTAAAATCCGGTATAACCTCTACCAAAGAATAAATCAAGTCTTATATAAGACCTACATATGGTTGGGTGTTACTAAACCAATAAGAGTTGCTATCACCGAATGCGGAAAACGTCACCAAGAGTCTAATCTTTATCGTGCGACTTCCTAGCACTCAAGTCCACACGTGTCGCTAGTTCCAACCCCAACGTAACCTGATGCACATGCCGACAAAGAAAAATGATTAGGCTTAACGCCTAGTGAGCTCAAGAGTTTATAACATATTTATGATTGATTTGAAAACAAAAGATTTGCTTGATAAAATATAATTCTCAAAGGAAATAACCTTATTATAAAAGCAACCTCTTTTCCCAAATTCAATAGTTCCATAATAAAAAGTTTTAGACCAAAATGACATTAAAAGTGAAAGCTTTGAATAGAAATACTTACTTAACGTGATACCAACTCCAATACTCACACGACCATGAATAAGTTTATAAACGTAAAGATAGAAACATAGCTTTGACCATATTTATAAACCATTAACTCACGCATACCTTTGAAAGGGATAACAATATCCGAAGATAACGGGGGAGACCCGATATTCCATCTTTAGTGACAGATACAAAAGTAGGTCACTATTCAATGTTCAAGCTAACTATAGGAATCAATGGCAGCCGGCAACTCCCGGTTAACACACCTAAGTGTAAGGCCCTCGATGACCCCTACAAAAGCCCGTACAATAGATCAATGGCAACCGGCAACTCCAGCTAATACACCTAAGTGTAAGCCCCTCAATGACCTCCCGATGCACCACGCGTAGTCAATGGCAATCGGTAACAACCGACCAATATACCTAAGTGTATGGCCATCGATGACTACTAACGTAACCAAAAAAAACTACTAACACACCTAAGTGTAAGGCCCTTGATGACCCTTACAAAAGCCTGTGCAATAGGTCAATGGCAACCGGCAACTCCCAGTTAATACACCTAAGTGTAAGGCCCTCGATGACCTCTCGATGCACCACGCGTAGTCAATGGCAATAGGTAACAACCGACCAATATATCTAAGTGTATGGCCCTCGATGACTACTAACGCAACCAAAAATAACAACAAACCCGACTCAAAACCGACTAAATGCCTATGGATCCATTACATTCTAGTCTATAAATCAAATACGTCAAACAAGACATATTGATAATTTCACAACACCAACTCTTTGCTCAAAACTTATTTTCCAATAATCAATTATTTCTCAAGTTGGGAAGACATACAATTACACGACACTAAATGAATGACTAACGCACCTAAAACGTGTAAAATATTATTCAACGCCGACAAATGTCCATGAGACCATTTTTAGACAAAACTGAGCAAATGCTCTATAACTCAACACTTATGTAATTATTCAAAACATTAGTTGAGACAAACCATTTTCCAAATGAAATCATATTCGTATATTTCCAAATGTCTCATAATGCGACAACATGTATTTTCCAACGATTTATAAATCAATTACTTTAAAGATGCAAATACAACCCAATGGTTTTCATTTAAAAGATAATGCATCCAAATAACTTACACTTATACTTCATTTACCAAAATCCCCAAAACTCAAGTATAAGTCTTTTATATGATTTATAAACTCTTTTATACCAAATATGCAAACATACCCAAATACTCACACATTTGATAAATACCGAGTAAAACATGTTAATACTTCAAAAAGGACGTTTTTGGCATGTACAAAGTTTTCACAAAGTATCTTGAACTCACCTTGCTAGATTTAGGCTAAATCTAGGTTTTACCCCAATACCGAGTTCCATTCGGTGAAGACTTTAGATGCTCGAGCCACACCTCTAAATCCATGGTGTAAGTCTTTCAAGAACACCTACATAACCTCCAAAACATACACAAGAACGAACCCAACAGAGAATGAGAGTTGTTGGTGGAAGAACCCAAACCCTAGATTCAAGATTCAAGGATTAACATCTTACCTTCACTTCTATGAACTCCAAAATCAACCAATAGCCTCTATCCATACTTGTTTCGATGTTGTAGAGCTTCAATAGACGAATATATAGCAACTTGAATCACCCAAATCGGAGCATTATTGAGAAAGATATGGTTCAAATGAGAAAGATCCCGATTTTCAGTCTTTAAAAACGCTGACAGAGGCTGACGCCAGTTATGAAGTTAGTTACGTTTTTGTAACTGGCATTGTAACTCATGCGGCTGCGAGCTTGACCAAACAGACCCCAACGCTAGTTGTGAAGTTAGTTACGTTTTCGTAACTGGCCTTGTAACTCACGCTAAGCACAAATCAATTAAAAAGAGCTTAGGACTACTTGTGAAGTTAGTTACGATTTGCTAACTGGCTTTGTAACTCACGCTAAGCATAATTGAGTGCAAAAGTGCCTAGGCTAGTTATCAAGCTAGTTTCAACTCTGAAACTCACCTCGTAACCAGCTTCCATCCTAACCCACATGAAAACTAGCCTTAGACGATGTTTTACCCATATTTGCTTCGTCTTAGCTCCATATTGACTCCGAAAAATATCGTTGGACTCCTTCTTTAATTCTCCAACCAAATATGATATAAACACTTGAAAATAGGCCTGAAATACCAGAATTCTTGTATCAGTCTTTTCCAAGGTTTCATAACCTTAACTAAAATTTTCGGGTGTTACAATCCTCCCAACCTTAAAAGGAGATTTCGTCCTCGAAATCTATAAACAGCCAAACATCCAAATAACCTTATTTCACAAATCCGAATGAATCCCTTCCCAAGAGAGTGTCACTATAATGAATCAACTCTAAAAGGGGTTCAAAAATCTTTTATCGAGATTACTATGACGATTTACACGCTGATTCCCACATTTAATCATTGACTTAACATGCTACACCACCCTCAGGGTGAACACTGAGCATTGTTGGAAAACTTTATAGCAATACGATTGCAATTAGCTCCCAACCTTAAGTGATTCGTACTTCCTCAAGGGTAACTATTGATGTCGACTTCTCAATTCCGCGAAAATTGCCATAAAAGAATTGACTCTCAGCACTTTCTAACAACTTTTTGCCAACTAGAATATGGTTCCTATATGTAATCAACCCTTCGATAATATTCCAAAACTTTATTTAAACAAAACCACACATACATCTTTCAAATCGGAGTACTCGTTACAACGTCGACCTTACCCAGGTGGTAAGGGAATCCTGCTCAATATCCCAAAATATACCATCTGTTGACGCCCACGGTAAATCTTATACCTCGACAATCAAAGTCTCCTCGATAAAGCGACTTCCATTCAATGACTGCCTTAACCTTCTTACTAAAATTCTCCAGTATTCAATATCATGCAAGATTTATCATCCCTTCCATGACGAAACTCTTATTCAAAAAAAATTCGGTCCAATTCAACACAACCGTAAAATCTAGACCCAAACTTTCACCAAACACAAAACTCCAAAGTACTCTCAAACTTTGTTAGTAACACTATTGGTCAAATCCATTCGTCACTGGATACCAAATCTAACCTCCTCAAATTTACCACTTATAACTTGCAAAATTCTCCTGGGGTTCAACTGAAGCAACCTAGGTACTCTTATAGTCCTTGACCTCGGGACCAATAGTTGACTCCTATGATCGCAAAATGACTATACCACACAATCTTCTTTATTCATGTTGACTTATCAAGTTGTCACACCACTAATATTTAGAATCATGTCGCCCGACTCACCACCAATACTAAACCAATCAGAAACAAGCCATCACACAAGACTTTTTAACCCGAAGATCGTTGAAACAAAATATCGTTACTTAAATGACTGGATGATTCATAAATCTAATACCTCAATCGATCATGCTCGAACCGGCCCTTTTTTTAGGGAGAACCCCAAAATCCAAAATGGGTCACCCGACACTTCAATTCGCAAAGACTCCTTTAGTCTTTAAATACTACTCTCACCACCAAATTGTACTTACTTCCAAGGTTTCCTAATAAGTTCAAGGTTTTACTAGTATATGTCTAAGCAAATATGCCAATTTTATTTATCAAAGATTTAACAAACATAAAATCTTTATAACCAATTGTACGCATGCCCAAATTTTTTTACAACAATCAGGTAATCGTGAAAAATGACTAGAACCTCAGTATACAAATCAATTTAAAAGCTATGTGCTCATTATTCAAACTAATGATGACAACAATGAGAATGCAATTAGTAAACTTTTAAAATGAACCATGGTAGTCTTGACACACACTCAATGATGTCATGTATGTAAAATAAATTCATGCACTAAAATCGTGTGCAACTAAATGTTTGTACCGACCTTTCCAAAATTCCACTTTTGATCATAAAACGATATGGAGTAAAGTCCCCCAATAAAGATAGCATGCATCAATTTATTTCCTCAAAATTAGCAATCGAGAAATGCATATGATCTGATCATACCAAGATCCGATTCGGATTGGATGTAAACTTAAAGCCAAATAACAATGTATGTGTGCTCTTTATAAAACGTGGCTACACATTATAAAGAAAGTTACAACTAAAATATATGCAAATTCCAAGCAATAAACGATCCAGAAAAAAAACTAAAACAAAGACAAGGGAAACTCTATATTTGGATGCCATTAAAATATTTATGCCAAAATAAATGACGCAAAATAAAATTCTCAATAACCCTCATACGCAACACCAACAGTAAAACGAGTCCACAAAATTCCAAAACTCAAAATTAACTCATGAACACCACACACCCAAAATTCCAACGGGACTTGTAAACATCCGTAGGAGATACGGTAGTTCATGCATTTCCAACTGGACCAAAAACTCACGTACACCAAATAACTTCTCAAAACTTGTAAAAACGATATGTGTACATTTCTCGGAAATCACGAAACAATTTAGGTTAGTTTCAAATTTAAACTCTCTTGAGATATAAATTTCAAAATTTGCAATTCTAGCAAAACGGTACGAATTAAATTCTTAGTGCATAAGTATGCAATTTTCATGCAACTAAAACGATTTAACAAATCCCAAGACATGGCTACACTCTTGAGTGTGCCCCAAAACATTTTCAGAATAATTACTCCTTTGACAAACTCGAAATAATTTTGCAATTTATTATCTAAAACAAATGTCGTGCATTCATCCGGTCGGAACCCGAAGTCTTAAACCATGCTCGCCAAGTCTACCGATCCATAAGTCTGACATTGGAATCCTTCATATCTTAAGACCATAACCACAACTAAATTCATTAATATCGAATTTCTTCTCAGAATAAGGATGATCCAACAAGCCTATGGTACATCAATAACCATTAACTTTGACCCAAAATAGTCGGCTTAAGATAATCACCGTACTTATATGTCACTCAAAGTGACATTGATACATCCATCAAATCTTTCAACGGTCACTGCCATAAGAACTCATTCACTACCCCATCGATCATCACGACAATGCCTCTCAAGCACACACACACGTAACTGTAAATTCATATTATCACCGGCCGAATGATAATACAAATTTACCTCACATGTGGATCCTTGTAACCAACATCATGACTCTCGATTCTAGTGCATCTATTAACCTCAAAGCATCCTATCTTAAAGTGTCTAGGTGTGAAATATCACATCCAATCACTTAAAAATACATTAGTTTGAGTCTAGGCACCTAAAATCAATACCTAAATCTCTCAAACTTACGCTCTGATACCAACTTGTAACACCCTCAAATTTGGAAAGAGCGACTAATTTAAAATTTTCAATATTACATCAATTGAAGGATAAAACACTTCCTATAAAACAATACTTCAATATTCCTCAATTAAAATCCGGTATAACCTCTACCAAATAATAAATCAAGTCTTATATAAGACCTACATATGGTTGGGTGTTACTAAACCAATAAGAGTTGCTATCTCCGAATGCGGAAAACGTCACCAAGAGTCTAATCTTTATCGTGCCACTTCCTAGCACTCAAGTCCACACGTGTCGCTAGTACCAACCCCAACGATAACCTGATGCACATGCCGACGAAGAAAAAGGGTTAGGCTTAACGCCTAGTGAGCTCAAGAGTTTATAACATATTTATGATTGATTTGAAACCAAAAGATTTGCTTGATAAAATATAATTCTCAAAGGAAATATCCTTATTATAAAAGCAACCTCTTTTCCCAAATTCAATAGTTCCATAATAAAAAGTTTTAGACCAAAATGACATTAAAAGTGAAAGCTTTGAATAGAAATACTTATTTAACGTGATACCAACTCCAATACTCACACGACCATGAATAAGTTTATAAACGTAAAGATAGAAACATAGCTTTGACCATATTTATAAACCATTAACTCACGCGTACCTTTGACAGGGATAACAATATCCAAAGATAATGGGGGAGACCCGATATTCCATCTTTGGTGACAGATACAAAAGTAGGTCACTATTCAATGTTCAAGCTAACTATAGGAATCAATTGCAACCGGCAACTCCCGGTTAACACACCTAAGTGTAAGGCCCTCGATGACCCCTACAAAAGCCCGTGCAATAGATCAATGGCAACCGGCAACTCTAGTTAATACACCTAAGTGTAAGCCCCTCGATGACCTCCCGATGCACCACGCATAGTCAATGGCAATCGGTAACAACCGACCAATATACCTAAGTGTATGGCCCTCGATGACTACTAACGTAACCAAAAAAAACAACTAACACACCTAAGTGTAAGGTCCTTGATGACCCTTACAAAAGCCCGTGCAATAGGTCAATGGCAACCGACAACTCCCAGTTAATACACCTAAGTGTAAGGCCCTCGATGACCTCCCGATGCACCACGCGTAGTCAATGGAAATCGGTAACAACCGACCAATATACCTAAGTGTATGGCCCTCGATGACTACTAACGCAACCAAAAAGAACAACAAACCCGACTCAAAACCGACTAAATGCCTATGGATCCATTACATTCTAGTCTATAAATCAAATACGTCAAGCAAGACATATTGATAATTTCCCAACACCAACTCTTTGCTCAAAACTTATTTTTCAGTACTCAATTATTTCTCAAGTTGGGAAGACATAAAATTACACGACACTAAATGAATGACCAACGCACCTAAAACGTGTAAAATATTATTCAACTCCGACAAATGTCCATGAGACCATTTTTAGACAAAACCGAGCAAATGCTCTATAACTCAACACTTATGTAATTACTCAAAACATTAGTTGAGACACACCATTTTCCAAATGAAATCATATTCATATATTTCCAAATGTCTCATAATGCGACAACATGTATTTTCCAACGATTTATAAATCAATTACTTTAAAGATGCAAATACAACCCAATGGTTTTCATTTAAATGATAATGCATCCAAATAACTTACACTTATACTTCATTTACCAAAATCCCCAAAACTCAAGTATAAGTCTTTTATATGATTTATAAACTCTTTTATACCAAATATGCAAACATACCCAAATACTCACACATTTGATAAATACCGAGTAAAACATGTTAATACTTCAAAAAGGACGTTTTTAGCATGTACAAAGTTTTCACAAAGTATCTTGAACTCACTTTGCTAGATTTAGGCTAAATCTAGGTTTAACCCCAATACCGAGTTCCATTCGATGAAGACTTTAGATCCTCGAGCCACACCTCTAGATCCATGGTGTAAGTCTTTCAAGAACACCTACATAACCTCCAAAACATACACAAGAACGAACCCAACAGAGAATGAGAGTTGTTGGTGGAAGAACCCAAACCCTAGATTCAAGATTCAAGGATTAACATCTTACCTTCACTTCTATGAACTCCAAAATCAACCAATAGCCTCTAGCCATACTTGTTTCCATGTTGTAGAGCTTCAATAGACGAATTCATAGCAACTTGAATCACCCAAATCGGAGCATTATTGAGAAAGATATGGTTCAAATGAGAAAGATCCCGATTTTCGGTCTTTAAAAACACTGACAGAGGCTGACGCCAGTTATGAAGTTAGTTACGTTTTTGTAACTGGCATTGTAACTCATGCGGCTGCGAGCTTGACCAAACAGACCCCAACGCTAGTTGTGAAGTTAGTTACGTTTTCGTAACTGGCATTGTAACTCACGCTAAGCACAAATCAAGTAAAAAGAGCTTAGGGCTACTTGTGAAGTTAGTTAAGATTTGCTAACTGGCTTTGTAACTCACGCTAAGAATAATTGAGTGCAAAAGTTCCTAGGCTAGTTATCAAGCTAGTTTCAACTCCGAAACTCACCTCGTAACCAGCTTCCATCCTAACCCACATGAAAACTAGCATTAGACGATGTTTTACCCATATTTGCTTCGTCTTAGCTCCAAATTGACTCCGAAAAATATCATTGGACTCCTTCTTTAATTCTCCAACCAAATATGATATAAACACTTGAAAATAGGCCTGAAATACCAGAATTCTTGTATCAGTCTTTTCCAAAGTTTCATAACCTTAACTAAAATTTTCGGGTGTTACACACTCATCTTCCTCATCCACAGTATCCTCACGCTCATCCTACTCATCCACAGGAACTACACCCTCTTACATAGGGTCGTATACCTGGAACTCCCGGTTAGGGATCTGCCAGAAACGCGCAAGTTTGGCCGACGAGTTGGCAAAGGCGCGAGTTCACACGTTACACCTAAAAACAAAAAAGAGGGTCGGATGAGAATCTTATTCTTACGAAAAACCAGGAAGTTATCATTTAACTTGCATGGGCCAACCATAGATGATCCAGTTTACGTCTGTGGCATAAGACGCAAGACTACAGAACATATAACGACTCTTCCACCCTCGATCATTCACCGCAGTTCCAGGAATCAACACTTGGTCCCGTCGATCCTTGGTATATGGGCTAAAACGATGGTTGGGATCGGCCTTAACCGAGTACGCCAATAGCAGATCATGAACAGTAAAAGGGGAAACCCAATCAGTTGTTAGTTGCTCTGTCGTCAGAACGACCCTCCAGAATTGAGGCATTAACTGCCCCGGGGATATCTTGAATCGACTGAGAAAGTCCCGTACCAAAGAAGAAAATCGGCATTTAAGACCGATCTTAAATGGGTATTCATAAAGGACGAAACAATCAGCAGGACATTCGTCTGCTTTAAGATTATTTTGGCTCTCTAACTGAACGTAGTCAGGGAGCCAAGCTAGTTCTTTAAAAGCAAGAAGGTCGGCTGACGATGATATCGTACTTAGTAGGTTAGACATTCTCAGTGAAAGAGAATTTTACTCCGTTATGAAAAATCGCAGGTTTTTAAGCTAAAGAGACGAAGAAGAAAGCTTGAAAAGGAAAAGATATGTCAATCATTGCCTTTTATACTGAAAAGAAACAATTCAGTATCTCCCTAGATCAACAGTTGTCGATCGAGTTTTCGCATGCAATCACCAGATCATCGACACCTGTCTTTTGCCTCTGTCATTCGTACATGACGCGGATGACATCATCGTTATCCCCAAAAATTTTGCCGATTAAATTGGAACCGAACCGATTACAATTCCAAATGATTTAGTTGCCTAAGATAATCGTTAGACAAATAAATTCTTGAAATATATCTCCCGCTAAAATCTTTCAAAAATTTGGGGGCAAATTGTTATACCAAAAGCTAACGGTCATTAGCTCCGTCAGGATTATGTCATTAACTCTGTTAGGATTCTTTATAACTTAACTAACGATGTTTTAACCCTGTGAACTAACTCCGTTAGAATAGTTCTGCTATAACCGTTATAACGGATATTTATGGTATTTTCAGTTACAGGTCAACATCATTATGACGACATTGAAGAAAAATCATAAACTGTGGACGACCGTTCCAGCCGTTTCAAGACCGAATTCAAGCATAAAAACACGGTTCAAACCAGCTAAAAAATACACGGCGAAATACTGAAAAAGCTCTGATAATACTCCGACGAACTTAAGACAACAACATCACAACTCACGACAACTGCGTCGCGAGTCATGACAACTGTCATAGACTCACGACCGATTACCTATATTGCATATTGTTGCTATCTGTAACCTTGTTTACTATTTCTAAGGTTGACGTCCCTGTTTGACGTCCTTTTAGTTTAGTGCATCGACGAACTTTATAGGTCGTCCGCGGTTTTTTGTCTCGGAAGGGAGTTTTCCGCATCAACAATCCTCTATGTCATTTACATTTCGTTTATTTGTTTTTCGAACGGATTTCTTTTCTTTAGTTGATAAAGGTGTAAAGCCCCTAAAATTGGGAGTTAATTTAAGCCAATAAAATGCGGAATAACATCAACTACATAATACATCACCCATAAAGATGGGGAGAAGGTTAAAGTGAGTTTACAACTTCTATAGGAATGTTAAATGAAAACCTATTAATCAACACAATTCAAAATATAGATTAAGTTCGGGTGTCACTAAAATCCTCAAAATAATCTTTTATGTAACTCCATCTATACACACGAGGGTGTACTTCAAAAAGGATGCCACTAACGGCATCTAGCTTCACTCATCCCATCAAGCCCCACCCGCTTGATCACCTATTATATATGTTATTTTAAGAAAAAGTGTTAGGCTTAAAGCCTAGTGAGAACAAACAGTTCAATTATAGAAAAAGCCATTTAAACTTCGGGAAAACGGTAAATAAATATTTAATCAAAGGCTTTTCTAAAACATCTTTTTTTCTTTACTTCCGCGATTTACATCTAAAAGACACGCTTTGCTTCTTTTGGGGGAAACTTCTACGGGAATGACCCGTCGTCACATCGATTATACTTCCGCACAAGTTCAACCCCAAACCGGGATCTTTTACAAATGCCTTCCCCAAATACTTCTGACTATACGTACCTATGGATCCATTTACACTAGTCTAACTTCCTAATACAATTGTTTCCAATGTATTAACTTCTCTTCACAAACCTTTGTGAAGTATAACATCATGCTTCTAAAACCTTCCTTCCAAAAGTTAGGTCAAATAATCATTTAGGTTTATACAACTCATTTCTTGCCTTTAACTCATAAGAGTATTCCAAAACCGTTCTTGACTTCCTTTTCGTCATTTCAAAGAAAACCCCAAATGATACATTTGACCTAGTTTTACCAAAATCTTCCAAGTATAGAAATACTCATTTTAAAACATCATATTATGGTAAAAGACATCATTTGACATGTATAAAGTTTAGAAAGGTAAGAATGAACTCACAATACTAGAGTTTGAGGAAACCCTAGAAAACTTCCAACTAACAACTTGCACTTCTAGAGGAAAAGGATGAAGAATACTAGAGGCTTGAACTCTAGATCTTGAATCCTAACCCTTGAGCTTCAAAGATGATCTTCCTTCTTGAAAAGGCAATAAATGCCCCAAAAATCGCTTCTTAGGGTTTGGTGTAGAGAGTAAATGTTTGAGAGAACAAATCTGATTTTGTAATAAATGAAGTACTAGCCAAACCCTTTCTTTTTATATCAAGATGCGAATTGCTACCGAAAATTGCTACCTGACCATGGTCAGGTCGCAATTTTAGGTTGCAATTTTTCACCCTAACTTATGGTACAAGAATTGCTACCAAAAAAATGCTACCTGACCATGGTCAGGTCGCAATTTTAGGTAGCAATTTTCCTCTGATAGCTACGGTATACGAATTGCTACCAAAAAATGCTACCTGACCACGGTCAGGTCGCAATTTTAGGTAGCAATTTTCCTCTGATAGTTTTACTAAAATCTTTAACACAAAACAACACAACTCCAAGCTTGCACTTACTTATAAATGATCGAGAAGTGTGAAATTCAAGGTGTTACAAAAGGTCCAAATCGTTAATCCATCGTTAAGTCAATTTTTGGCATTAATCATCGTTTTAGACATAAAAAGTTTCTTTACAATTAAAATAAATGAACTAGATACATCCTAACACAAATTGTTATTAGCATAATAAAGAAATCGTTTATAATTGTTTAAATGTAATGGATGGGTATGATAAATGTACTCTATAAATAAAGGAATATTTAGCCAAATAGGAAATTAAGTGATTTATTAAAATTGTTCATTTGGAGATTTATTTTCCTAAAAAACTAATCACGAATAACTCTCCACCCGAATAAACTAATAATACAAAGAATAAACTTCGATCAAAACTTTAAAAATCACATAAAAAGTAAAAGATAAACTGACGTGTACCACTAAATCACTTAATTTTTGATAAACCGAAAAATAATCAGTTAGACGATGTTACAAAATATCACGAATAGTAAAGTTTCCCTCAAAATTTATATACCACAATAGACTTGATGTATCTAAATGTAAGTAGAAACAATTAAATGTTCATTACACTAATTAAAAACATTTATCATTTCATTAAATAGCGATCAAGACAAATATTAACACACTCGACATAATTTCAGTTTGCTCTTGAGATGTCTAGAAGCATTGTCCACAAAATAAGGACCTGAATACATTATGAGGTGTATGGTTGGGGTATTACAAACACGAATAAAGGAATGATAATGAAAAAAATTTGGTTTTATATAATATAATAGATACACTACCCAAAACACTATAATCCCGTTTCTTCTCCAAAATTGTTTGTGGGGGTACGAATTTTACTTGCAAATAAGCGACGACAACGAAATCTAATTGTCAAGTCTAGCTGCATCCAAATCAAAATTGACCGTTTTAGGTAGTATTTCTCATTCTCCTTGATTACTTATCGAAAATCTTTTTAGAACTACTTGATAGTTAGGTTATTCTCATGTTTGTTGTACTCAAAGTTTAATGTTTTTAATCAATTGCTTTTCTAGAAATATTGCTTATCTATCAATGTCTTTCAAAAACTTTCTTACCTATGTATTTGTTGTTTGTGGATTTTATTTTTCATTTTAATTGAAAATTTAGCTATTGGGGACTTGGGGTTAACTTATTTGTTGTTTATGGATTTGTTACCAATTTTTATTTAGAGTGTTAACTTTTCTTATCTACTTAAAAGTCCACACAAAAACAAATCTTATAGTAAGCATTACATAAAAAACATTGTAATGAAATAAAACCCATCGATAATATGGTTGCACGCAATAAAATACCCTTAAATGAATATATTAAAAAACTTTTATCTAATTTCATAGTTTCATTTTGTTGTATGTATTTCGAAAATTTCGCTAGCATTTATAATTTTGAACATCAATTGATTTTAAAATAATATGAGCAATATATAGATTATTTAATGTAACAATGACTTCTTTCTCCAGTAAGTCGAACAAACTTTCAAATTTACTATTATAAAACAAATTCACCTGATGATCCAATAAAATCTTATATGATACATATTTCTATCTTTACTAGCAAATATTTTAAAACATGTCGTTATAAATCAACACCGTAGTACTAATAATGTGGATCTTTTATTCCCTTTCCTTTCGTCCTTCCTTTTCTAGGATTTCTATATGTTCGATTTTTTATCGATCGCGTTACATTTAAATACTAATACGGTGATACCCCACAACATACATCTCTAAATTTTTTCGTTTTCATTGTTTTTTGGCCTCTTAAATACTAAAACAAGATTTAACTTGTTTACCTACGTCTAATAACATATATAACTAGATAGACTTTTAAGTTCATTAATTGAGAAAATTAAAATAGTTAACACTAACTAAAAAGCAGAAAAGGCTTTATTCTATGTTTCATACATTTCACATATTTAATTTTGTGTTGTATTTTAATATTAATACAACAATATAATAGGATTATAATTTTGCATTTTCTAGTACTAACATCATAACAACTCTAACAAAATATAAAAAACTTAAAAGCAAATTGACGAATGTTAGAAGGGTAAATACTCAATAATAGAAATGTAACTGAAATTGGGAGTATAAAATGAAATTTTGGGATTTTACCATTTAAAGAATTTTTTTGATAAAAGTACAAATGATGAAATCTGTAAATGTCGTATAATGATAAAGATGATTGTGAAATTTATATTATATAACAAAATAAGTTATCTTTCTTCAAAAAAAACAAAAAAGGTTATCGTGTACGTATTGATTTTGAAAATATTTGGAAAAGGAATTTACTCCATTATATAATGCACGATGTATCTCACCATTTTTGCATCGAATTGAAAAAATATATTTATGTTTGTTACGTTCTAACACAAAAAGTAGTTCTACATGCTTGTTGCATATTTAAGAAAAAAATAGTTTCCGACTCTACAATAATTAGAGAAAGTTTATTAAACTCTTTGCTCGAGTTCATAGACTTTGCATTGAATGGCTCTTCAATACTCAAATTCTTGGATCTTTTCTTTGTTCTTTGTCATGTTTCTCTTATATTGCCACTCATTTGTTATGCAACCCCATGGCCATCGTTTTGCAAATATTTACAACACATGGACAATCAATGAATCCACACTCCATGCAGTTAACTTCCAACCTATTGGGATTACCATTAGAATCATCCTTCATGGAGGAAACTATGGACCTAAATTCGGTTGCGGATTTATATGTAGTGGAGAATGCACCTCTTACCTCTTTGCCGTTTTCATTTCTAAAACCTACAATTATGAATTTGTTCAACCTGATATAGTGAAGCCAATTGTTGTTTGGGCTGACAACCGAAAAAATCCGGTCAGGGTCGGGGCAACATTGAATTTCACTATCGATGGAGAGTTGGTCCTAAGGAATGTTGATGGAAGCACAGTTTGGGCTACCAAAACTATTGGAAAATCTATTATTGGCATGAACTTAACAGATGCCGGAAACTTGGTGTTATTTGATGTCAATGGCAAGGCCGTTTGGCAATCTTTTGATTACCCAACAGACGCTTTGTTGCCTGGCCAGATATTGTTTCAAGGACAAAAGTTGATACCTACTATTTCATTAACCAACTGGACAATGCAAAAAGGTACCTACTTTTTACAAGTTGACAATAATGGTTGGTTTGCTGCAGTTGAATCAAGCCCACCACAAGTTTATTATCGTGAAACATATGACATAAATACAAGTAAAGAAATAGTCATGTTAGGTTCTTGAACGGGAGTTTATCTTTCTTCCCTCTTTCTTCCGAGCCAAGTGACCCTCACTTTTCGACTCCTATATCTCAATCATTAGCACTTCAGTTTATGAGACTAATGAAAAATGGGCGACTATTGGTGTATGAATTGAGTGAAGATGGTTGGATACCAGCGGCTGATATGTTCATTACGATTGAAGAAAAATGTTATCCTTTAGATTGTGGGAAAAACTCTCTTTGCTCGAATGATCAACAATGTAGTTGTCCACTACCAAGCTCATCCGGGGTAGAGTATTTTAGAGCAGTGAATAATCAACAACCGAATTTAGGTTGCTCTGAAATTACACATCTCCGATGCAATGATAAGCTAGAACAAGATTTCATCGAACTTGAAAATGTTAGCTACTTCAACTTTATCATGGACATGGTAACCGTGAATAGGGAGGCTTGCAAACAAGCGTGTCTAAATAAGTGCATGTGCAAAGCAGCTCTATTTCGGTATCATTCTAATTCTTCAAGTGGAGATTGTTATTTACCTACTAATCTATTTACACTGGTGAGCACTGATCAAGACGTAATTCATTATGATGCCTATAATACTTTCATAAAAGTCCAGAAGGTAACATCAACAAAGAGAGGAAATCGAGTTCCGGTAGTTCTAGGTCCCATCATTGTGATTATTGTTCTTTTCCTTGTCGTGATGTTTGGTTTTACTTCTGATCCAAACTCTCTCACTGATTTGATGAGGACCCTTTATAGACTTAGTGAGATATTCTTGGTTCTATGCCTTCAGTTTCAGCGATCATTTATGAGTATGTTTAGGGATCGCTGAACACACATTGTAATTTACTAAAACTTAAGTATAATCTATAAAAACATAGTTCACTTCAAAAGAACCTTCTTCATTGTCAAATAAGTAGTTGAAAATAGAGCTAGTCTAATCGTGATATGAAGAAAGATTCAGTAATATCAAAGACCGTCTACAAATATGTGAAATATGTCCAATACTTAGCTATAGATTAAGATACTTTCAATGGTTCGCTCCATAGCTTATCAAAGTCTTGTCGAGCATGATTTGCCTTTGTATTATCCTTTTTCACAAAAGGACATACCCTATACATTCCATATATAGAAAGGTACACGTACAGATCTACTTTATTTTCTCCAAGCGTGCTTACCAAACTTTGTGAAAGCCACCGTCTTATACGGCTAAAAGCCTACCATATATGATGGACAACGACAAGCATTCCACTCATCTCTTGCCACGTGGATTGTACCCTCTAAAGTGTATTTAATTAAATGAGTATAAATAGATGAGAAGTACTCTCATAGCTTGCTAACAAGCCTCTAGTACAAAAATGAGTTTTTGTGACGGCTTTGAAATACTAGGTTTGTAATGGTTTGGTAAAAAACCATTACAAAAAGTCAAATAAAAAGTTAGAGAATTGGTTTAGTAATGGCTTTATAAGGAAAACATTTCCATTACCAAACACTTAGAAACATAAAGAAACGCTTTATACAAAAAATGCTACTAAATGGTCCCTTATGGTAACAATTTAGGACAGTTATGAAAAACCATAGTTTACAATCAAAATAGATCAACTAGATTCATCCTAACACAAATTGTTATTAGCATAATCACGAAATCGTTTATAATTTTTTATATGTAATGGATGGGTATGATAAATGTACTTTATAAATAAAGGAATACTTAGCAAAATAAGAAATTCAGAGATTTGTCAAAATTGTTTATTTGGAGATTATTTCCCGAAAAACTAATCATAAATTCCTCTCCATCCGAAAATAGGTCGTTATGGTTGTTGATTTGATCATCAAAAATAGATTTAAGTAAAAGAAATCTAATATAGAAACAATAAACTTCGATCAAAACATTAAAAGTCACCTAAAAAGTGAAAGAGAAATTGACGTGTACCATTAAATCACTTAATTTTAGATAAACGAAATAATCAATTAGATGATATAACAAAATATCACGAATAGTTAAATTGGCCATAAAATTTTGACCACAATAGACTTGATGCATCTAAATATTAGTAGAAATAATTGAACGTTTTGTTACACTAATTAATTTTTTTTATCATTCCATTAGATAGCAATCAAGACAAATTTTAACTAACTGAACATAATTTCAGTTCCGTCTTTAGATGTCTAGAAGCATTGTCCACCAAATTTGGACCAAAATAGATTAGGAGGTATTTGGTTGGGGTATTACAAACACGGATAAATGAATGAAAATGAGAAAAAAAAATTGGTTTTACATAATGTAATGGATACATTACCCAAAACATTGTAATCCCGTATCCTTCTACCAAATTGTTTGTGGGGCTACGAATTTTTCTTGCAATCTGTATTTCTTGCAAATAAGCAACGACAACTAATCAATGGTCAAGTCCAGCTCCATCCAACTCAAATTGACCTTTTTGGGTAGTGTTTCTCATTCTCTTCGATTACTTATTGAAAATGTTTTTAGAACTACTTGATAGTTTGGTTGTTCTCATGTTTGTTGTAATTAAAGTTCATTGTTTTTTTTATCTATTGCTTTTATAGAAATATTGTTTATCCATCAATGTCTTTCAAAAACTTTCTTATCTATGTATTTGTTGTTTGTGGATTTTATTCTACATTTTAATTAAAAAAAATTGACCATTACGGATTTGTGGTTAACGTATTTGTTGTTTATGGATACTCAAATAAAATCTTATATTATACATATATTTTTTTGTTATTAACAAGTGTTTTAAAAAAATGTACAATACCATACGACTGATAATGTGGATTTTTTTACTAATTTTTTTTATTCTCTTTTCTTTCGTCCTTCCTTTTCTAGGATTTCTATATGTTCAATATCATATTGATTGCTTTACATTTAAATACAAATAAGGTGACACCCCTCAGCAGATATTTCTAAATCTTTTCGTTTTGGTCGCTTCTTGGCCTCTTTAATACTAAGACATGATTTAATTTGTTTAACTACCTCTCAAAACATATATAAATAGATAGACTTTTAAGTTCATTGATTGAGAAAAATAAAATTGTTAAGACTAAATAAAAAACAAAAAGGGCTTTATTATATGTTTCTTACATTTCACGTATTTAATTTGTATCTTATTTTAATATTAATACAACAATATAATACAATTACAATTTGTATTTTATGGTACTGACATTATAACAACTCTAGAAAAATATAAAAAATTTCAAGGCAAATTGACGAATCTAAAAGGGGTAAATACTCAATAATACATATGTAAGTGACGTATATCAATTATTTAAATAAATATAAGGATATTAAATGTAATATCCACTCTCCTAAATATGCTTACCTACTGATTTTAAATATGTATTATATGTTAAAGCATGTTTTATGTCTTAATTGTGTTTTAAAAAAAGTAGAGAATTTGCTAAAATGCTAAGTGTTCTAGTGACCTATAAGTTGAACCCATAGTTGGAATGAGATGTAGAAAGTAAGGTTGGTTCTAACATCTCATAAATGACTTAATTAGATGATGTGAGAGTTCAAAATACAATGTGCATTACTTAAATAGAAATTGGGTAGGTAACTATAATGCCTAAACGGGAAAAATCTATCCAAAACTTGAACGGATGATCTAAATAGTGATGTAAAAGTTGAAACACCTTTCAATAAGTTAATATGAAGTGTTAAAAGTGTCGGAAGTCGAAAAAGTCACGTAGATTGCATTTTATCCACGTTTTACAAAGTACGTTGCTATTTCGGTAACTTATGCGCACAACACTCAAACGGTGGGTGTTTTATAGGATGTTAAGTTTTGTAACTATGTTTTGGACCTATTAGAAGTTGTTGGAGGTGTCGGATATTTTTTACGAGATTCTGACCCAAAACCAAAATAACAAAATTGCAAAGGAATGCAAAACGTGTACAAATATGTAAAACTCTTTTATTGGGAGATCTTTTCCGGATTTTTTTTTGGAAGCTATAGGTTATCTTGTTACGAACGTGTAGGCAAAAACCACATCGAAAACGGAGTTCCGAGCGAAAATTTATGAATGTTTAAGTGTTTGATGGTCAAAATGGGTACCCAACCGGGTCAAACCCGACCCAACTTGGGTTTTAACAACCCTAAATCACATAAAGAATGATTTTAGGCCCCATTTTTCCCTTTTTTTCATTTCTTAACTGTTGGAGACTTCAAAGCATCAATCTTGGGTGTTTTTACAAAGAAAATGGTGAAATCTTTGCAAGAATATTGAAGATATCATAGGTATACCTCCATTCTTGATTATATGTTCATATTGAGTTCTTCAAACTTTAAAATTAAGGTTGCATGTTGAAGGTTATAAACTGAACTATTGATATTTAGTAGGATCGATGATAGATATTGTAGAAATCATGATTAACTTCCAAGAAATAGATGAATATGCATGTTATAGTTTGAAAAAGTTTGACTTTTGATGGTCAATGTTGTATGATGATTAAATAGGTGGGCGTTTGGTAAAATAATGGTGGATTCATGATGGTTTCATATAAGTTATGATAATATAAGACTAATATATGAATTTGGCACAAAATGGTTTGGGATTTAACTTGAAATTGTGAAAATAACTACATTTTCGAGTTTGAAAGTGATGATACAACCCTGTTTTAGAAATATCATATAAAATCATAGAAAGATCTAAAAGTTATTAGGTCAGCGACATTTGAAAGATAGGAAAGATTTTTACAAATTGTATTTGGGCACTATAATGTGATTCTGAGGTTTTATAGGGTAAATCAATGCTTGAAAGCAGAGTTGTACATGAGATTGTAAAGTGTATTTGTCATATTAAAAAGAGTTTAGATGGAGTAAATGGTAATGTTTGTTTATGATACTTTGTATGTGTACTCCAGGGGTTATATAAATCACATTGGGATCTTGTGACAAGTATTTTCACTTTGAAAACTCGGAGTTGGATTGAGGCTTTCGGTTTGGATCGACCAAATAAATTAAGCAACACTGCTAGTTTATGTGGACATATGCATGTACATTGTAATTATGGATGTTTATGTGCTTTCTAGTTCATCCATGATTCATGTTAATTCTTGAGTATCCACAAAAAATGTATTATTGCTTGTACTGTCTTGTGGTACGTTTTGGGCGTCGATTGTCGACATCCCATGGATTCTGGTGAGACAATCGGAGGGGCTACTGTACTCATTGCCCAGTGGGAGTCAAGGGGTGAGTATAGGACTTTGGCAAAATTCGGGAGATGGAGGGCGGATTTGGTGCCAAGTCTTATGGTTGTGTATCAAGTTAATTGATACTTGACCATTGCAGAATATTGAGTATGATTTTGATTGTATGGATGCCATTCTATATTGAAAATTCCTTTGTGATTCCCACGTTGAAAGTAATTGCTAGTATGGTATAAATGAGTTGTTTTATCGTTATACAAACTTTCTTTCAAATCATTTTTCGTTTCCTAGTATGTACGTTCATATATCACATTGTAACCACATATTTCCACATGAATTCACTAAGCTTTATAGCTTACCTTTTAGTGTTTTTAACTTTTCAGGGCAAGTTGGCAAATGTAAGAACAAAGCTGGATGATCGTTTAGGGATTGGCTTGTGAAGCCTACCTTTGTTCTAGGTACATGTTATGCTTTTGGGTTGTATATAGTTTGAACTTTCCGGGTAGACATGTCCCCGACGATTATGTAATGGTTTGTTATGAAATCGTTAAGCATTAAATTATGTATTTTGGGTTGTAAATTTTTATCCCGTATTTTGAGGTTTTTGAAATTGAATTAATTTATTGATGGTTCGGTAAGTGTTGGTTTAGTAACCACGATGTTACATTGACGGTGAGTATAAAATGAAAAATTGGGATTTTACGATTTAAAGAAAAAGGTTGATAAAAATAGGAATGATGGAATCTGAAAATTTCATACAACCATAAGGACGATTGTGAAATTTGTTCTATATTATACAAACAAAAAAGGATATCATATACGTGTTGATTTTGAAAAGATTTGGAAAATCAATTTACTCCATCATATAATGTCCCTTGTATCTCATCATGTTTGCATCGAGTTGAAAAAACTTATGAATGTTTGTTACTTTCTAACACAAAGAGTAGTTCTATATGGATGTTGCGTATTTTAGAAGAAAAGAAATTGTGTGTTTCAGTCGCTACAATTAGTAGAGAAAGTTTATTAAACTCCTTGCTCGAATTCATAGACTTTGTCTTCAATGCCTCTTCAATACTCAAATTCTTGGATCTCTGGTTTGTTCTTTATCATCTTCATCTTATATTGCCACTCATTTGTTGTGCAACCCCATGACCATGGTTTTGCAAATATTTCCTACCTATTGGTATCAACATTAGAATCCGCACCCTAGGCATTATATTTCCTACCAATTGGTATCACCATTAGAATCATCCTTCATGGAGAAACCTATGGACCTAAATTCGCTTGCGGATTCAAATGTAGTGAAGAATGCACCTCTTACCTCTTTATCATCTCCATTTTTAAAACCTACAATTCTAAATTTGTTCAACCTGATGTAGGGGAGCCTATTGTCCTTTAGGAAACCAATTGAGACAATCAGGTCCGGGTCGGTACAACACTGAATTTCACTATGGCTGGACAGTTGGTCCTAAGGGATATCAATGGAGGCACAGTTTGGATTACCAATACTATTGAAAAATATGTTATTGGCATGTACTTAACAGATGCAGGAAACCTGATGTTATTTGATGTCAATGGCAAGACGCTTTTGGCAATCTTTTGATTAGCCAACAGACACTTTGTTGCCTGGATAGAAATTGTTTCAAGGACAAAAGTTGATACCTAGTGTTTCGTTAACCAATCGGACGATGCAAAAAGGTACCTATTTTTTCAAGTTGATAATAAAGGTCGGTTTGCTGCCGTTGAATAAAGACCACCTGCAAGTTTATTATCCTGAAACATATTGTTGATCCAATCTCCTTTTGTGATTTAATAATGATTCCTCCCATACTTAGTGAAAAACTTAGTATTAGTTAATATTCAGATTCAGCAGTGCAAAACACTGATTACACTCAGTAATCACTAAAATTATCAGAACACTATCTGTTAGACTATATTTTTGTCTAAAAGTATGAACATAACTCCTTCAAATACAAAGTGAATCCTTCCAGATGCTCTTTCAGAAGGTTGTCTAGAAATCAAAAGACTATCCCAGAAGACAGACTTCCGATCCAGAAGATAGAGCCTCTTCTGGATACTTAAACAAGATATCTATAAGTAGCATATGACATGACTTACTTGTGTAACAAACTCTTAACAAACATGGTTAGAGATTTAGCTTACGTGTCAGTGTATGATAGGACAGCTTAGTGAGTTTGATTAATGTAACAATATAAATAGATAGTGCATCTCTTGTATTAAGTGTCGATTGAATTGGAGAGAACTTGTGAGATTATATTTGTGTGTACTATAATCATTCGATTTACTGAGTGAAATACAAATATCTTTCAAGTGATATGGATATCTTCTTCTATGTCAATTAACCAATTCTAGTTTGATTGTTGATTACTAATTGCTTCCTCTTATTGTTCATTATGTAATCTGTAATCAACATCTATTGAGTGATAATTAGGATCTGGGTTCCAACAATTGGTATCAGAGTTTCCTAATCAATCTATTGATTAGCCGATCAAATCTGCCACTCAGCTCGAATTTTTCAGTGATTAAGTTGTTGTTCTTCAATCTACCATGTTTTTAAAAAAAATTGCAAAACAGTGGTGCTTCGCAATTAATTTTGAAATCGTGATTATCTCTCGATTGTTTTCAAGTTTTTGATTGATTAAGCTTCATTTTAAATTTCCAATTTACCTAAATTCTCTTCCTACAATCCCCTGTTTTCTGAAAATGGCAACTTAAACTCCAATTGGAACGCATTGTACAGTTTTCGTTCACTAACTAAACCTCCAGCTCTCATCAGGGAGGAATTTCCTCAATGGAAAATTCGGATAGTTAATTTTTATGAGGGTCTAGATCTAGATTTATGCTCTTCTGTACTAAATAGGCCGTATGTTACAACCGTGATGGTTCCGAGAATTCCTTCCACTGCTACTACTGTTGAAATTTCTGCTCTGAGGATTCCCAAAAAGAGGAAGGACTGGGATCAATATGATAAAAAGAAGATTGAGATTGATCTCAAAGCCAAAATGCTTCTTCTTTTGGCAATCCTAAATGACATTTTCTAGTCTTTGGACTCATGTGCTACTGCGAAAGAATTATGGATCAATTGGCTAATCAGCTGGAAGGTGGAGCAAAGATGAAGAAGAATAGAAGAGCGCAAGCTCTGAATGAGTACAACAGTTTTCATGCTCTACTAGAAAAGACACTCGAACAATCTTTTCACAGATTTGTAGATCCCAGAAACAGTAAGCACAATGATATAATAAAGAATGCGATTTAAAGTAATACGAACAAAGTGTTTTGAGAGAATTTCCGTAGTCATATATCTCACTTTAGTATCGGTTACAATGAAAGTATAATATGAAATCAGCTCTATGTTAATCAGCTACTTCTAATGAAAACCTAGACTCCTATTTATATTAAAAGGTCTAAACTGATTAAGGAAGGAAAGAGTTTAAGGAATTATAAACTTCCTTTTACAATTAAAGCATATCCTTTCCTTATTTTGTCACAATTAAAATAATAGACCTAACAATCTCCCCCTTTGTGGCAAAATAAGTCTTTACTTCTTCAGCTCGAACATCCCTTCAAATCTTCTCAAGGTCTGACGAAACATTATCCTTTCGTCAATTAATCTGATAGCTTCCAAGAGAGAATTTCTTCTAGTTGAGCTCATCCTTGTTGTACTCTTCTTGTCAGTAGCAATTCCGAAGCTAATCTGTTTCGAATTCCCCATAATGTTCCGTCTGAATAAGCAACAACTTCATCAAATCTCAAAAACCTCTTTTCGCCTTTCATGTGTATCGATACAACTCCGTGTGCTGGGTATGACAGAACAGTTGTTACATCATACTTATCCAACTCAGGAACTGTTTGATTAGGCTTGGCGATATGAATCTTCTTTTGTTCACTTTCAATTCCTCGTTGCAAATCATAAAGATAGCTGTATCTGAGTTCTTTTTGAATGTGACGCACCACCGCTCTTAATGCTCTTTGTTCATCCTCATTTCTTCGCTTCTTGTCTCTTAGGTAGTGATACAACGTTTCAAAATCCAAGATATCAAAGTTAGAAAAATCAGCTTCGTAAAAGGAATATACTTTACCATCTTCTCTTCGGACTTTGAAAGTTGGATACTCGACTTGAAAGACTCTATCAGAACCAATCTGCATAATCCCAATGATCCTGTGTCTTGAGATTACATCGGAAGGCTTTAGAGCTCTCATTTTCAGGATGTGAACATACTCTCTGACTTGAGCTGGATCCATCTCCATTACTAAGTGAATGTGCGCCAAGTCTTCAAGTTTCTTATTCTTTCTAAATATTCGTTTCATAGTTTCTTCAAGATACGGCACCCGAATTTGTTGATTCACCCATTTAGACTTGCGCTCAGTTAGCATTCTTTGCCACCGAATATGATGAGGTAACAGTCTCGGTTCATTTTGATCTCTTGAAGTGTAATTCTTTATTGCGTGCTTCAAGTTCAGATAATCTTGCTCTTGGAGAACCGGTTCATATGGGTCTTTAAACCAGTGCTTCACAGAGTTCCTCAAATTTTGAACATCAGCTGTTGCTTCATTTGATTCCGGTTCAACATTATCTGTTTCTTCATTTGATTCGATCTCAATATTTACCGCAGGCTTTTCAACCGTTGGTATATTGACTTCTTGAGTAGTTGGTGTATGCTGTCATTGATGGGATGATGGCGCCGATGGTGCAGTAGAAGTTGTAGCAGATGGTCTTGAACGTGTTCTTGAGACTCGGCGTGTCTCCCCCTCAGGGGGATTTGGAGCAGAGCTCGGATCGTGCTGATCAGGTCGAGGTCTAGGAGCAGAAACGAAAACAGCCGGTCGACAAGTTTCTTGAATTTCGATGTGTAGAGCGGTGATGGCACCCAGAAGTTCATCATGATGTCGTTGCTGAGACGTGTGCAATTCACTTAACTGTTGTTCCATGTCAGCTTTAAATAGTTCAAATTCATATTTGGTGATGGTGGGGATTTCCAGACTTCGCCTCAGTAGACCCATTAAAGAATCTTCCAGTTGACCCCGAGCAGTGGCTTCGGCAAGCAGATTAGCATATAACATCAACATGAGCTCATCATTGTTGTACTCATATCGATGTGGTGAGGGAGGCCGATTGTGGGGGTCCCGGGTTGGATCCGGATGTTGTGGTTGCGGTGGAGGGGTGCGACTGCTGCTGGGTCTGGAGGAACTAGCCTGATTCTGATCAAGTTGACCGGAGCGAGCAGCAGCACTCATCTCTCGAACAAGTGCTTCTCTTTCAGCAGTCATAAGGGAAGCATGTTCGTTCAAAGTGGCTCTTGCTCGTTGTAACTGAGCATCTATAAGTGCTTGAGCCGTGGGGGGAATAGTAAAAGCTGGAGTCGAGGTACCTATTTGGGAAACACCGGGAACACTTAGATTACTCGTTGGCATGACAGTTGAAAAAACTGTATGACCTACGTTCAGTGTTGGCATAGATGTAGCATTGGTAAGATTTCCTCCCAATCCACGTGAAATGTCTGGAATAGACATCACTATGGGAGTTCCAACTGGGCCACGAAGGCTCTCAGTGAGTGTAGACACGTGTTCCCTATTTGGCTCTAGATTCGAAGTGCATACAATCGAAGTCGAAGCAGGTGAGCTACTGCCTCTTGTTTCAATAGTTGTGCCTCCCGAATGGAGGGGAGCTAGATAAGGAGCTAGAATCACAAGAATATGTGAAACTGTTGGCTGTTGGGAGCCTTCAGAGTGGCTAGGGGGGGCGTGCATGTGCGCTGCTAGGTCCACAGCGTCTTGTCCACTAGACATACCCAACGAATGAGTAGGACTAGTAGACGCGGTTACCTGGATGGGGGAATCTGGTCTCGAGCTCACAATAGTTTTTCTCGTCCCATCGCTCACGCTCACGCTTTTGTTTTCAACTAATTCTCCCTCTTCTCTCCAGTAAAAGGCTCGGTGAAGATGTCAGACATCGAACCAGAGACTTGATCTGCTTCAAAGTCGAAAGATTCATTCGGCTCATCAAGTTCAGCATTTGTTGTAGTAGGTTGTTCATCCGTGTCCGATGTAGAATCGGATAGAGGTGGTTGTGGACCAATGCGGCTAAGAGCTTGTTCTTCAATGGCGGCAGTTCTTGGACGGCGGAAAAGGGGTTGAGTATCAGATTCATCTTCATCGGACGATGAAGGTCATAGGCGAACACGGTTACGGCTAACGAGCATCTTGAAACGTGGAGTAGATCGGGAAGTAGAAGCAGCTCGTGGGTTAGTGGGTGGTGGTATTGGGATGGATGGGGCAGCAGTTGTTGGGATTGGCAGATCAGGTGCACCGCCCTCGTCATGTCCCCTTACAATACGCTCATCACACTGTTCAGGATCCCCATGATCCTGAACCTGCTCATCTACCCTAGGACCCTCTCCTTGCACATGATGTTCCTCGTGGATTGGCTCTTGGGCAGGCACAACCGGAGGTGGTTGAGCCATTAAGCCGTGTCTCTCCCTATAAGCTATCACACTCGGTGCATTCTGATCAGCATAGGAAAGTAGTGCTTCAAGGATTAGCATGATGAAGTTAAATTGGCGATCATTGAGCTTGAGGAACTTCAGTGAGTTGGTTGCTCCCAACGGTGATCCTGTTCGGCGAGGAATATCCGGTTTGGATGACAGCATGGCATGAGTAAATAACTGAAGGAACCGTTGAAAGGGTAAGAAGGCACGATCGCAAGAATTTGACTTGTCTTCAACTAGCTCCACGAAGTCCGTCCATATGAGCATAGCGTAATCATAGTGACGGTTAAAAGCTATACCGTGAAATATTCGTAAGGCCGCAGTACTGGCCTTGTCCATGCCAGTGTGTTTGCTAGTCAGACATCGATTGACGATGGTGAACAGTGAAAACCAGATGTGAGGCAGATACATGCGTTTGAACTGGCCGGGGCTTGTGAGGGGTTCAGGTGAGTTGTACCCAAGGGCTCGGATGTCGGCACAGAGTTGTTCTTCGGTTGCAAGGGCATCATATGGGTGTTCGTCGGTGGCGACGGGCAGGCGAAGGATTCGACGAATTCGAGAGGGTGTTAAGCAGGTGACAAAGTCGTCGATTTTGGCAGTAAAGTGGTGGTCACCGTCATCCGGATGGTTTGTTAACGTATACCAGAATAGCTGGAGATAGAACAGGGGTAGCCGATGGTCCAAAGCAAAGGCATATCGAAGTGGGTGGCGTTGAAGGATATCAATGATGACTTGGTGTTCGATTGTGATGCCAAAATCGAGACGGTGGTTGTTTGGTTTGATTTTTTGAAGGTGTGCTTTAGGCATCAGGATTTCATCCCGGTTGACTGCGTTCGTACTGGGTTCGGTGGATCGTTCAGAAGGCATGAGATGTTCATCGTCGAAATGGTTTGGATCATTGATGGCCGCCATTAGAATTGAAAGAAAACAGTTAGCGAACCATATGAAAAGTCAGTTCGATGAGTGATGACAGGGTAAAAAAATACAAGTCTTGATGTCGAGTCCTCTTTGGTCGATACTAGCAGGGTCGATAAAAAAAAAATTATCGAGTGCAATGGGATCGATAAGAAAAAAATATCGAGTCAAGTTGGGTGGACATAAAGACTTGGTGAAATATTGAAAGATCAAACCTGTGAGAATCGATAAGAAAGATGTCGATTCATTGGGAATCGAGAAGCAGACTTTATCGGGTCTCAAATACTTCAGAAATAAAGGCACTTAGTAAATTTTATCGATCCTTAGACACTCGATAAAAAATTATGTCAAGTCCTAAGGGGTAGATAAAAATACTTAGACTTTTGAAGAATAGGTTATCGATGGAAAAAGAGTCGATAAAAAAAACTTAACCATGTATTGATCCTAACAGAGTCGGTAAAAACACTTGGATTTTAAGAAGATATTTTCATCGATCCTTTGAGACTCGACAAAAAATGATGTCGAGTCCTAAGGAGTCGATAAAAACACTTAGAGTTTTATGAAGATGTTCTTATCTATCTATAAGGGTCGATAAAATCCTAAGTCTGGTCTATAAGGACTCGATAAAAAAACAAGCATGATCAATGACAGTTCTAAGTGCCCAGATGTAAAACAAATGACCTAAATCTAAGTAAAATCCTATGTCTAGGTGCGATTAGTGATAGGAAACTTATATAAAGCAACAATTAGGCCAAATAAGAACATAAACTACCCAAAAATCGACAGAAATCAGTGTAAACTCGAAAAACCCAGGGTTTTTGGGAAACCGAACATTTGAATGTCCAAAAACATAAGCATGCAATGGATGGAAGTAAAAACACCAAGATTTAAAGATGATTAAGAGAAGAATGCGAACCTGGTGGTGTATTCTGATTCCTAAAACTCGAAGATTTGAGAAATCAATTGCTGGAACTCAGGTAGTCGAAGGGTTTTAGAGAGAGAGGGAAAATCAAAACTTGTTTGAAAAGTAAGGGAATGAGAGTGGGGCCCGAGATTTAAATAGTGGGTCATCGAGTGATGACACGTGGCAAGCTTTCATTTGGCCGAGAAAGTGGATGACATTAGCAAGATGTCGAGCGTTCTTTTTGTCGGGCCAAGCATGGTCGACAAAACTAATTTTATCGGGCCAATAGGGGTCGATAACTTTGGACTCTGATTTTCAAACTAAGTCTGTATTGATTTCAAAAATTAAATTCGTGCTCCCCCGGGAAATAAGAAAATTTTGCTCCCCCTACAGTTGTGAGATAGTAAAAACGTACCTTGTCGCTCCCCCTCAAAAACTGAACCGGTTAGGCAAAAACATAGTCGAAAGGAAAGAAAGAAAGAAAAACGATGATAATACAGAACTGTAAAGTAATTTCAATAGCCAACAAACGAGAATCCAAGAGTGATGCAGATTCACAGTTTTTAGAGAATGGGAATGTGCATAAAACTTGGATAGACGTTTTTTGTATTTTGAAAAGGCTGATTTAGAAAATCAGGTTTTAAGATTCAGCATGCCCAACTTGGACACTAGGAACTGGAAGCGTTTCTCATCCAAGGCCTTGGTTAACAGGTCGGCAAGCTGTAGTTCTGTATTGACAAAGTATAATTTAATCGCACCTCTTTCGACATGGTCTTTGATGAAATGATACCGAACGTCGATATGTTTAGTCTTCGTATGTTGGACAGAATTGCTTGAGATGGCGATGGCGCTTTTGGACTCATAATAGACAGGAATCTTATTAAACCAGAATCCATAGTCCGTGAGTTGTGTGCGCATCCACAGCAACTTGCGGCAGCAATGTATTCGGCTTCCGCGGTAGAAGTGGAGACGCAGGCTTGCTTTTTCGAGGACCAACTTACTAGTTTATCGCCTAAGAATTGAATGTGTCCCGACGTGCTTTTACGATCAAGCATGCACCCGGCATGATCAGAATCTGAAAAGGCAGTTAGCTCGAAACCCGTATCCTTGGGATACCATAGGCCAAAATCAGTAGTACCTTTTAAATACCGAAAAATACGTTTGATAGCACTAAGGTGAGATTCTTTTGGAGATGCTTGATATCTAGCGCATAAACATGTGGCAAACATTATGTCCGGTCGACTAGCCATTAGATACATTAAGGAACCAACCATGCCCCGGTAGTGTTTACAATCTACCGCTTTTCCCAAGGGATCAGCGTGTAATTTCGAACTCGGAGACATGGGTGTACCAATCGGTATACATGACGTCATGTTATATTTTCGTAACATGTCCGAGATGTATTTCGATTGGTTGATGAATATTCCCGTTGAAAATTGTTTTATTTGAAGGCCGAGGAAAAAATTCATCATTCCCATCATGCTCATATTGAATTTTGCAATCATGAGTTCGGAGAACTCCTTGCATTGTTGAAGGTTAGTTGAACTGAAGATAATGTCGTCCACATAGATCTGAATAAGAATAATATCACCGTCTTCCCTTTTAATGAAAAGAGTTGGATCGATTTTACCTTTGGAATATCCATTTTTCACTAAATAGGCAGACAGGCTGTCGTACCATGCGCGCGGTGCTTGTTTTAAGCCATAAAGAGCCTTGTCGAGAATGTACACATGATTTGGCTTTGAAGGATCGACAAACCCGTCCGATTGGGATACGTAGACTTCTTCGCGCAGAACCCCCATTCAAGAAGGCCGTTTTGACGTCCATTTGAAAAACCACAAAATTCTTGTGAGCCGCGTATGCTAAGAACATTCGAATTGCTTCAATATGGCCACGGGCGCAAATGTCTCGTCATAATCAATCCCTTCTTGTTGGCGGTATCCTTTTGCTACAAGTCGGGCTTTATTGCGTATGACAACCCCATCTTCATCTTGTTTGTTTTTGAAAATCCATTTGGTACCGATGATGGTTTTGTGTTGTGGACGAGGAACGAGGCGCCACACTTTCAAGCTTTCAAATTGATTGAGTTCTTCTTGCATGGACACAATCCAATCAGGATCATTCATTGCTTCTTGAATGGATGTGGGTTCGATCTTGCTTAGGAAGGAAGAGAACAAACAATCGTTGGCCAAGACGGAACGCGTCGTGACTGGTCTGGTTGGATCTCCAATAATCTGATTTGCTGGATGAGATCGGACCCATTTGGTGGTATGCGGAAGTGGTTGAAATGCATTTGGGTTGGGGGTAGGATCAGCATAAGTACCGAGTGGAAGATCTTGAACTGATTCTAGGGCTGGAGGTACGGCAAGGGATCTTGTGGATTTAGAGACATCCGTGGGGGATGAGGTTGATGGTGGGGGAGACGATGTCAGTAGGGAGCGGATTGGAACTTGGTTGAGCATTTGTAGGAGCAGCAGTTTCAGCAGGAAGAGCATCAGATTGAGCGATAGGACCGGATGTAGATGAGTTTGGAGTTACAGCAGTTGAGACGGTGTCCGTAGAAACTGGCGGTCCAGTAAGATTGGTAGTCTCGGGAACCTCCAAGATAGGCGGAGTGATTTGATTCGGGATATCAGTGTGAGAATCAAAGTAATCCGAGTAAAAGTACTCGAATAAATCATCCAGATCGGAAGTAGTAGCTTTGGATGTAGAAGGTTGAGCGGGGTTTGGTGCAGGTTCCGAACGGAAGTGATAGGAAGCTAAAATACCGGTGAGTGCGGGTCCAAAACTGTCGTGTTCAGGAGCCATTTCGGCTTTAGGATCAAACTGAATATTGACGCTTTATGTGACACAACGAGCAAGTTTCATGTAGACCCGATAAGCTGAGGCATTTGGAGAGTAGCCAAGAAAGTAAGCTTCATCGGCCTTTGGCTTGAGTTTACCACGATCTTCTTTTTCATTGAGAACAAAGCAGCAAACACCAAAGGTTCGGAGATGATCGATGGAAGGAATTCGATTGTAGACTAACTGATATGGTGTCTTGTTGAAGCACTTGTTGATGATGGAACGATTTTGAGTGTAGTAGGCGGTATTGACTGCTTCAGCCCAGAGGTAGAGAGGCGGTTTGGAAAAAGTGAGCATAGTGCGGCTGCTTAAACAAGTGTACGCTTCCGGCGTTCGACCACACCATTTTGTTGCGGAGTACGAGCCGCAGAAAACGTGTGTGAAATTCCCACCGATTCGAGATAACCGTCAAGTGAACGATTTTTGAATTCGGTTCCATTATCAGTGAGGATGGTTTGAACGATAAGTTCTAGTTTAACTTGAATAGATTTCAGGAACGTAATAATGGTTTCGGGAGTCTCATCTTTGGAGCGAAGAAATTTAATCCACGTAAAGCGAGAAAAATCGTCAACCATAACTAGAACATACTTCTTACCATGAATACTTTGAGTCCGCATCGGGCCACACATATCCATATGGATGAGTTGAAGGGGTCGAGTTGTGCTATGAACCACCTTGGGTTTGTGAGAAACCTTCTTCATCTTTCCCATCTCGCAGGCGTCGCATAAGTGTGGTTTGTCAAATTTATCGAAGGTAGGCCGGTGACTAACCCGTTGATGGAGAGGCGATTGATGTTCTTGAAGTTTAAGTGAGAAAGCCTTCGGTGCCATAACCAAGTCTTCATATTAGAGACATTTGAGATCAGACAAATGTTGGAAGGGGTGGTCACTTGGGAAAGATCAATGGTGTAGAGATTGGATTTGTGTGTGCCGGCCAATATCTCCTATCTGTCAAAGGTTCGTACGCAGCATCTTTCGGGTCGAAAATTGACTTCAAGTTGTTTGTCACAGAATTTGCCAATACTTAGCAAATTATGGCTCAGGCCTTGAACATAGGAAATATTCGAAATGGTGAGATTGTTGTGAATGATGTCACCATGTCCTTGGATGGGTGCTAAGTGATTGTTGCCAAATTTAACGAATCCGCTCTTTTTCTCCTTGTAATTGGCAAGCAACTCCTTTTGTCCGGTCATGTGTTTGGAGCAACCCGAATCTAAGTACCACACATGACCGATCTGCACAAAATCAGGCAGATTTAGGCACCCATTTGTAAATGGGTCTTTCGGGGTTAGTTGACTTTGTACCTTTGGGTAGCCACTTAAAGTGGGACTTAAGATCGTTAGTCATGGTCCTTTTAGGAACCCATTTATAAACAGGTGGATGAGAAAAAGAATTATGATGAAAATTATAAGAATTATGCATGTTTGGAAAATAATCACAACCATAATCAAATGAATTTAAGCGCACAAAGTCATTCACACCGCAGTTTGAGCAACAAATTTGATTACGTGAAAACTTAATTAAATGTCGAAACAAATGAATAGTATATGGAAATAAAAGTTGACGTTTTGTTCTTTTGACATAAGTAGAATTTGTAAACGAAAATTTGTCTTTATTGTGAGATGATGACTTTGGAGAGCGTTTGCCTATTTCAACCAAAACTTGTTTGGTCTTTAAAGTATGAATATCTGAAATATCAATAGGACGCTTGTTAGTACTTTTTGGAAGAAATTTATTTTGATTTGTTTTGTTAACCGGAGAGTAAATCGTTTGACTTGTGAAACACTCATTTGGATCTTTCGGAAGCAAAACTGATTCAATTGGCTTTTTGCCTTTGTCCAAAAACTCCGTATGAGTTGGAAGTGTAGGATTGAAGTCAAAGTCATCATTTAAATCTTTTAAACATTCGTTGTCGTCAAGTAAAGAATGATTAGAATTTGTATCCGAAAAATCTGTGTTTCAAGGTCATCTAATTCCTTATTGATTTGTTCTTGTGAGAGAGAACATTTCTGTTTTGGAGGACAGTGGTTGGGATCAATTGGGAAGTATGAAAAATCACAATCATCCAAATAAGAGCTGACAAAGGCTTTACAAGAAGAAATATTTGAAATTATGTCAACTTCGGGGTTTTGAGTTTGTAAAACTTTGTTCTCTAAAGTTTGAATTTTAACGATTAATGCCTTTTTTTCCTTGTCCGACGAAGAACGTTCGAGTCCAACATTTTTTCAATTTGAACAATTTGTTTTTCTAAAAATAGAGTGTGAATGTAGGGTTTACATTCAGGAATTTTATTTTGAAGTTCTTCGTCAGAATACGAGGAAAAATAGTCACTCGGAAGAGTAGTTTTTGAAGATTCCTCTTCTATCTTTTGAGGATAGTAGAAAGGAATTTGATGAAAATTCTTGTTTTGTCTTTTCCAATCTTCCATTTCTTCGACGTTGGACTCCGACTTCATACAAGGAATTTTGTAATCTGGACCAAGGTTCAGATATTCGAATTTATAGATAGTCGGAGTATTATAGATGACCTTTTCTAGATGTTTTGGATTATCAAATCCTAATCCAGCTTTTGAACTTAACTCTTTTGGAATGTTTAAGTGAATTGTGTGCTCAGTTTGTCCAATTTTATACAGTTTTAGTACCAAATCTTTGAGTTTTTGCAAAAGGTCTTTTCTTTGAAAACTCACAAATTCGTATTTTGATGAAAAGTCTTCGGTCTCCATTTTAGATTTGTTAAGTTGTAGCGTGAGATCCGAGATTTGTTGTTTTAAAAGAATGTTTTCTTCTTGAAAAGCAGTTTTCTCCGTTTGACGATTGTGTGTAATACTTTGAGATGTTGCAAGTTCGGCTTGGTAAATTAGCAATTGATTATGATTATTTTCTAAGCGTGCTTCTAAGTTGGAAACCAAGAGTTTCTCGGTTTTTAACATAGATTGTAGTTCTTTTAATTTAAGCATCATATCATGCATTTGAGAAACGAAAGCGTCATAGTCAGAATGGCTTACCTCGGGTGTGTAGTTGGAAGCGTTTGAAAGGAAATCATCAGAATAATCCATCAGACTGAAGTGTGCTTGGACATCGTTTTCCTCATCATCATTATCATTGCCTTGGTTGAGCCATTGTTCATCTTCCGCGATAAGAACTTTGTCGGCCTCCTTTTGTTTAGCCAACATCAACTTGTAGGTGAAGTAGTTTGAATCTTTGACGACTGGCTTTTTGCATTCACTTGAATTTATTTTCCGGTTTAACTGGCGGACGTTGCTCTCTTGATTTTGCTTCGAAAATTGTCTTTCGCTCATAATTCTTGTTACCCGAAGCATACCGTTGCTGATTTGGGGTTAGAGCGACGGGCAAACTTTTGTTGAAAGTCTCTTGTGAGGAACGCCAACTGTTGTTGGAATTGAGCTATGTCCGGATCATAATCAAAGTCTTCATCTTCCAGTTCGGAAATAACCTCTTTAGGAGACTTATGAGAAGTGACGGGGCTAGCTTTTGCAACTACAGCTATGGAATCAGAAGACTTTTTGATCTTTTGGTTGGCCTCCATGGCTTCGAGCACTTCTTCTTCATCTTGAAGGAGGGTTTCATAGACTTCATGTAGATCGAGATCAGCAAGATATTTGTTGTGTTTAATTTGATTGGCAAATCGACGCCATTCAGGAAGCAAGTTGCTCACAAATTTTACGTTGTTCTCGATCTTTGTTTTGCGAATCTCATTCTTACTTAATTCATTTACTAAGTGTACGAACCGGGAATAGGTGACCGTGAGTTTTTCACCTTCTTTGGCTTTGAAGTCCTTATACTGAGAGATGCAATTTGTAATTTTGAGTCGGGTCCCGATTTTTGTGTCATACATGAATTTCTCTATTTCTTCCCACATGGCTTTGGCATTTATTTTATGGCTGTCGATACTCATATAGATATCGTTCGGGATGCTCATAAGGAGATATGATCTTGCAAGTTGATCTCCTCTCATGATCCTCTTTTCGTTTTCATCATATGCAGATTTAGGTTTGACTTCTTGTCGAGCAGAGAGGGGAGGTTCTGCATTTGGGTTGGCCTGAAGAGTATGATAGAAAACCGGAGGAGGTCCGTCATTGATTGAACGCATGATTTCATCGGCGAAATGATGACGTTCAATAAAATCAAGGAAGCGGTCTTTCCACTGGGAATATTCTCCGGGGAACAGAATAGGCGGTTTTGTATCTGAACCAATTGCCATTGCTTCGCGAGTGGTCATTGTACTTTTGCTTTGAAGATCTGGATCAATGAGTTTTTGGTAATTTTCTGAAACAAAAAGTTTTCTCGATTGACAAAGGATCGATAAAAATGTTTTCTCGGGTGACTAATGATCGACAAAAAAATTTATCGAGTGGTATGGACTTGATAAGAATTTTTTTTCCGGATAAAGTGGACTCGATAAAAATTCTTAAAGAAGAATTTTTGAATCGATAAACAAGAAGTTAGCGATCACAAGGGACTCGATAACTAATTTTTCTTGATTTGAAAAGAATCTTTTGACTTGACAGAAACTGACTCGATAAGAAGATTATATCGATACCAGATGACTCGATAAATAAATCTTGTCTATTAGGAAGGTCTCGATAAAAAATCAAGAATACTTAATCTGAATTCTCCTTAACTGATAAACCAGAAACCAAAAACAATGGATTCTTGACTTAAAAGAACAAGTCTTTTTATGGACAAAAATGTCTAAGTTTTCGAGTTTCTTATTTGTTCAGTTAAAAAAAAATCAAAATTACTAGAGTTTATGATTTTTACTAGAGAATTCTTTAGTAAGAAAAGCTGCAAGAGTCACTAGTTCCTAAGTTTTCTTATGTAAAGAATTTCAAAAGTAATTAAAATAAATTAGAATAATTTTAATTAAAACAGATTAAATAATTTTGACAGAAAATCAAGATTAACACAATATGAATCGACAAAAATTTATGCGATAGAAGCCTGAATCGAGGAAAACAAATCTTAAACAGAATATAAGTTTTCTCGGGTAGAATGAAATCGATAAATAGTCAAACAAAAGAAGTAAGGATCGAGAAAACACATATAAGACTTTTTATCGGGTGAAACATATTTTAGTATGAGTCGAGAAAAATTCAAAATAGCAGTAATCGAAGATTTACCTTCTGTTTCGTGAAAAACTTCAGAAAATCGGAAAAGCATTCTGATCGTCTGCTCTGATACCACTTGTAGATCCCAGAAATAGTAAGCACAGTGATATAATAAAGAATGCGATTTAAAGTAATACGAACAAAGTGTTTTGAGAGAATTTCCGTAGTCGTATATCTCACTTTAGTATCGATTACAATGAAAGTATAATCTGAAATCATCTCTATGTTAATCGACTACTTCTAATGAAAGCATAGACTCCTATTTATATTGAAAGGTTTAAACTAATTAAGGAAGGAAAGAGTTTAAGGAATTATAAACTTCCTTTTACAATTAAAGCATATCTTTTCCTTATTTTGTCACAATTAAAATAATAGACCTAACAAGATTCAATACTTTGATAAATTTGTGAAAACGATGTGATACAGTCAAATCGCAAGAAGACAACAATGTCTTATTTCGTAAGCTTCTGAATGCAGATTGGTCTAATATGTCAATGTCCCTTCTATCAATCATGATCTGGAGCAATGGTCACTGCATGATGTGTTTGGGACTCTTCAAGCCCATGAGAAGAAGGTACAGTAGAAGAAGGTGAATGTTGAAAAAGGCAAATATAGAAATGTTTTTTTGTTTGTACAGATTATCAACTAGCTGATTTATTCACTAAGGCTCTTGATGAGAAAAGATTCAACTTTTTAGTGAGTAAATTAGGCATGATGAATCTATCTGGATGAGTCATTTACTTAGAAAAAGAGTTAACTATTAACTTCTGACATAATTAGTTCAAGAGTCTGAAACACTATATTCAGAAGTTCTGAATTTTGTTTTTCAGAAGTTTAAATTTTTTGTCTCAGAACTTAATAATTCTTCTAAGAATATATTTCTCAGTATTAAGTTTTTAATTCTGAAGTTATATTTTCTTTATATCTTTATCTCTGAAGTATTTGTAATTGGCCAAATTTTTTATATAGCGTTTTTCAAGGGAGGGGGAGGCGTTTAATATTTTCTCTTATACATGGGGAGCATATCTCATATCATATTCTGATATACTTCATCATTAATATTAATCTTTACACTTCAATGTTACTTCTGATGAAGATCTAAAACAGGTGATGATCCATCAAGCTTCTTCAATTAGAAGTATGTACAAACTTCTATTGTGACACTTATTTTCAATTGTTCAAACAACTTCTGAATGATACAAAATCATTTTCTAAATTCAGAAGTTAGATTTTAAATGTTTTTCAAAGTTCAGAAGTTTTTCAGCTTCTGAACTGGAGATCTCAGAAGTTGATTAGCAGAAGTTTGTTATCAGAAGATGACTAAGTTTGCGCTCGTGCCACGTGTTTTATTTCTATTGCCAAGCATAAAACACGACGTAAAAACGTTTCCGTAAACAATTAACCGTTGTTAATCCATCATTACCTATAAAACGTAATCATTTTTTGGCTCCTTTTCTGCCATGTGTCCCACGTAGCTTATCCACCTCATAAATACCATGTCTCTGTCATCGTCACCCCTTTCTGCAAATTTTTCCCTCCAAAACTTATTTTCGGAACTCTTTGAACTTCAATCAACCTCAAATTATCAAATTTCTCAAAATGTATTTTTCTCAAGACAATCAACTTATTCAAACCACCAAATCTTGCTTCAGTAGCAGTAATGATGAATCACAAAACTCTGGATCTTCCAAAATCATGCAATGGAATGTAATTGTAGGATCAATTGAAGTTGCTCTACAGAATGATCCTAATTTTGAAGACACTGCTACCACAAAAGGAAATCCTGAAATTGGCACATCAAACCCAAACTCTAACCCTAAACCTACTGAAATTGGGGGAACCCAAATTGCACCAATTAAAGTTATATATGAATCTATTGGAGATAAAATTGAATCTCATGGTGATGCTGGAAATGCACAAGTCAATCAAGATGATCAAACTGTTGCGTTTTCAAGGGCATCTGGAGCCAATCAGAGCAAATTGGAAGTTCCTTCCAATAAGCTAATGGATATCAAGAAGAATAATTGTACACTGAATTTGAAGTCTATAGAGTTTACTGAAGATCAACAAATTATAATTGAAATTCTAAAGAAGCATCCTTTGAGGCTACTGTTTACAAAGAAGTTTCAAGTTCCTGAGGTGTATTTGCAACAGTGGTGGTGGTTTGCAAAATATGAAGAAGAAAGTGAACACTTCTTATGTTGGTGATTATATGTTTTATATCAAAGTGGCTAATGTTAGAAGAATTTTGGCTCTACTAGATGCAGAAGGTGTAGTGGGAAAAACTACATTTGTTGCCATTCCTAAGACTGTTGATATGTTATCAGACTTTATGAATCTGGGCTACTCAGAAAACTTGACAACACTAAGTGCAGTCAGAAGGAAGAATCTTCCACCCATCTGGTATTCCTTATTTTCAATCAATAACACTTGTTTGTCGGGAAAAAAATTAAAGTTTGGATCAGGCATCAACAAACATCAGAATCATCTTTCATGGTATAACACATAATATGCATTATGACTATGCATCACTTTTGTTTGATGAGATCAGGATTGCAGTTTTAAAGAAGTCCACCAGCACTTATATTCCATTCCAAAGATTCTTTCAGATCTTTGTTAAAAGTGCCTTATATATAGAAGAAAGAATTCCCAAACTTGATGATGCACCAAAGGTACCTCTATTTACTGCGGATAACTTAAGGCCACCTATTACAACAATTGATAAATTTTCTAAACCTATTCCACTTCCAGAGCAACTCAGATTTTATGTTAATCCCAAAAGTAGGATATTGAATGAGTATTGTGAATCCAGGGAGTTACCAAAACTAATAGTCCCTACCCAGGATTCTAATCCCAGTAGTGTACAAGGTAAGGGGTCTAGCATTCCTAGGGAGAGAGGGGAGGAAGTTCAGGGTGGTGAACAACCTCATAGTGCCAAGAGGAAAAATGTGAATGAGAGACAGGGTAGAAATGTGAGAAAATAAATTAATGAGGGGAGAACATAAGTAAAGGAAAACAAACTTCTGAACCAAATGTTTCTAGCCGGGCAGTCATACAATCTATTATTCCACATTCTTTGGTGGATAATATTGAAAAATACAATGAGCCAATCCACCCATCTCTCAACAGAAGGGTGTTTCAATAACACAATTAGGGCAAGCAACTAATCAACCATTAAGTCCCCATTTGGAGGAACTTAAGGGTGAAAGAGAAGGATATATGTCCCCCCTTCATAGTTTTGAGCACATTGAGTCTGAGAGTCCACTCAATTTAGAGCCTAACAAAACACAAGATGTTCATATTCTTCACACTAGCACAAGTCTTTCAGATTTCAACTTGCAAAGTGTTAGTCACATTGCCACAACATCAATAGACATTCCTTCTTAGGATGTGCGAGGATTTGATGGAAGTCCTGGTGGGGTGAACATCACAAAAGCCCCATTCACTGAATAAGAAATGATTCATGATGTGGTGACATCAACAGGCATCCTACTGCTGTAGGCATACAAACAGGAACATGTGTTGCTCCTGGTCATCTTACCCAATATTCTGAATTCACAGATTTCAAGAATTTCTGTACTTCTGAATTTGCAAAGATTCCGAAAGACATCTTGGAATTGACGGAAAAATCATAGAAGAGTTTGGAGGATAGGGTGGATTAACAAGAGAAAAAGATGCTTGAAAAAACAGTACATTGGAGGAAGCCAATATCTCGCAAAACGATTTAACATCATTTCAGGACACAATTCTGAAGTCCTTTTCAGAAGTTGTATCCTCTGTTTCTACATTAAAGACTGCTTTACCATCAACTTCTGAATCAAAAGATCTTTCTCAGTTAGCCACAAAAGATGATATTAAGAACCACAAGGGTGGTGCCTCAATGGTTTGAGATTGGGCTCCAAAGGTCAACAGTACCAGGAGGTCCCAGGTTCAAATCCAGAGAGGGGTAAAAAAAATCCCCTTGTGGCCACGGAGGTTCAAATGCGGTGACTCCGGGCTACCCGCGAAGCGGGTAGTCGCCCTGGGATTAGCCGGCTCGCAAAGCGGGTTGGATATCCAGGTTAATAAAAAAAAAGATGATATTAAGAAGATACGTGAATCTTTGATTGTTGTTCAGAATACTCTAGCAACTCCTGTTCAAAGGATTACTTCTTTGGAATGTAGGTCTCAAGCTGAAACTTTCAAGAGAAAACTTTATTATCAGGGTCTTGGTAATCATGAGGGGGAGAAAAGGAGAAGAGTTTCAAATTCTGAAGTTGTACAAAATGTTATAGCCCAAGCTTCTGAAAGATCTTCTGAAGGTGTTTAGAAAGATTATTGTGCTGGAAAACCTTCAGAAGCAATTGAAGACATTTTTATGTCTGAACCTGAATTATCAGAAGTTCCAATTTCTGAAGATGTTATTTTAGCTGATGTACCAAATGTGGTTAGTTTTGAAGTTATTGTTCCAGAAGTGCTTGCAGATTCTAATATTCTTATCTCTAAAGGAGAATATGAAGGGTATGAAACTGAGAAGATTTCTATTGTTTTAGATGGTGAAAATGATACAGATTAAACAGATGTTATTCCTGATTCTAAATGAAGAGATGATCAATGAATATCTAGCTTTTGAAGATGAAGTTGGTGAGCGTAGTGATCTATCAGATGTAATTAAATTTGATGATGAGGAGGAAATTAATGAGGTCATAAACATTATAATTTGGAGACCAGAAGTATCTCTAGTAGATATTATAAGAGGTGAAGAAGACTTTCTGAAAGTATTAAATGGTTTATGAGTCTGATAACTTTGAACTCTGGTTTTTTTATTAACCATGATATCCAACCCTATGTGAGTCGAATAATCCCAGGGCGACCACCCGCTTTGCGGGTAACACGAAGTCACCACATTTGAACCTCCATGGCCACAAGGGGATTTTTTTTACCCCTCCCTGGATTTGAACCTGGGACCTCCTGGTACTTTTGACCTTTACAGTCCAAGGTCAAACCATTGAGACACCACCCTTGTGGTTTTTAAACTTTGATTTTCTGAATTCTACATGGAATCTGGAGTGTAGATTTAAGTATGAAAGCTTATTTGTGTTTAAAGAATTCTATAATCAACTGTAACACCCGAAATTTTTGATAAATAAAGAAAATAATATTTTATCATTAGTCTTGGTTGGCTATGTTGTTGTGTAGGGAAATGTGTTTAGATATACATATTTATACGATATATATGGGAGTATATGTATATAATAAATGTAAATATAGGTATGGTAAGTATATATAATAAATATACTTTATGCATTAAACACACACACACACACATATATATATGTGTGTGTGTGTGTGTGTGTGTTATATAAATACACAATATATATATATATACTTTTGGCAATATAAGGACTATCTAGTAATATCCATTTTATGTGAGGGGGGTGATATTGCCATTTCTATTTAAAAGTTTGAAACCATTTATTGGGGGGCCCACCTTAGCAATTCATGAGAATGAAAATCTCATTTAAACCTCGATGAGGTGAGGAGGTGGAGATAGGATCAGAAGCCAGGCAAACAGCCTGGCATGCGGCTGTCTATGCCCGCCGGAGAGGTAGTCGCTGCCCCATGTGCCAAACACCATTTGATTTCCATCTTTACTTTCGAAACTCTTTCTCATATTTATTTTCAAAAACCCATTTAATTTCCTCCTCTCTTTCCTTTGCTACGCCAACAGCCAACTTCATGTTACCCCTTCTCCAATTCTTCTTCTCTCCCATTTTCTAGTATGATTATCTCTCTCTTTACCCAATCATCTTTTCTTATTCTTATCTTTCACTCTAGATATATATCCTTAGGTTATTCTATGAAGCATCCTAGAGATATTCTAACCTAGAAGTTTTGAGATTTTGATTGGGAGCTTCATGTTCTTCAAGAGGTAAGCTTTTAATGGATCTTAAAATATTTAGGGTTTTAGTCTTAACTCTGATTTGAAGTTAATATTTGTGTTTTTGGATTTGTTGTTGGTTTAGATGAAATTTCTATTGGTGGATTAGGTGGATCTAAGTGCTCATCAAAGGAAACTCAAGATTGGGTAAACACTAGATCTAGCCAAATATACCAAGGTGAGTTCAAGATATTTTGTGAAAACTTTGTACATGCCAAAAACGCTCATTTTGAAGTATTAACATGTTTTACTTGCTAATTGTCAAGTATTTGAGTATTTTGATAATATGCAATTATTTGATATAAATGGTTTTATAAATCTTACAAATGTTATATTTGGATTTTGACACTTTGATGAATAAAATATATTTCTTGAGAGGTGTTGATGTTTTATTTATAAATGGGGATTATTTGGTGTCAATGCTTTTGAGGATATTGGATTTATAAAACTACGGAATTTACAAGTTATGGCATTATGGAACATTTTGTAAAATTGATTTATGAATATGAGCTCATTTGGAAAAAAATGTGTGTTTCAACTAGTGTTTCCGGTTATTACATAAATGTTGAGTTATAGAGCATTCGCTCGGTTTTGACTAAAATGAGTGTCATGGACATTTGTCCGAGTTGAATAATATTTTACACGTTTTGGGTGCGTTGGTCATTCATTTAGTGTCCTGTAATTTTATGTCTTCCCATCCTTGAGAAATAATTGATTATTGGAAAATAACTCTTAAGCAAAGAGTTGGTGTTGGGAAATTATAAATACGTCTCGAAGTTTGATGTATTTGAAGAGTAGACTAGTATGTAATGGATCCATATATATTTAGTCGGTTTTAAGTCGGGATTGTTGACCCCTTTTTGGTTGCGTTGGTAGTCATCGAGGGCCCTACACTTAGGTGTATTAGTCGGTTGTTACCGATTTCCATTGACTACACGTGGTGCATCGGGAGGTCATCGAGGGCCTTACACTTAGGTGTGTTAACCGGGAGTTGTCGGTTGCCATTGATTCCTATAGTTAGCTTGAACATTGAGTAGTGACATGTTTTTGTATCTGTCACTAAAGATGGAATATCGGGTCTCCCCCGTTATCTTCGAATATTGTTATCCCTTTCAAATGTACGCGTGAGTTAATGATTTATAAATATGGTCAAAGCTATGTTTCTATCTTTACGTTTATAAACTTATTCATGGTCGTGTGAGTATTGGAGTTGGTATCACGTTAAATGAGTATTTCTATTCAAAGCTATCACTTCTAATGTCATTTTGGTCTAAAGCTTTTTATTATGGAACTATTGAATTTGGGAAAAGATGTTTGTTTTATAATAAGGTTATTTCCTTTGAGAATTATATTTTATCACCAAATCTTTTGGTTTCAAATCAATCATAAATATGTTATAAATCACTAGACGTTAAGCCTAACCCTTTTTCTTTGTCGGCATGTGCATCAGGTTATCGTTGGGGTGGGTACTAGCGACACGTGTGGACTTGAGTGCTAGGAAGTAGCACGATAAAGACTAGACTCTTGTTGAGGTTTTCTGCATTCGGAGATAGCGACTCTTATTGGTTTAGAAACATCCAACCATATGTAAGTCTTATATAAGACTTGATTTATTCTTTGGTGGAGGTTATACCGGATTTTAATTGAGGAATATTGAAGTATTGTTTTATAGGAAGTGTTTTACCTTTCAATTGTCATTTTATTGAAAATTATAAATTAGTCGCTCTTTCCAAAATTGAGGCTGTTACCAGTTGGTATCAGAGTATAAGTTTGAGAGATTTAGGTATTGATTTAGATGCCTAAACTCAAACTAGCGTATTGATTAAGTGATCAGATGTGAGATTTCACAATTAGACACTTTATGATAGGATGTTTGGAAGTTAATAGATGCACTAGAATTGAGAGTCATTATGATGGTAACAAGGATCCACATGTGAGGTAAATTTGTATTATTATCTGGCTGGTGATAATATGAATTTACAATTACGTGTGTGCGCTCGAGACACATTGTCGTGGTGATCGATGGGGTAGTGAATGAGTTTTTATGGCAGTGACCCTTGAAAGATTGATGGATGTAGCAATTTCACCTTGAGTGACATATAAATACGGTGATTATCTTAAGCCGACCATTTTGGGTCAAAAATAATGGTTAGTTATGAACCATAAACTTGTTGAATCAACCTTATTCCGAGAGGAAATTGTAAATCGATGGATTTAGTGGTGGACGATGGTCTTAAGATGTGAAACTTTCCAATGTCAGTCTCGTGGTAGACTTGGCGAGCGTGGTTTTTAGACTTCGGGTCCCAACCGGATGCATGCACGACGCTTATTTTAGAAGATAACTGAAAAAGAATTTCGTGTTATCAAAAGAATTTGCACTTGACAAGTTATTATTTTGAGAAAAGTTTTGGGGCACACTTAAAGGGTGTAAGCCATGTCTTGACATTTTACTAAATTGTTTTAGTTGCATGTGAAACTTATACGTGTTTACCAAGAACTTTATTTCATATTGTCTTACTAAAACTGCAATTTTGAAACCTATAGCCAAGAGGGTTTAAATTTGAAACTAACGTAAATTGTTTCGTTTGCTTCACAAGGATCGTACAAATATTGTTTTCATGAATTTCGGGAAGTTATTTGATGTACGCGAGTTTTGGGTCAAGTTTGAAACGCATGAGCTACCGTACCTCCTACGGATGTTTACAAGTTTCCAAATATTCCTCAATTAAAATCTGGTAGCTCATGCGTTTCAAACTTGACCCAAAACTCGCGTATTGATTAATTGATCAGATTTGAGAGTTCACAATTAGACTCTTTAAGATAGGATGTTTGGAAGTTAATAGATGCACTAGAATCGAAAGTCATTATGATGGTAACAAGGATCCACATGTGAGGTAAATTTGTACAATTACGTGTGTGCACTCGAGACACATTGTCGTGGTGATCGATGGGGGTAGTGAATGAGGTCTTGTGGCAGTGACCGTTGAAAGATTGATGGATGTAGCAATGTCACTTTGAGTGACATGTAAGTATAGTGATTATCTTAAGCCGACCATTTTGTGTCAAAGATAATGGTTAGTTATGAACCATAAGCTTGTTGAATCAACCTTATTCCGAGAGGAAATTGTAAATCGATGGATTTAGTGGTGGATGATGGTCTTAAGATATGAAGCTTTCCAATGTCAGTCTCGTGGTAGACTTGGCAAGCTTGGTTTTTAGACTTCGGGTCCCCTCCGGATGCATGCACGACGCTTATTTTCGAAGATAAATCGCAAAAGAATTTCGTGTTATCAAAAGAATTTTCACTTGACAAGTTATTATTTTCATAAACGTTTTAGGGCACACTTAAAGGGTGTAAGCCATGTCTTGACATTTTACTAAATTGTTTTAGTTGCATGTGAAACGTATACGTGTTTACCAAGAACTTTATTTCGTATTGTTTTACTGAAATTGCAATTTTGAAACCTATAGCCAAGTGGGTTTAAATTTGAAACTAACGTAAAATGTTTCGTTTGCTTCACAAGGATCGTACAAATATTGTTTTCATGAATTTCGGGAAGTTATTTGATTTACGCGAGTTTTGGGTCAAGTTTGAAACGCATGAGCTACCGTACCTCCTACGGATGTTTACAAGTTTCCAAATATTCCTCAATTAAAATCCGGTAGCTAATGCGTTTCAAACTTGACCCAAAACTCGCGTATTGATTAAGTGATCAGATGTGAGAGTTCACAATTAGACACTTTAAGATAGGATGTTTGGAAGTTAACAGATGCACTAGAATCGAGAGTCATGATGATGGTAACAAGGATCCACATGTGAGGTAAATTTGTATTATTATTCGGCCGGTGATAATATGAATTTACAATTACGTGTGTGCGCTCGAGACACATTGTCGTGGTGATCGATGGGGTAGTGAATAAGTTCTTATGGCAGTGACCGCTGAAAGATTGATGGATGTAGCAATGTCACTTTGAGTGACATATATGTACGGTGATTATCTTAAGCCGACCATTTTGGGTCAAAGATAATGGTTAGTTATGGACCATAAGCTTGTTGAATCAACCTTATTCCGAGAGGAAATTGTAAATCGATGGATTTAGTGGTGGACGATGGTGTTAAGATATGAAGCTTTCCAATGTCAGTCTCGTGGTAGACTTGGCGAGCGTGGTTTTTAGACTTCGGGTCCTAATAATTACACTGCCAATTCTTGAAGAACCAATTGTGGATCAAGTTTACATGAAGGAAACTTTATTCAATCAAATCATTCATGAAAGGATGATTTTTCCAGAAGAAGCCTATTTCTACCTGTATAAAGATGGTTTGAGAAATGCTACTTTAGAGAGTTTTATTGTGATGAATGGACTGAAGAGTATGTTTCAGAAGTTAGAGCTTATCAACAAAGGCATGGAATTCAAGATATGCTTGATTCCACTTTAATAAAACAATTCAGAAGTATCAGCAGGCATATAGAAGAAGATTTGAATATTATCAAGATCGGAGCTGAAAGAAGGAATGGTACTCTGGTTGAGTTTTTTCAATTTGATACTTACAGTTTAAGGCTCCAAGACAAGTTATCATTGCTGAATTTTTGTGTTAAAATATGTGTTATGGTGCTTGTACCTGAAGGCAGAAGAATACTTGCTATCTACCTCAGAAACCTTAAAAAACACGATTTCCAACTTGCATTGGAAAGAAGAATGAAGAAAGTGAACTTATTAGAACCAGTTATTGTTGAACTTGCTGGCATTTCAAAAGTCTTTACAAAACCAGAGCTTGGTTTTCAATATACACTAGATGGATCAAGTGAATGTACTTTTATAATTTCTAACATCCCAAAGTTTTCTACTTCAACTCTGAAATGGCTTTCTGATTATGTGATATGACTTCCTGGTGCTAAAGAGATAAAAGATGAAATTGTTTATTTGATCAATGAAAGAATTCATTTCAGAGAGTTTATCAGAAGAAGCTTATCTGTTGGGCATTCTAGGCTAAATACTTTAAGGGATGTTGATTACTTACTGAGTAATTGTTATGATTTTGATGTTCATCCTGAAGAGCTAAACCTTGAACTTGAAGTATTAGAAGAAGCACAAAACATTCAAAGCTAGGAAGTTGCTGCTTCTGAAAATATTGGTGAAAGTTCTGAAAAGGTTGGAATGCCTGAAAAATCAAGAAAAAGTTATTGAAGGGCAAGTACAAGTAAGACAAATGTCTGAAGCAGAACAACTTCAACAAGAAAGAATTCAAGAAAATGCTTATACTCTGTTCCTTGAATATATTCATCCTGAAATGTTCATGGAATATGAACAAAGGTTTAACTATATTGATTGTTGGCTCAACAAGAAGTTTCCATGGAAGCAATGGTACAACAGAATTGTTAATAGTCTAAAGTTGCCTATTTCTGAAGCCAGAAGAGATAGCCCAATTGTGAAAGTCATTGATGCTGATCAAAAGAGCAAAAAGGGATACAAATATGCATTCTTCAAAGTGTAAAGGGCAAATGGAGAAATAAGTACTTTTATGGAAGCTGATTTTCAAAATGTGCATTAAGATATATGGTTAAGGTGTACAACACAGTTAATCCATTTCATGATCGGATTTCTAAGTTCAGAAAATTGTTTCTAGTCTTGAAGGAAGGCATCTACAGAGAATTTATTTGGGCTGGTAAGACAAATTTTCAAGTAGCTTATGTACATGGAAAGGAGAAAGTGATTTTGAGCAGACCTAATTTTGAGCTTACTGGTGTGGATAATATAAAGAAAGGAACCCTAGTTGTTCATCCTCTTGGTTTTTTATGCAAAGCATAAGGAAAGTTGTTGTTTATAAGATATGAGTAGATACACAAGTGTTGTAATGCTACTCTACTTGCAATTAGTGAAAGATTGTTAAAAAGATAGAAGAAAATGCCAAAGAACATGAGTGATGAAAACTGGTCTGATTATAAAAGGCTTGTAAAGAATATGAATCAAAGAAATGAAAAACTTCTGGAGTACAGAAAGCTTATTCTGGGAGAAGTTCTTCAGATCTTAAATTACTGGAGCTATGACTTGAACTTTTGAAGCAAAAGGGGAGACTGTTGAGTATCTAATGATTGTTTCAAAAGACACTGGGTTCCGAAGTGAAACAGTTCAGATCTTTTGAACTGTTGCTCTATAGAGAAATACTTAAGGAAAGATTTGAAGAAAAGCCTAAGGCATAACTTCTGAGGGGGAAAGTTAAGAAGTTATGAAGATTTTTGATATCTTCTAAAGAAGTTCTGAAGAGATTATGAAGACAACTTCTAAACAAGTTCTGAATGGAAGATTACACTTGTATAGCAACTATAGGTATGTCATGTAACTACCTGTTAGTTTAGTATCTCTCCTTGTATATAAATAGCAAGTCTGTTAGTTTAGTTTAGTTAGTTAGAAAAGATACTCTTGTACATTCATACTTACACAGTTTGTAATACTCTCAAAGATCAATATACAACCAACTTCCTTACTCCAATTATATCTTTTAGATTGTTCTTATTACATCTTGATCTACGGGAACTATCAAGAAGTATCAAGACGCTCAAGATGTGCAAGAGAAAATTAACATGCAAATGGATAAAGTTGGTCTTGCTTTTGATAACCTTTACCCTTATACATGCAAAAAGATATCTATTTTGGATTTTGTATTTCATGTGGGAAAGGAACAAAAATCTGATTTCCCAGTTCTGTATGAATAATCTGTCTTCAAAAGATCAAAATATGAAAATGAACATTGAATTCGAAAACTAATGTATAAAAACATCAAATACTCTTCTGAACAAAAAACCAACAAAATAAATCAAGTTTTTAAAAATGGTACAGAAGAAAGATGAGTCTTTCCATTTTGGATCATTTACGCACATAACTTTAAATCCAGAAGCAGATGAGTTCATCCCTATGTATGCAGGAGAAAAAATCAGATCTAATTTTGGAAAGGATTTACTAGCAACTCTGGGTAAGTGTTTTATTAAAGAAGCTGCAGAGCTAGAAACTAAAAACTTTCAAAATAAAACTTTAATTTGCTCTGCATCTACTTCAAGTGTTCCAGAGACAGTTCCATGTATGTTAATTGATTTAAATGACTGCCAAAACAAGGATGATGCATTTGACACTTATCCCTGAGAATCAAAAGATCAGAATGATTATGAATTCTTTCAATATTCAGATCAACTTATGACTTCTTTTCAGAAAAGATTTCCTTCTGGATATGTTCCAACATTTTGTCCATATCCTGAACATGGTGAATTATTCACTTATGAGTTAGCTATGAATACTGAAGTTGACATAATAGAAAGGAAAGCATCTGTCCCAGAAATCAATAAACTTTCAACTGGAATAAATATGATCTCTGTTCCTGTGAAAGAACAGAAGTCTAAAGTTCCTATTCATTCTGACTTTATGGATATGTGCTTAAAAACAAAATCCTGTCTTGAGTTAGAAAAAGAGGCAACAATTAAGAAAAGAAAGGAAATTGGATTGTGAAATAAAGTCTAACTTTTTCTGTTTCACTGAAATCTCCCATGGTTCAAATGGAGTGGTCTACATGTCGACCTCTGTGGTCACATTGTTGTGCAAAGTCTGTCTAGGCAAAAGTATATTTTGGTGCTTATTGACAAATATTTTAGATGTACATGGCTTGCTTTTGTAAGATAGAAATCAAAAGTCCCAAAAGTTCTTATAACAATGTTGAGGAGGATCCAACTGCTTATGCAAAGCAAAATCCAGGAGCCGAGAAGTGACAACAATACAAAATTCAAGAATGCAAAACTTGAAGAGTATCTGAACAAAGATGGAAATTCATATAAAGTCTCTACTACAAGGACCCCTCAACAAAACAGTGTAGTGGAAAGAAGAAATAGAATGCTGGTAGAGGCTGCAAGAACCATGCTTGTTGCTTCTGGTTTTCTGACTCACTTATGGGCAGAAGTTGTTGCAACCGTGTGATTTACACAGAACAGATCTGTTAGGTCTAAAGTTATGTTGTATCCGAGATCACCGATAATGAATACGAGATTAAAGAATGAAGAGGTCAAAGCTTTAAATTCAAAGTCAACATTCTCAACATGTTATGTTAAAGTCAACATTTCTTATTAAGAAAGTCAAAGTATGGAGCTTATTGTTAGATTACATTATAGTTTGACTTTGTAATTAGTCAAGAGTATAAATACTCTTGTATTAGAGTGAGTTTAAAAAGTAACCCAATAGAGAGCTCATTTGTAATATTCTAGAGATAGAATTTAGAGAGAGAAAGTTCAATATATAAGAATTTGATCTTAATTGTTGTTCTTAAATGTTTAGATTACTTATTACTTAATCTTAGTGGGATTAACAATTGATATAAGATAAACAGAAGAATTGTGCAAAATTTGAAGATTTTTAAAGAACATGAAGAACATAAATGGGTTTTATTATTTTTTTTCGTGTTTTTTGGATTAGATTTTGGTTGCAAAGTGTTTCTCCATCATTTTACAATTGTTTTGCATCAATTTCGTTTCAAAATCACATCAAAATTTATTGAATTTGAAGATATTTGAAATTTTTGTGTTATTAAGAAAATGTTATCTGTGAATTTTTTTGGAGAGTGATTTTGCAAATTGGTGTTGATTTGATCAATTTTTGTGCAAATTCATTCCTAAAATGTGTTTTTAGACATGTTTGCATCATTAATTTCAAGTTTTAATCTCTAAATTTGATTTTTGAAATTTTCGATATTCATATGTTCTTGAGAATCTTCAAAGTATTCTTGAAGATTTTGATAAAATTGGATCATTTCGATTCCAAATTGGTGTTTGATCCTTCATTAAAAGTGTTTAAAAACATGTTTTTAACATAATTTCAAAGGATTAACACATTTGGTTGAGATTTGAGAAGTTTGAAGATTTTGAATCTTCATAATATTTTTGCTGTTCTTGAGGAATATTTTTTAGATCTAGGATTTTGTACCAAAATATTTTAGGCTGCGTTTAGTTGATGAATTTTTTTCTGTTTTCTAGAAAATTTTTTCACTAAAATTGAAGATTTGGAAAACGCGTGTAGTTCGTTTAGGTTGCGTTTAGTTGATGAAAAATTTTCTGTTTTCTAGAAATTTTTTCCAGTGAAAATGAAAATTTGGAAAACGCGTTTAGTTTTCAAAAAAATTCCAAAAAAAATTCCAAAAAAAATTTCATTTTCATTTTCTAAATTTATATTAGATTTAGAAAACAACTTTTTTGAGTTTTCAGAATTTTCATTTTCAAAATAATTTTCTACATGCACACGCACTTACACTTTTAGACGCGTGCACACACACATACACTTTCACACACATACACATACACAATTTCACACACACACACACACACACACTCTCACTTTCACACACATACACATACACAGACAATTTCACACACAAACACACACACATTCACACACATACATTTTCACACACACACACACACACACTTTTACACACAGATACACATACACACACTTACATTTTCACACACACACATTTACACACACACATTTTTTGAAAATATGTGTGTGTATGTGAAAGTGAAAGTGTGTGTCTGTGTGTATGTCTGTGTGAAAGTGAAATTGTGTGTGTATATGTATGTGTGAAAGTGAAAGCATGTGTGTGTGTGAATGTGTGTGCGTGTGTGTGTGAAAGTGAAAGTGTGTGTGTATGTGTGTGAATGTGTGTATGTATGTGTGAAATTTAAAGTGAAAGTGTGTGTGTGTATGTCTGTGTGAAAGTGAAAATGTACGTGTTTGTGTGAAAGTGTGTGTACGTGTGTATGTATGCATGAAAGTGAAAGTGTGTGCGTGTGTGTATGTCTGTGTGAAAATGAAAGTGTTTGTATGTGTTTGTCTGTGTGAATCTGTGTTTATGTATGTGAAAGTGTGTGTGTGTGTTTGTGTGTGCGTGTATGTGAAAGTGTGTGTGTGTGTGTGTGCGTGTATGTGAAAGTGTGTGTGTGCGCGTGTCTGTGAAAATGTGTGTGTGTGTATGTGAAAATGTGTGTATGTGTGTGTGTTTGAAAGAGAGTGTGTGTGTCTGTGAAAGTGTGTGTGAAAGTGAGTGTGTTTGTGTGTGGACGAACGTGTGTGTACACACACTTTCTAATTTGAAAAAAAATGAAAAATGGAAAATGAAAACCGGTAGAAAATGCTCAACTAAATGCGTTTTCTAAAAATCTGAAAATGAAAAAATGAAAACTCCACCATTTCGTTTTGAAAAATTTTCATAGAAAACTGAGAATGAAAACTCAACTCCATTTTCTGAAAACGTTTTTTTGGAAAATAAAAACACTTTTCGCTAACTAAACGCACCCTTAGGGTCCGTTTGGTTGGAGGGATTTGAAGGGATTTGGAGGGATTGAGATTTCAAATAAGTCATTCTCAGTGCGTACTCTGGTGATTTTCTTGAAATTATACTGTATTATATCTTAATATTTATGCCAAACACTGTAGTCAAATAAGTCGTCACGTCAGTAATCTGAGAACTATCCCCAATACAATGGATTGGATTAAAATCCAAATCCCTCCAAATCCCTTCAAATCCCTCCAACCAAACGGGCCCTTAGTGTTTTAACAATTTTATATTTTTTGATAGGTTCTTCAAATGTTAGGTGGTCAAAAATTAAATTTTGTTTGGTCAATAGGTTCTATTCAATTTCATCCGAAGTGTGAACTCTGAATTTGGGACTTGGATTTATTGTAGACGTGTGAAACATGAAATAATTGGAGCTTAGAATTACTTACCATTTTTTAGTTGACCGATTTGGTAAAATTTGGTGGCTGGTTTTTTTGTTTATCAACCGAAGGCATGTGGTCAACATTCAATTGTTATCCGAAGCTGACCATATCCAGTTGAATTGTCCGAAGGTTATTTGGTCAATGAAACAAATTGAAGTTTATTTGGTCAAACATAGTAGAATTAACAATTTGTGTTTGGTGATTACATTTTTTTATGATCATCCGAAACCACAATTTCATCCGAAGATCAAACAATATTTTGGTACATCATCCGAAGTTGATTTTGAAAGCAAATTTTAATTGTCATCTAAAGTTGGTATTTTTTTTTGTTATACGAAGATGATGTATACCATCCGAAGTTTCATGCGACAAGCCACGAAAAAAGTTTGCGATAAATTTTGATAAGTATCAATAGTGTTTCAATCACTTTCGGTAAGTCTCGATATCGTTTTGATGAGTTTCGATCGATTACGATAATTTTCGATAAGTTTTGATATGGTTTCGTATCATTGTTTTGCAAATTTTCGGTATAGTTTCAGTGATAATTTGGTGATTTTCCGATAACATACATGTTGTTGGATTGACGTTAAAAGCCGATGGTAAGAAAATTTCATTTTTCGATCGTCGAACGTTGCATTTTTCGAAGGATAAAAGTCATGGTTTTGTTATGATAGTTTTTGATTTCTCGCGACAATTGATAAGCATTAGTGACAGTTGGTTAAGTCTCCGTTAGTTTTGTTATCTTTTTGGTACATTTTTAATCCTTTTTTTTGTTACATCTGTTAGAGATAATTTTTTGTTAAGTTTTTTTCAATGTAAGTCTTTTTCGGTTAAATTCGTTAGTTTTTCACTTTCTGTTTTTGATATATTAGTACCTGAACTTTGAAGTTTCAAATATTGACAATTTCGGCCCTTGGACTTTAAGATTCAATTTTTGTCACTTTTAGCCCTTGGACTTGTGTGTCACTTTTTTAGTCCTTGGACTTGTGTTGTTGTGGTTTTGAGTCATTTAAGCTTTCGTTTTTGTCATTTATCCTGGGATTTTGTTTTCGCGCACAATTCAACTTCTAATCAAATTTTCTGTCAACAATCATTCAATCAGGTAACAAGTGCTTATATTTTTAATATACTCAAACTCTGATTTGTTGTTTTTGAATTTCTCACAGGATTATTTTTCAAGATGTCTACTACTGATTTGAATTCGCGGGTTCCTCTTTGCAAGCAGAGGTTGATAGTCAGAAGAAAGAGATTTATAAACTCAAAATTGATTGTATTACGAATGAAAAGCTGATTCATTCTTTAAAATCAGGTTGTAATAAACAAATAGCGTTGCAAACAGAATTTGATGAGCTTAAGAAGGATCGGTTGAGTCATGGTTATCTTGAGGAGGTATCCGAACATTGAGCTGATAAAAGGAAATTGTGAACTTGATCATTTTCTTAGTGTTTATCAAGTTTAGGATAAGATGATTAATTGGAACATTGAAGTTGATTTAAAAGTGCTTACGAATGAGAATCTCAAATTGGAAACTAAATAGTATAATCTTGAAAGCAAACTCGAATTTAGTGAGTTGACAACTATGAAATTAGAGACTAAACAAAATAATTTTGAAAGCGAATTTAAATCTTGTGACTTGATAAATATGACGCTTTCAAAACAAATTGCTGATTTTGAGCAGGTTATTGTTATGAAAAGGAACAAGTTTGACCTCGAAAGTAAATCATTTGAAAAGAATAGTTTGGAACTTACAGAGAAAATTTTTGATCTTCAGCAAAGATTAGAAAGATCGCAAGTGAAAGAAAGAAGTTTGATAAGAAGTGTGACCAATGTTGTGAGCTAACAAAGAAGATTTCTATGCTTTAGAAACCATTAGAATATGAAAAAAAGACCACTACTTTTGACAAAAAGATTCTTATGAAGAAGAATACTGTCATTGTTAAAGAGTTATCCGATAAGAAGAAGTGGTTAGAAGTATATTTAGAGAATGAGAAGTGTAGCTTTGATGCTGAAAGAAAATTCTTAAATCAAAGGATACTGCTTTCTCCCAGAAGATTTCTAAGCTGGAGAAGAAACAAATAGAAGAAAGAAAAGTTTTGAGAGTATGTTAACAAGTTTGAAAGTTGTTAAGAGATATGAGACTGAGTTAGAAAAGGAGTCTAAGATAACAAAGAAGTTCAAGAAAGAAAAAGAAGCGTTTGAGAAAAATATTGCGGAGCTTTCAAGTCAATTATTTGGACTTCAGACAGATATTAGGAATGAGCAGATTACGAAGTACGAGATACAGAAGAAATATTATTTGCTTGTTGAGGAACAAAATGTGTTGTCTACAAAAGTGAAGGGGCATGAAGAGATCAATTTTAAGGTGGAATTATCTAACAGAGCTAGTGCCGATACTATTGCTCAATCCTCGTATGATTAGTCTGCTGATTCCACATGCTCATACAAGAATACTTCAAGTTCTATTCCCAAGAAGGTTACTTCAACAATTTTGCAAATCAAATGATTTTTCAAAAGATCAGATTCGTACTTCTAATCTTTTCTATAATTATTCTGTTTCTGTGTCAAATTGTTATGTATATAAAGATTGCTTCAAAAGAGACTGAGTTCTGAAGTGAATAGTTCAGATCTTCTAAACTAGTGTTGTACTAATAAACGACTGAGTAAACTCAGAAGTCCAAGTTAGAAGTCTGAAGAAGAGTTTTTTGAAAGAAAGTTTTGAAGAATATACTAAGGCATAACTTCTGAACTGGCAACTTCAAAAGTTCTGAAGTTTTATGAAAATTTCTGAAGAAGTTCTGAAGTGGTTTCAACTGAAAAACCAGATTCAATGTGCTATCGCAGCCACTGATTGCACAAAATACAGCTTCACTCTGTAGATAAATCGACACAACTGTTAGCCGCATAAATCAAAGATACATGTGCGAGTTGCTTCAACGCTGAGTGCATAATCAGCAAGAAAAACAAAGAATTTGTCTTTAGCAGCAACTTGAATAAGAATTATGTGTGAAGAGCCTTAATCTGATAAGCTTATGAGTTGGGAAATTAACCAAAGAACATGGATCACCGAGGAAATATATATCATGAAAAGCTGGGAGATGATATTTTTAGATGAGCATTGCTTCTTCAACATTAAAATTGTTCAAAATATAGCCGATTTCCATAATACTTCCAAAACAGAAAGCAACCAAACTCATATCCAGTCTTCTTAATCAGATGAATTAATATCGTCACTCAACATTATAGATCATAAACAAACCTCTAGACAGTAATGGTTAGGAGTTATAAGCACTTAACAATAGCGTACACTTACTGAAACTGGCATCCAAGGAAAACTCCAGAATGATGATTGTAGAGAGTCAGTCTTTTGATTAATCCAACCAGATACATAATATAATCACTCTTGTTCTGAAAACATTTCAAATCCGGCTTTGCATGAAATCCGTGAACAATGTTCCCCCTCCCGAGACTCAGCACGGGGGTTCTGTTATTTAAAAAAAATGATGCAGGGCTCTTGAATATTTTCTTTTGACACCATAATGAATCTTGGGTTGAAACTCAATTGTGGTCGTCGAAGTAAGCTTTGGTTGGGATATGCATGAAGTTCTCGGATGTAGGAATGTGACATTCATGGATTTTGGGTCTTTAAGATGCGACAAGTTAGGATCTCGAGTCATTGTGATGCGAGAACATGGGTCCGAGAATTTATTGGTTCCGAGAAGCATAGGTCCGAGAAGTGGCAAAGGTCCGAGGAACCATCTTGTCGGGTGACATAGATTCGAGCAACATTCTTCTCGTGTAACATAGGTTCGAGTTACCCGATAACCAAAAGAAATCTGGTGATATCGAGTCGAGAATTTATTATGTCGAGCATAGCTTGGAATGTAGAAGTTGGATCATGCTAGGGCCAGTATGAGTCAATAAGGTCAGATGTCGGGCCAAGGGGACTTGGCATAAAAATATATCGGTTGAAGGGTTTCTCTTGATACACGGTTAGTGTTTTGTTCGTTTGAACCTTTGCCTTTATCCCAGGTAATTTCGAATATCCAGTGATTTACAGACCACACCAGATCGATTTACTAATATGAACTTGATGAGGAAGAAACTTCAAACGATATGAAATCGACAAGATGAAATCGATATAGATGAAATAGACAAGATAAAACGATATGAACTTGATGCGCAAGAAACTTCAGACGATGAATCCAGTTTATAAGGAACAAGATGAAATCGATACAGAACAGATGGATATTCAATTCGAACATAATAATAAAACTTCCAGATTGAGAACACCAATAAATCAGAAAAGTCGAATCTGCAGTCCCAGACTTCAGAAAGACGCACAGTGAGAAGAAAATTAAATTAACAAGATTAAAGAGGATTCATAAGCAAATCAATGAGTCGAATGTTTTATTGGAAGCTTTCTTACGAATTACAAATGTGAAACTAAATTAAACGACTCTCATAAACTAATCCTCTAACCCTATACTCCTTTATATAGTAGGTGTCTATTAAATGGTAAGTCCAAGCCCATAAGTTCTTTAACACATAATAGAATATTACAATAAATCGTTTCTTTCTTTATAAAACTTTCCTAAATTAGGATATTTGATCCTAAAAAAATCTTCTGAAGAGGTTCTGATGTAAGGCTTACACGTGTATAGATATTATTGGTCTGTGTTGTAACTACACGTTAGTTAGTGATCATACTTGTACTTTCACGACATACTGTTTGTAACCTTGTCAAAATCAATAGCACATCCGACTTCGCTGCTCCAATCCCATATTTTACATATTGTTCTTATTTCATCTTGATTTACGGGAACTATCAATTGGTATCAGAGCCATTCATCTATTTGCTGCTAGATCTTCCAAATTCTTGATCTGAATCTGATAGATCCCGAGAATCAAAATATAGAAAGAATATGAAAATATAGAACAGTATTGGAGCAAGGAAGTCGGATGTAGTATTGATATTCACAGAATTACAATATATGTCTTGAAAGTACAATGTGTGATATATGAACATTAGTTAACAAGCTAACTAACATTTTATTTATATACATGTAGAAATACTAAACTAACAGGTGTTTACATGACAAACCAATAGTATCTATACAAGTGTAGAGCATAAGTTTAGAACTACTTCTAAAGTTCCTTCGGAACAGTCTTTAGAAGTTCTTCAAAACATCTTCAGAATCTTCAGAACTTCTGAAGTAGCCGCTTCAGAAGTTACGCCTTCTATACATCAGAAAGTCTTCTAATCCTCTGACCCTGTACTTCTAAGCTTATCTTCCTTCAAAGCATTTCTTCATTAGAATATGGAAGAATATCAGTGTCATCTGTACCAGCTTCATTATTAGAATTAAAGGACAGCTTCTCTGTTTCATAACCTTCATCTCCTTCTTCATATATAATATCAAACACATTTTCAAAAGTTCTCTTCTCAACAACTATACCTTCAGAACCAGTTGCAACAGGCTCATCAATCATAACAACATCTTCAGAATTAGGAACTTCTTGTGATTCAGGTTCAGAATTAAGAATAGCTTCAACTGCTTCAGAAATTCTTTCAGCATCAGACTCTTTCTGAACATCTTTAGAAGCTCTTTTAGAAGACTAAGCTTTTATCATAAGAACATCTTCAGAACTTGAAAATTTTCTCCTCTTCTCTCCCTCATGATCATCAGGATCATGCTTCCTTTTCAATGTTCCAGCCTGTGGTCTGCACTCTAGAGCTGAAATTCTTTGATCAAGTGCAGCTTGAGTATTTTGCACAGAAGTTAACTTGTTCAGAATAAGGCTAATGTCATCTTTAGTGGCCAATTTGGAAAGATCTGGCTTCTTAGAAGTTGAAGGCAATGAAGTTCTGAGATTGGCCACAGAAGACAGCTTCAGAAAAAAAATTGAGATCATTTGATGATACAGAGGCTTTCTGCAAATCACAGTCTCTCATCAAATTTCTTCTCCTAACTTTCCACCCTTTCCTCCATCACCTTGGTTGTATTAGCTGTCAATTTCTTTATGTCCTTCTGAATCGTTGCAAATTCAGAAGTACATAAATCTTTGAATTCAGATAATTTAGAAGATTGGGTAATTGAACCAAGACCAACAGATGGTTCTGTTTGCATTCCTACAGAAGTAGGCTGGTCTGCTGATGTCACCATATTATGAACAACAAAGGATTCATTAAATGGGGGTTTGGAGATGTTCACCCCACAGGACTTCCTTCAAATCTTTTATACCCATGAATACGTATATTTATTGAAGTTGTTGCAATGTGACACACACTTTGCATTGGTATATCTGAAAGATATGTGCTAGTATGAAGGATATCCACATCAAGTGGTTCATGAGGCTCAAAGTTGAGTGGACTCTTAGACTCTATGTGCTCATTTGTGTGAAGGGGGGACATATTTCCTTCTGTTTCCACATTAGCATTCTCCATGTGGGAATCTAATGGTATATGAACTGCTTGTTGCCCCAAAAGTGTTGATGAAACACCCTTCTGTTGAGATATGGGTGAGTGACTATGGGTGAGTGACTAGGGGGGTTAACAAGAGTTGCCATGGGCTCACTGGCTTTTTCAATATTACCCACCAAAGAGTGGAGTAATAGATTGTGTGGTTGTCCGGCTACTAACAGGTGGTGCACAAGATTCCTTTTCTGTTTCCTGTGATCTCCCCTCATAATTTCTTTTTCTCACATGTCTACCATGTCTCTCATTTACATTTTTCCTCTTAGCACTTTGAGGTTGTTCCCCACCTTGAAATTTCTCCCCTCTCTCACTTTTTAATCTAGACCCCTCATTTTCTCACCACTCTAGGTTGAATCAGGAGAAGAGACCACTAGTTTAGGCAGTCCCATAGATTCACAATACTCAATCAAATACTTATTATTAGGACTTACATATGCCAGCAGTTCTGCATATTGAATATGATTTAAGCTTTGAGTTTGGTGGCCTGTTGATCCAAAATTCCTCTCAGTGATTTGAATATGATTCCCTTAATACTTAGTGAAAATTCCATACATAAGGTATAGTTCAAATTCAGCGATAGCACACGCTGACTTCACTCAACGATCGCTGAATATCAGGAACTTAGACTTTATCCTTGAAGATTTGCAGAACAACAGTCACACCCTAAGTCAATTCAGCGACAATCGAAGACCAAGCTGAATAAAGAGATAATCAGCTAGTTATCTGAAGCGGTTTAGTGATAGCTAGGATTATCTAAACCATAGTGTGAAGTCTTGTTAGGTCTCAACGATACGATGAAAGTTCATCCTTGAAGTTTCAAAGTTCAGCGATCAAGCGAATCCTCTCAACAAAATTAATGTTAATCTTATCCTTGATGCACAAAAGTCAAAACCTTATACTATGTCAGAAAAGGATGTACTACTTGTCTCTTATGTCCCCATCAAATCTGATTTGGTATTGTTCATACACGGCCAAAAGCATGGTTGCTTTTGAACAAAGGACAAGCTTCAAATGAGAACTTGACACGTGACATATACCTTTTGTAATGCATTAATTGAGACGTGTATAAATAGATGAAGATCTCTTATTCATCTTCATGCATGCTATTTTTTATTTCTAAATCCTCTGCCTCTTTTCTTTCCTATTTCCTTGTGCATCAACTTAGTGATTTCTTAGTTAGAATAGAATAGGTTAAATACTTGTTCTAATTCCGTTTGTAACAGTAATTTTTTTTATTCAATATCAGCTCATATAAAACAATAGAATGTGTTTGTATTCAACACCCCCCGCCCCTTCTAGAAACTGTTTCTATATCCATTGAACTCTTGGAGACTCCTTTGGGACCAACAAGTGGTATAAGAGCAGTGTTTCTTACTTGCTTATGGAAAGAAAGAAATGTCTCTATTTCTAGAAGGATCTGATCCTAAAATTCCTTACTATCTAGAGAATGGACCATATGTTCCTACAATCTCCATTCCCTGCAGTTCCTGCCACTACTACCACTCCAGGTATTGCCTGAGAGAAGTATCATCAAAACTCCAGATCGATGGACTGATGATAAAAAGGAAGTAGCCATAGATGCTAAAGCTAGATCTATAATCGCTATGAAGTTTATCACTCTGTGATGAAAATGAGGATATCTAAATCTGTGTGGAATACTCTTTGTATTGAATATGAAGGAAGTGATGAAGTTCAGATTACTCGTAGCATCAATCTTGTGAGATAATATGAGAGCTTTATGTGTCTAAAAAGTCAAATCCTTTCTCAAATTCATCAAAGATTTAATTATCTATTAATATATATGAATATCGTTAATAGAGAATATTCAAATGCTGAAATACTGACAAAATTCATGAAGGCACTACCTGAACATTGGGGAGTGTATACTACATGTCTAAAACTGTCAAAGAATCTTGAAACTCTGTCCTTAAGTGCTCTTTATGGAATGTTGCTTGATGACGAACAATCTCAAGCCTTAAGAAGAAACCTCATTAAAGATATCAAAAGTGCCAAAAGTACTTCTTTGGCACTAGTGACATCAGAGGTTGAGTCTTCAAAACAAGTTTCATCTTGCATCTCCTCCATCACTGAATTAGATCAAATTGATTCAGAAGAACTTACAAATGCTGACATCTTAGAGTTTGATAATTCTCTGGCTCTTCTCACATATAACTTTAGGAGGTTTGCTAGAAAGAGTAATTTCAGAAAAACACCTGCTATCACTGACACTGACAAGTTAAAAACTCCTCAAGCTGAAAAAGCTTCAGCGATATGCTATATCTGTCAGCGCAAAAGACACTTTGCTAGTGAATGCAGATCTAAGAAAGTAGTTGATCCTACCACCTCTCAGAAATCTGATAAAAAGGAAAAATATTCCAAATTAAAAAATAAATACAGAGATCTGAAGAAGAACCAGCAAAAAGGCAAAGGTCTAGTTGCTGAATAAGTTGACTGGGATCAAGAATATGATTGGGCCAAGACCACTGATGAATCTGGGTCTGATGAAGAAGATCTTGCCTTCCTTAATTAGATTAAACCTTTCAATATAAATAGGAGTCTAGGTATTCCATATGTTTTGGTCGATTACTTTAGAGCTGATTTATGATATTATTCATTGTAATCGATATACACTTCAAGAGATATACCACTACGATATTCATTCAAAACCTCATTGTTCGTATTACTTTATTATTTAACGTTTGCTTTATCATTGTGCTTTATTAATCTGGGATCTACAAGTGGTATCAGAGCCTACGATCAGAGTTTTACGACTTTCTGAGGATACCCACGAAACAGAAGGTATTTTTCTCGATTTCTGCGATTTTTGCTGTTCTTTGAGTTTTTGTCGACTCCCTCGTATTCATGCTTTACCCGACAAAACTTCAAACTGCTTTTTATCGATTCACTCATATCTGGTAATTTTTTTTTCTTTTTTTTCGATCTTATATCTGTTTCTGTGTGTGTTTATCGATTATTACTTCTGAGTTTCTCTCGATTTAATCATCTATTGCCTAAATTTTTATCGAATCCCTCTACTGTTCATTGATTTTTTATCGATTCACTGCCAAATTCTTGAATTTTTATCGACTCTCAAATAAAATATTTAATCTGTTTAGTTAAAGTTACTTTAGTTTATTTTATTTACTTTTGAATCTCTTTACATAAGAAAACTCAGGAACTGGTGACTCCTGCAGCTTTTCTTATTAAAGAATTCCATAGTAAAATCATAAACTCTCGTAATCTTGATTTTTTTGGAATTGAACGAATAAGAAACTCGAGAACTTAGACATTCTTGTCCATAGTTCTTTTTAGTCAAGAACCCCTTGTTCTTGTTTTCTTGTTTATCAATCACAGAAAACTCAGATTAGATTATTTGATTTTTAGTCGAGTCCTATTGAATCGAGAAAAATTTTAATCGAGCTACTAGAATTCGATAAAATATTTTTTGATCGACTCTTCATCTGATCGAGTCATATAAATTTATCGAATAGTGTTTAATCAAGAAAAACAAAGTTATTGATCGATAAAACTCTGGTTATCGAATCAAATCATTTCTAAACAATTTTTATCGAGACTCTTTCACTCGACAAACATTCTTTATCGAGCCTCCTTCACACGATAACAATTTATTATCGAGCCTCCTTCACTCGATAACAATTTATATCGAGTCTCTGTCCTTCGATAATATCTTTTATCGAGCCTCTTTCACTCGATAATAATTTATATCGAGTCTAACACACCCGAGAAAAGTTTTTAGCTGTCAGACCCATATCGATCACTTTATTATCGATCCTTTGTCTATCGATAAAAAACCTACTGTTTCACGAGACTACTCAGAAATTTTGAAAAAACTCACCGATCGAGGTCAACTAGTAAGTACAATGACTACCTGTGAAGCCATGGCTATTGGTTCAGACACCAAACCTCCTATTCTCTTTCCGGGCGAATATTCTCAATGGAAGGATAGATTCGTTGACTTTATTGAATGCAATGACTATGCCGATGAGATCATGCGTTCAATCAAAGAAGGTCCTCCTCCAACTTTCTCCGCACGAAGGGAAGTAAAACAGAAAAATGCATGGGATGCAAACGAGAAGAGAATAATGAAAGGTGACCAATTAGCACGATCTTATCTACTTATGAGCCTCCCAAATGACATCTACATGAGCATCGATAGCCACAAGAAAACGGCTAAAGAAATGTGGGAGGTAATCGAAAAATTCATGCTTGGAACCAAAATCGGCACACAACTTAAGATCACTAATTGCATCTCCCAATATGAAGAATTCAAGGCCAAAGACGGAGAAAGTCTTACGAACACTTATACTCGTTTCGTACAACTGGTGAACGAGCTAAGCAAGAATGACATTCGTAAGACTAAGATCGAGAATAACGTCAAATTCGTTAGCAATCTTCAACCGGAGTGGCGCTGGTTTGCTAATCAAATCAAACACAGCAAATATCTTGCTGAACTCGATCTGCATGAAGTATATAAACTCTTCAGCAAGACGAAGAGGAGGTCCTTGAACTGATCGGGTTGAACACTAAGAAGAACCCAAATCCAATCGCTTTGGTGGCAAAAGACTCTTCTTCAAATCCTCAAGAAATGTTTCCTGAATTAAAGAAGAGGACTTTGATTATGATCCTGAAATTGCCAAACTTCAACAACAGCTGGCCTTCCTTACGAGATACAAAAGTTCTCACGTCGCTCGAATCCTAATCAACAAAGGTATGCATTGGGATCCAAAAATCATGAGCGAAAGGCCCTGTTTGAACCCAAGCCAAGAAGAGAAGAACCACGCTCAACACCCAAACCCGAAGATAAGTTCAAAGGTGAGATGAGCCTATGCTATAACTGCGGAAAATTCGGCCACTACGCACGAGAATGCAAGAAGCCTATAGTCCAAGATTCCAACTATTTCACATACAAATTAATGTTGGCAAAGCAAAGAGAGGCAGACAAAGTTCTTTTAGCTGACGAAGAACAATGGCTCAACCAAAATCATGATGATGATATGGAAAAGGATACGCAAGCACATTTCAGTTTGATGGCTTTTTTCGATGACAATCCTTCACACGCTTCCGACTACAGCCCGAGGTAAGACCTTCTGACTAAGATGCTTTTGTATCTCAAATGAATGATCTGATGTACAAGTTAAATGAATTACAATCTAAGTTGAAAACCGAGAAACTCTTGGTTTCCAACCTAGAAGCACGCCTTGAAAATAATCATAATCAACTGCTTCTTATTCAAACCGAACTTGTAACTTCTAAGAGTTTAGCTCACAATCTTGAAACGGAGAAAATGATTTTTCAAGAAGAAAATGATTTATTAAAACACCAAAATTCTGATCTCACACTTCAACTTAACAAATCTAAGGGTGAGACTGCAGAATTTTCAACCAAGTTTGACTTTGTTAGTTTTCAAAGACAAGACCTCTTAGAAAAACTCAAAGATTTGGAATTAAAACTGTACAAAATTGGTCAAACTGAACATACAATTCACTTAAATGCTCCGAAAGATTTAAGTTGAAAACGAGACTTTACAATTCACCAAAAATCATGAAAATGATACTATTTCAAATATCTCCACATGTAAAGCCTTCGTAAGCAATTATTTAGATGATTGCGAAGAGTTGTTTAAACGTGATCCAAATTACATTCCCCCAAAACAAAAATGTTCCTTTTCCTACGACCAAATCAATGATGAATTAGATGCCCTTTCTAATCACTCTTCACTTGAATCGGACGAGTGTTTAAACGACATGTGTGCTGATTTTGACTTCAATCCTGTACTTCCAAATCACACGGAGTTTTTAGATAAAGGCAAACAACCAATGGAGTCGGTTTCTCTTCCGAAGAAACCAACGGAGTGTTCTACAAGTCAAAATCCCAACACTCCCAAACAAACAAACTCCACTCATTTATTTAAAAATCATACTAACCGTGTCCCTCTTAATGTTTCAGCGGTTCATACACTAGAAACCAAACAAGTTTGGGTCAAAAAGGGCACGAATACAACAAAGTCATCCTCCCGCAAAGAAGACAATTTTTCTCATTCAAATGTCAAAAGAAACAATAACCGTTTTAGATTTCCTTATAAAATTCATTTCATTTCGACATTTAATTAAATTTTCTCATAATCAACTTTGTTGTTCCAATTGCGGTGTGAATGATTTTGTGCGCATAAATACAATTGATTATGATTATGGTTATTTTCCTAGCATGCAAAATTCGTATAATTCTCATCATAACTTTTATCCAACATCACTAAGTCTCACTTCAAGTGGGTACCCAAAGGTGCAATGTCAACTAACCCCAATGGACCCATTTACAAATGGGTACCTAAATCTGTCTGATTTTGTGCAGATCGGTCATGTGTGGTACTTAGACTCAGGTTGCTCCAAACACATGACCGGACAAAAGGAGCTGCTTGCCAATTACACGAAGAAAAAGGGCGGATTTGTTAAATTTGGTAACAATCACTTGGCACCAATCAAAGGATATGGTGATATCATCCAAAACAACATCACCATTTCGGACGTTTCATACGTTCAAGGCCTGAGTCAGAATCTACTGAGTATCGGAAAGTTCTGTGACAAACAACTTGAAGTAAATTTCAGACCCGACAGATGTTGTGTACGCACATTTGATGGCAAAGAGTTATTAGCCGGCTCACGCAAGTCCAATCTGTACACCATCGATCTTTCTCAAGTGACCGCACCAGCAACTATTTGTCTAATCTCAAACGTCTCTAGTCCGAAGACTTGGTTATGGCATCGACGTCTATCTCACTTAAACTTCAAGAACATCAATCGCCTCTCCATTCACATCGGTCTTCCTGCCATAAAATTCGACAAACCACACTTATGTGTCGCTTGCGAGATAGGAAAAATGAAGAAGGTCTCTCACAAACCCAAAGTGGTTCATAGCACAACTCGACCTCTCCAACTCATTAACATGGACTTATGTGGCCCGATGCGGACTCAAAGCATACATGGAAAGAAGTATGTTCTAGTGATGGTTGATGACTTTTCTCGATTCACATGGGTAAAATTTCTTCGCTCAAAGGATGAAACTCCCGAAATAATTATCACATTCTTAAAAGCCATCCAAGTCAAGCTAGAACTTACTACTCAAACCATCTGCACCGACAATGGAACCGAATTCAAAAATCGTACCCTTGATGGCTATCTTGAATCAGTTGGTATTACACATACGTTTTCTGCGGCTCGCACTCCACAACAAAATGGGGTGGTCGAACGCCGGAATCGCACTCTCATTGAAGAGGCTCGAACCATGCTCACCTTCTCTACACTGCCACTATATCTTTGGGCCGAAGCTGTTAACACTGTGTGCTACAGTCAAAACCGGTCCATCATCAACAAACGCTTCAACAAGACACCGTATCAATTGGTCTACGATCGCGTTCCTTCCATAAATCATCTTCGAACCTTTGGCGTTCGGTGTTTAATTCTAAACGAAAAGGAAGATCGTGGAAAACTCAAGCCAAAGGCCGATGAAGCTTACTTTCTCGGCTACTCTCCAAATGCGTCAGCATATCGGGTCTACGTCAAACACGCACGTTGCATCACGGAAAGCGTCAATATTCAGTTTGATCCTAATGCCGAAATGGCTCCTGAACACGACAGTTCTGGACCCGCACTCACTTGTATTTTAGCTTCCGAACACATCCATTCGGAACCTGCCCCGAACCCTGCTCAACCGTCATCTTCCAAATCTAGTTCTTCCAATCTGGATGATTTATTCGAGTACTTCTACTCCGATTATCTTGGATCTCCCACGGATACATCCACTCAACTTTCGCCACCTACCTTGGAGATTGCCGAGACGACTGAACTTTCCGGCCCGCAAAATACAACGGAAACCGTCTCAACTGCTGCAACTCCAAGCTCGTCTACATCCGCTCCTCCCACACCAACGGATGCTCCTCCCATTCCAACTGAACCTCAACCTACGGAACCGACATCCTCTCCCCCACCATCCACTTCGGCCCCTAAGGATGTCATAAGTGCTACAAGATCCTCTGCCGTGGCTCCAACCTTGGAATTACTTCAAGATCTTCCGTTAGGCTCATATGAAGATGACACCCCGGATCCAAATGCATTTCAACCGCTTCCTCATACAACCAAATGGATCCGTTCTCATCCCGTTGATCAGATTATTGGCGATCCAACCAAACCAGTCACTACACGAGCGGCCTCGGCCAACGATTGTCTGTTCTCTTCGTTCCTAAGCAAGATCGAACCCACATCCATTCACGAAGCAATGAATGATTCTGATTGGATTGTGGCCATGCAAGAAGAACTCAATCAATTTGAAAGCTTGAAAGTTTGCGCCTTGTTCCCCGTCCTCAAAACAAAACCATTATCGGCACCAAATGGATCTTTAAAAATAAGCAAGATGAAGATGGGGTCGTCATACGCAACAAAGCACGACTTGTCGCGAAAGGATACCGCCAACAAGAAGGGATTGATTATGACGAGACATTTGCGCCTGTAGCCCGTATTGAAGCAATTCGCATGTTCTTGGCTTACGCGGCACACAAGAACTTTGTGGTTTTTCAAATGGACGTCAAAACAACCTTCTTAAATGGTGTTCTGCATGAAGAAGTCTACGTTTCTCAACCCGACAGCTTTGTCGACTCTTCAAAACCCGATCATGTTAATATCCTCGACAAGGCTCTCTATGGCTTAAAGCAAGCCCCGTGCGCATGGTACAACAGTCTGTCTGCCTACCTGGTAAAGAACGGTTACTCCAAAGGTAAAATCGATCCAACCCTCTTTATTAAAAAGAAATATGGTGACATTATGCTCATTCAAGTCTACGTGGACGACATTATATTTGGTTCGACTAACCCTCAACAATGCAAGGAGTTCTCCGAACTCATGACTGCAAAATTTAATATGAGCATGATGGGAATGATGAATTTATTCCTTGGTCTTCAAATAAAACAATTTTCAACGGGAATATTCATCAACCAATCGAAATACATCTCGGATATGTTAAATAAATATAACATGACGTCTTGCACACCGATTGGTACACCCATGTCTCCGGGTTCAAAATTACACGCTGATCCTTTGGGAAAAGCGGTAGATTCTAAACACTGCCGGGGCATGGTTGGTTCCTTAATGCATCTAACTGCTAGTCGTCCGGATATAATGTTCGCCACATGCTTATGCGCGAGATATCAAGCATCTCCCAAGGAATCTCACCTTAGTGCTATCAAACGTATTTTCTGATATCTAAAGGGTACTACTGATCTTGGCCTACGGTATCCCAAGGATACGGGTTTCGAACTAACTGCTTTTTCAGATTCAGATCACGCCGGATGCATGCTTGATCGCAAAAGCACTTCGGGTCACATCCAATTCTTAGGAGATAAGTTGGTAAGTTGGTCCTCCAAGAAGCAAGCTTGCGTCTTCACCTCTACCGCGGAAGCCGAGTACATCGCTCCCGCAAGCTACTGCTCTCAAGTACTTTGGATGCGCACACAACTCAAAGACTATGGATTCTGGTTCGATAAGATTCCCATCTACTGTGATTCCAAAAGAGCCATAGCCATCTCAAGCAACCTTGTCCAACACACGAAGACAAAGCACATCGACGTTCGATATCACTTCATCAAAGATCACGTCTAAAGAGGTACAATTGAATTATATTATCTAAATACGGAACTACAGCTTGCCGACCTGTTTACCAAGGCACTGGATGAGAAACGCTTCCAGTTCCTAGTATCCAAGTTGGGAATGCTCAATCTCAAAATCTGATTCTAACTACTCAGTCGGTTTCAAAAGACTCAAAACGTCTATCCACGGGTTATGCACATTCACCTAACACGTCAATCTGCATCACTCTTGGATTCTCTTTTTCTGGTTTTTGAACTTTTCTTACATTTCCCTATTTTCAAAAATTACTTCCATTTTTTCTGTCTGCTTCGTTCTGCGTATCACTATGGTTCAACTTTCGAGTGGGAGCAACAAGGTACGTCCTCTATCCATTCACGTTCCTAGGGGGAACACATATTTTTATGCACACATTAAGGGGGAGCCTTATTCTTTTAAATTAATTAATTAATTTTTTCAAGTGAGGTTCTCGGCCCCTAAGGGCCCGACAACAATGGGATTATCGACCTAACTTGGCTCGACAACCGACATCTCGATGAAAGAAATTTTTTCTCGGCCCTATCACAATCTGCAACGTGTCATCACCCGATGACCACTATTTAAAGATATCGGGCCCCTCATTGATAGAACCTTTTCCCACAAGTTTTGAATTTCCCTCTTTCTCTCTGAAAAACCCTTCAAGTTCTTGGCCTTCCAAGATCAAAATCTCAAATCTTCAAATTTTTCAGATCTGAAAGCATCACCAGGTTCGTATTTCTCCCCTTAACATCTTTAATTCTTGCACTTTTGTTTGTCTCCATTGCATGCTTCCATAATCTGGCTTGAACTGTTCGGTTTTTTCTTAAAACCCTTTGGGTTTCCGATTTTGAAAATAGGCAGTCAATTTTGTGGCTTTTTAGTGTATATTAGACCTAAGTGCTTTATTAAATTTGTTCCCTATCACTAATCGCACCTAGACATAGACTATGCCTTAGTTTTAGGCCTTTTTCTGGAACTGATCACTTAGGATCGTCGCTATATAATTATGCATTTTTATCGAGTCCCTCTTAGTGCCTTTGAGTTTTTATCAACCCAAGTTGGACTGATAAGAACATCATCGTCTTCACTAAGGCATTTTATCGAGCCCTTAAGACCTGATAACATTTGTTATCGACTCAAATAGGATCGATAAAAATCACTAAGTATTTTCATCGAACCCTTAGAACTCGATAACCTTTGTTATCGACTCAGATAGGATCGATGAAAATCCCTAAGTATTACTAAGTGTTTTCAATCGAGTCCCTTCGATTCGATAAGATGTTCTCAAAACTTCTAAGTCTTTTCATCGAGTGCTTAAGGATTGATAACATGCTGTAAATGTCCAAGTGTTTTTATTGGGTCAAATAGAATCGATAACATGATTTAAGGATTTTAATTGAGTCTCAAAGGATCGATAACCTGTTCTTCACAATTTCCTAAGTAATTTCATCGACCCTTTAGGACTCGACATCAATTGTTGTTGACCATAACAGTATCGATAACAATTGTCTTCCAATTTTGTGTTAAGTTTTTTTTCTCTCTCACTCGATAACCTGTGTTTCTCGATTCCCAATGACTCGACATCTATCTTACAGATACACAGGTTTATTCTTTCAATTTATTAACAAGTCTTTTTGTTGCCTAACTTCACTCGACATCTGTTGATTATCGATCCCATTGCACTCGATAACAATTGTTATCGGCCCAATGGGACTCGACAAAAAGACTTAACAATTTTTGTTCTTTCCTGTTCATCACTTCCTAGCACCGACTGTTCATCTGTCTTGACTAACTGTCTTATTTCACTACACATGGCAGCCGTAAATGATCCAAACCTCTCTGATGATGAACACCCGATGCCTTCCGAACGTTCAACAGAACCCAACACCAACGCGGTTAAATGGGATGAAATCTTGATGCCTAAAGCACACCTTCGGAAAATCAAACCAAACAACCACCATCTCGATTTTGGCATCACAATCGAACACCAAGTCATCATCGACATCCTTCAACGCCATCCGCTTCGATATGCCTTTGCGTTGGACCATCGGGTACCACTGTTCTATCTCCAGCAATTTTGGTATACGTTGACATACCATCCGGACGTCGGTGATCACCATTTTACTGCCCAAATTGATGATTTTGTCACCCGCTTAACTCCATCTTGGATTCGAAGCATCCTCCACCTGCTGGTCGCCACAGCCGAACACCCGTACGACGCCTTTGCAACCGACCAACAACTTTGTGCCGACATCCTAGCCCTTGGGTACGACTCCCCTGAACCCTTCACAAGCCCTGGCCAGTTCAAACGGATGTATCTGCCTCAGATCTGGTTTGGCTATTCACCCTCGTCAATCGATGTCTGACTAGCAAGCACACTGGCATGGACAAGGCCAGTACTGCGGTCCTACGAATATTTCACGGCATCGCTTTCAACCGTCATTATGATTACGCGATGCTCATCTGGACGGATTTTGTGGAGCTAGTTGAAGACAAGTCAAACTATCGCGATCGTGCCTTCGTGACATTCCAACAGTTTCTTCAACTATTTATCCATGCCATGCTAACTTCCAAACCTGACATCCCTAGACGCACCGGATCACCATTGGGACCGACCAACTCCCTGAAGTTTCTCAGGCTCAATGATCACCAATTTAACTTCATCATGCCAATCCCTGAAGCACTACTTGCCTATGCTGATCAGACTGCACCGAGTGTTATAGCTTATAGGGAGAGACACGGCTTAATGGCTCAACCACCTCCGGTTGTGCCTCCCCAAGAGCCAATTCATGAGGAACATATTGTGCAGAAAGAGGGTCCAGGGTAGATAAGCAGGTTCAGGATCATGGGGATCCTGTACAGGGTGATGAGCGTGTTGTAAGGGGAAACGACGAGGGCGGTGTACCTGATCAGCCAATCCCAACAACTGCTGCCCCTTCCATCCCAATACTACCACCCACCAACCCACGAGCTGCTTCTACTTCTAGATCTACTCTGCGTGTCAAAATGCTCGTTAGCCATAACCGTGTTCGCCCCGACCTTCATCGTCTGATGAAGATGAATCTGATTCTCAACCCCTATCCCGCCGTCAGCGAACCGCTACTATCGAAGAACAAGCTCTAAGTCGCATTGATCCACAACCAACCCTATCCGATTCTACATCGGACACTGATGACCGACCAGCTGCAACAACTGATGAACCTGATTCTACATCGGACACTGATGACCGACCAGCTACAATGGACATTCCACGAGGTTTGGGAGGAAATCCTACCAGCGCTACAACTATGCCAACGCTGAACGTAGGTCATACAGTTGATTCAACTGTATTGTCAACGGGTAATCTAAGTGATCCCGGTGTTTCCCATACAGGTACCACGACTCCCACATTCACCATTCCCATCCAGTCTGAATCGATCTTCGCCGCACACTTACAAAAGGCAAAAGACTCCCTAGCTGCTCATGCTGCTCTAATGACAGCCGGAGAGGGAAGCCTTCGTAAGAGAAATCCGTGAAGCCGCCCGCCTGAAGCAACCGGTTCCCCAACAAACAAGCTCTTCACGACCAAGTTCCAGATCCCACCATGAAGATCGGCCTCCATCCTCACATCGATATGAGTACAACAACGACCAGCTCATGTCGATGCTATATGCAAACCTGCTATCCAAAGCCACTGCAAGAGGTCAACCGGAAGATTCACTTATGGGTCTTCTAAGAAGAAATCTAGAAATCCCCACCGTCACTCGTCATTAGTTTGACGTATTCCGAGCCGACATCGAGCAACAGCTAAGCGACCTAAAGACTGCTCAACAGCACCAAACTGATGATATTCTAGGTGCTATCACTGCTCTACGCACCGAGATTCAAGAGTCTTGCCGCCCGGCAGTTTCTGTGCCTACTTCTCGACCTCACCAGGACGACCCGGGTTCCGCTCCAACTCATCCTGAGAGGGAGACACGCCCGGTCTCAAAATCAAAAGCCAGAACAACCGCTTCTACATCTTCGAGACCATCTACACAAGCAACCCAACACCGACAGCGCACACCAACAACTCAAGAAACCGATACGCCAACGGTTGAAAAGCCTGCGGCCGATATCGAATTCGAGAGTACAGCTGAACCTGCTGCACCGGAACCAAGTGAAGAACGAGTCGACGTTCAAGGTCGACGGAACTCAGTGAGAAACTGGTTTAGCACACATTCATCTAGAGATCCATATGAACCAGTCCTTGAAGAACAAGACTACGTGAACCTAAAGCATACGGCTAGGAATTATGCCTTGGGGGATCAAAATGAACCAAGACTGTTGCCTCATCAAATTCGGTGGCAAAGGATGCTGACAGAAAGCAAGTCGAAATGGGTAAATCAGCAAATACGTGTGCCATACCTTGAAGAAACAATGGAAAAGATCTTCAGAAAGGAAAAGAGGACTAAAGATTTAGCACACATTCATCTAGTGATAGAAATGGACCCAGCTCAAGTCAAAGAGTATGTCCATATCTTGAAGATGAGAGCTAAAAATCCGGCTGATGTAATTTCAAGACACAAAATAGTTGGGATTCTGAAGATCGATATGGACAGAGTATTTCAAGTCAAATATCCTACATTCAAAGTCCAGAGAGAAGATGGTAAGGCGTATTCCTTCTCTGAAGCAGATTTTGCAAGGCTAGATATCATGGACTTCGAGACCTTATACAATGAATTAAGAGAAAAGAAGAACAGAAATGAGCATGAGCAAAGAGCACTAAGAGAAGTGGTTAGGAATACACATAAGGAATTGAGGTACAACTATCTTCATGACCTACAACGTGGGATAGAAAGTGAACAGAAGAAGATCTACATTTCAAAACCTGACCAGTCTATTCCTGTAAAGGGCGACATTGAAGTTATGACTGTCCTTACCTATCCAGCTCATGGAGTTGTCTGGATGCACGCTAAAGGAGAAAAGAGGTTTCTCAGGTTTAATGAAGTGGCTGCATATTCAGATGGAACATTATGGGGAATCCGGAACAGACTTGCATCAGAGTTGGCTACTGATAGGAAGAGTACTTCAAGGATGAGTAATGTGCGACAAAATTCTCTACTAGAAGCTGTCAGATTAATCGACGAAAGAATCCTTTACCGACAGACTCTAAGAAGATTCGAAGGCATGTTCGAGCTCAAAAAGTGAAGACTCATTTTGCCACAAAGGGGGAGATTGTTAAGTTTAATATTTTATTGTGTCAAAATAAGGAATGGATATGCTTTAATATAAAAGGAAGTTTATAATTCCTTAAACTCTTTCCTTTCTTAATTAGATTAAACTTTTCAATATAAATAGGAGTCTAGGTATTCCATATGTTTTGGTCGATTACTTTAGAGCTGATTTATGATATTATTCATTGTAATCGATATACACTTCAAGAGATATACGACTACGGTATTCATTCAAAACCTCATTGTTTGTATTACTTTATTATTTAACGTTTGCTTTATCATTGTGCTTTATTAATCTGGGATCTATAGATGGGCCCCACCCAAACCCAACCAATTTTTTTTAAAAATTATTTTAGTCCCAAAAACAATGAAATTAGGAGTCCATTTTCTCAATTTTGGCCTTTTTGTCAAAATTGTTAGCCCATTTTGGTTAATTTCTAATAAAAATAAAAGTTTTATAATAAAAATACTAAAACTACAAATTTTATATAAATTGGGTATAAATTAGAGCATTTGGCACTATATAGGACGTTTCAGACAGTTACGGGTCGGAACCGGACTTTCTAAGCAACTACTGGAAACCCTAGAAATTTTTCCGCCATTCTAAGCCAACTAACTCCTATTCTTATAATTAATATATATTAACACTAATAGACTTAATTAAAGCTAAATGCCTGTTTCAATGATGGTCATCAAAGAGTTACGAACCAATCAGTAGATGTGGTTGCCCAGCTTAGAAATGGTTGGTGCAGAGTTTTATTTTTCTTATACCTCTGTTCTCTCACCCTCTTTCTTTTAATAGAAATCTCACTTCTAACCAAACTCTCATATTCATTTTACCACTCAGCAAAATGAGATTACTCAACAGTATGAGTTATCTACCCCACTCGATGATGTAATTCCCCTCACCCCTCAATCACTCAGGGATTACTTCTTGGGTAGAGCTACCGGTTCTGGTAGTCCATAGAAGTTCATATAATCTCACACATTGTTCCCGTGAACAAATTTCCTATCATGATTCAAAGATATAATACTTTGGAGCATAGAAAATTTTCAGAAATAAAATACTTGAAGTACGAGTCCTAAACCGATATGTTCAGAAGTCAAAACGTTTCCGCGAGTTCTAAACTGATGTGTTTAGAAGTCATACCAATTTCCACGAGTTCTAAACTGATGTGTTTATAAGTCATTATTCGCAAAAGAATTTCAAAAAAATAAACTTCTAGCACAGAATATAGAAAGACTTACCCCTAAAATATAGAAAGTATTTACTCCCATTCAAACCAAGCATTTGTCTGATCATTTGTGTAGATAATCCGACTTCAGCACAACACATGATAGCCTGCAAAACAAATTAAACAGATTTTGGTTCCCATACCATCCTGGGTCCTCGAAGGTTATCTTTGGTTTGGGGAATGCTGTAAGTTCCGAACCTTCTATCTCGATTAGATGTTCTAACTATGGATATCATCATCAGGGATTCAAAATTAGACTTATGGACATGATATGTGCCAAACCAATCAGATGCAGATTTCCGATCAACAAAATCATTCAAACCACATGCAGAACAACTTATATGATCATGAGAGAGTTGAAGCAACTGTTGAATAGGATAACCTTTAAGCGGAAACATTAAACTTTGTTCAATAAAAGTACTAGATTGAGAAACATCATGATCAATATTATTTGTTCTAACATGCGAAAAAGAATTAAATGACTATGTTTTCTTAGTGGCCTGCTTAGACATCATTTCTACCCAAACTTGTTTGAATCGAACATCTTTTCTTTGAAAACGTTTATCTGAAACATCATTAAATTCGTAGTCAGACGCGCTAGTATAGTAAGGATGATGAGCTTTAGAAATACCAGTGTGTCGGTGTTTCTGCGAACGGTTTAGGTTGTTATTTTGAAAAACGGGTTTGTTCACAGACATTGGTTGGGGGACGGATGTAGAGCATTCACCCTTATGCATGATCACCGGTTCATCTATAGCTTTATCAGAAAGAAAATCCAAGTGTCTTGGACTAATTGGGGAAAATCGATCAAATTGGAGTCATCGGCATAACAATCATCGGAGTTCAAAAAGGTTGAGAACTTACGCCCCTTATCAGATTTAGGAGTTTCACTATGATTAGTGGAGGAACAGGTACTTTTCGAAAAACTGTTTTGATCGTCAGTGTACAAATCACCTAGAAAAGTCTTAAATGAAGACGCTTCTGAAGGTGTCGAGGAAGGTTCGGACTGAGCATTTTTGCCTTTAAGAAGTGTATAGTATTTCTTTTGCAAATTAGAAGTGGAAGCTTGCTCCTGTAGAACATTCGCCGCTAGACTAACAAGTTTACTTGTTAAACGACGAATTTCTGTCTGAAGATTCTCTCTTTCACAATTAGGAAGTGGGTCTGACTTGTATGGGATAGTAGGTATTTGTGATTGATTTTCTTTAAAAATAGACATTAAAATTTCTCTTTCGAGATCAAAGGTGTGCGTAACTACTTCATAATCCTGTTCCAGCTGAACGATACATTTTTCTAAAATTAATGGGGGAACGTATGGTTTAAATTCAGCCGGTTTTGCTTGAATTCAACGTTAAAGTGTCTACTAAAATAATCATTCCAGAGAATGGGTTTAGATTCCTTCCGACTATAACTCTCATTTAGATTAGCTTAGACGAAAGGAATTTGATCCTTATCAGTTCGAGCACGTTTAATGTCTTCCTGTTCCCTAACTAGTTCCGGTGATAACGTCATATCACCAGGGAATGACTATGATTCCATGAACTGGATTTGAAAATCCGGACCAAGGTGCAAATATTCAAATTTGTATAGAGTAGGAACGTCATCTATGGATTTTTCGAGATAATGAGGTTGTCAGCACCTAGACCTTCCTTTGATCTATAGGACTTGAACTCCTTGGGTTTGATCAAATGAATGGTTTGATTAGTTTGACTTCGTTTGATAAATTTGAGTTCAAGATCCTTTACTTTTTCTAACAAGTCTTCCCGTTGAATATTTAAAAATTCTATTTTAGTAGAAAAATCTATATTTTCATGATTAGACTTAGCTAACTTAGATGACAGTTCAGATAATTTGTTTGTCAAAGTAGTGTTAGATTCAGCAAGCTTGGCTTTTTCCTCTTGTAAACATTTGGCTCGACAAGCGTGATCAGCACATTCCTCGTTAATTAACAAGATTTCGTTATAGTTATTCGCAAGTCGGACCTCTAATTTAGTGACAAGGTTCTTTTCATCTTTCAATTTATCAGATAAGTCTTTGCAGTTTAAGCATCATAGTTTGAATCTGATTAATTAAAGCATTATGAGTTGGAGAACATACTTGACATTTTGTTTCAGAGTGTGTATTCATCTTGAAAGCACTTGTGTGATCGTGAGACAGTTGTGGTTTGATCTGAACAAGTACCGTGACTTAATCCAGAAGTGAGAAGGTTCAGATTAAAAGAAAAATCCGACAATGATCGGATAAGATGAAATCCGATAGCGATCGGGTGAAAAAAAATCTGATGGCGATCGGATTAGATGGAAAATCTGATATGGATCGAATATGGTGTGAATTCCGATAGAAAAAAAAAATCCGATAGTTAACAAATAGTCTGAAGTCTTATAGTCCAAAATCCTATAAAATTGAGAGTCCAACAAATCCTATACAAACATCCTATAAAATTGAGAGTCAAAAAAATCCGATAAATGAAAGAAAAAAAAAGCTATACAGGATCAAAATAAAGAGTGAAATCCAATAAAAGGTGATCGGACTTGTGTGTTATCGGATTAAAGATTCAGAATCCGATAATGTAACCAAATAAAATCAAATTAGTGCATCAAATTATAAAGTGAAAAGCAAACAACTACAAAATCGAATTTGTGGCTGATTAAATTGTAAACAAAAGTTCAATTACTGCAACAAGTATGATAAATTAAAAAGCAAACAACTACCTGATTGATTTGCTGTCAATTGACAACCATTTATGCACAAACACCACCACCTACCAATTTGAAGATTTTAAAAACACATACAAAACCCATACAAATACAAAAAAAACGTGGCAAGCAAAAACACCTTCAAATATTATCGCCTTTTGTTATCATCGACCAACACAATAGCTTCAAAAATAAATATGGTAGCCGCAACCTTTGACCACTAATTGAAAAGGAAATCCAATGGTAATCGATTTAAAACAAAGAAATCCAATAGTGATTAGAGGAGAAGTCCGATAGTTATTAAAAAAAGTCCGATAGTTATACTTAATTTAATCCGATAAATACGGAATCCGATAGAAAAATTGTGACTAATACGTATGATTTTATGTGACAAGTCCGATAGAATTGGATGCGAATTATGAGATAAGTCCGATAATAAATTCGAGTTGTGGAAAAATCGATAAATCAATGATGCGGATTATTTGATCAGTTTGATAGTCCGATAACAAGTCCGATAAACTGAGTTCGTAAGGCAAAAGTCCGATAACCACAATTAAAGTCGAAGTGACGAATTGTCGAATACAGCTTGATGCAACCCTGATTAAAAACCAACCGAAATTGATTTTATGATTAATCTAGTTAAGAAATGTATCAATCGTCAATTCAAAAAACAAGTAACTTAGATTAAAAGGAAAATTTATCTACTAATAAAAAAAATTGACTTTTCTTGAAGAACAAGATGAACGTGAGGAACACAATAAACCCACAAAACACGAATAGACAAATTTGTTTAAAACTGATATAAAAAATTAGACTAAATGCAATAGATGATGAAACCTTATGCAGTAGTAACAAGTAATTTGATCAATTTTAACCAAAATTCAAAATTTAACAAGAACACAAAGAGTCGATAAAAAACCAGAGAGTTCGATAAACACACAAAAAATACCTGGATCAAATCTTTCAGTCTTTCTGCTCGGATACCAATTGTGAGTCTAGTACAAGTGCAATCAAAGTAATATTAATCAAACACGAACAAGAACGATTAGAATGATTCACGTAGTCTGCTTGATTAATTGAATAATATGAACGTATGATTACAAATCAATGATACAGCTAGGTTTTCTAATCTGAACTCTAGATTAAAATAAACCTTAACTAAACATTAAATACCTTTCGGTATTTACACAATTAAACCCTCAACTTTATTTCTCACCACTTTAATACAATAAAATATTTAACCCTAACGGTTTCAGTAATTGACTCATCCTCTTTGTATTTGAAGCTTTCATAAGTTCCAATACATATATTAGCCTTTGAGTTTGAGCCTTTGTACTCCTCTGCATCTGAGCCTCTACTTCATCCCACATTGCCTTTGTAGAAGTCAAACTATCAACTCGATTGAATATTTCATTAGAGATAGCCACCGTGAGTAAAGTAAGTGCCGTTTTATCTATTTTGGCTTGTTCTTTCTCAACAGTTTTGTGACAAAAGATGCATTGTTCGTTTTGATATGGAATTCTGCCACATTCTAAATTATGAGAAAAATGAGTCTTTAACAGCACACAGAGATGGTGACATTTATACAGCTACATTTACAGAAGATGGTAATTAAAAGAAATTTGTTATATTTCTAGATCTGTTCTAGAAGAAAGTTGGCTATGGCATAGGAGAATGTCACATCTGAATTTCAAATCAACAGATGAATTAGGAAAGCAACATTCAGTGATTGGATTACCAAGGATAAGATATCAGAATAACTCTTTATGTTCTTCATGTGAATTATGGAAAATCGAAAGAAGTTCTCATCCTTTGAAAACGCTTTCATCATGTCAAGCTCATTTGGAAATGTTACACCATGATTTTTGTGGGCCAATGAGGACTCATAGTTTAGGAGGAAATGAGTATACTTTCGTTATAATAGATGAATACTCAAGATATACATGGGTTGAGTTTTTAAGACAAAAATCTGATACTTCAGAAATTTTAATCCCATTTTTGAAAAGAATTCAAGTTCTTCTTCAACTACATGTTTAGAAGATCAGAAGTGATAATGGAACAAAATTAAAAAATTCTCAAGTTGAGAAATACTTAGAATGTTTTGGAATATCACACAACTTTTCCGCTGCAAGAACTCCACAACAGAATGGTGTAGTTGAGAGAAAGAACAGAACTTTGGTAGAAGCTGCAAGAACAATGCTTGCTTATTCAGAATTAATATTATCTCTTTGGATAGAGGCTATTGCAACAACATGCTTTACAGAAAACAGGACAATTATGAATAAAAAACATCTTAAAACTCCATATGAATTGCTAAGAAACAAAAAACAAATTATTTGTTTATTTTCGTATATTTGGATGCATGTGCTTTCTGCTGAATGACAAAGAAAATCTGGGAAAATTTGATCCCAAAGGCTTATCTGGAATTTTTGTTGGTTACTCTCAATGATCAAAAGCCTATAGGATACTCATGAAGAAAACCAGAAGTATTATTGAAAGCACAAATGTCAGATTTAATGAACCAACTATGACTTCTGAACAACACAGTTTAGAACTCTGAATAACTTAATTCAGAGAAGGATTCAGATGATATTTCTAACTCAAATGACATATTAATCAAAGAAAAGTTAGATTTATTATGTCGTGATTTATTTGACGTGTCTATTGATGTCTCTGCATATTTTCAGAATCCGTCACTTGTCGGAGATATTCTAGATCTTTGTAGATCCCAGTATATCAGGTAGCGATGTAATATTAACAAGAACACGATGAATAACTTGAATAATTTCAATATGTCATATATCTAACTTGTATGAATATGTTTTACAATGATATCTATATAATAAACTCTCTAGAAAGATATGAATGAATGATCGTGTTTTCTAATGCTAACTCTAACCCTCTATTTATATGTAGCAAATAATCACAATAAGGAAACTAAGAGATAACGCAATATTCATTTGTCTTATTCACAATAAAATCGTTTCCTAATATTTAATCCTTCATAATTCAAACCAAGATAACGCAATATGCAATAACTTTGAGTTTTTCGGGTTAGGCGATGCAATGAACTTAATTCAAACCAAGTTAACTTCGTGGATCCGAGCAAAACACTTGCTTGAATAGTGTCACTCGACAACCTGAGTGCTCGGGTCTTAATCAATCGACAAAACGGGTTGTCGGGTCTTTGAAGTCCGATAACAAAGTTTCTTGATATAAGGACTTTCTTGTTTCTTCCTTTTGATCTGTTTGCATATGTCTTTGAAACATTGTTTCTCCCCCTCATAACGATAAGGAGAAACCGAATCATTATGAACAATTAAAGACATAGAAGCACAAATAGCAACTATTATCACTTAAATTAAAAAAACTCATTATGTGGCATATATTCAGTGTTGGCAGCGGGTTGACACTAATAGGACTTCCAGCTATCATAGAAGTAAGTTATAAACCTATCTTCTCAAACTGTTCCGGCATAAACACAAAGATATGTAATTTGAATCACAAAGAATCATGCATGTGTCAAATATATATTGTATATATTATGGCTCAAAATTATACTCTTTGTGCACAAAATATGAAGTTCGAAGACCGGAGGTGTGTCTTCTTGTTTCAATATTTGAATCTTCCGAGTGAATAATAGATAGATGATATGTTAAATCTCCGTGATATATGAAACCAAAACCTTTTTTGAGATACTTGTGTAGTTAGGTGGGGTGACACAACTTATAGACATTGGGTCCATGTCTATTTCAATATTCATCTCCAATGAATCGAGAATGAATCGATTGTGTGGCTACCCGGATAACTGTTTAGGTTTGGTAATGACCAATTTCTTTTAAGTCCTGTCACACCCTCACTTTTGCTTTTAGCTCACAAGCACTCAAATATTTTCACATTCATACCCTTTCCAAATAACTTACCTAGGGATGTGTTTCATGGGTAAGTCCTTCCGGCTCTGGATTGACCATTGAAACTTCTAATTCCTAACACACAAAGAGTTAAAAATATTAAAGTTCAAGTTCTGAACTGATGTATTCAGAAGTCAAAATGCAATGTAAAACGGGTTCTGAACTCAGATATTCAGAAGCCAATATTAAGAGTAGACTCTGATACCACTTGTTAGGTCTGATTCAACAAGATCAACGAGAAATTGAATGATCTGTGAATCATTGAGTCGAATGTTTTATTATTGAAAGCTTTATTCAGAATTACAAACGCGAATGCAACTAAACGACTCTCATTCACGAAACCTGTAACCCTAGACTACTTTGTATAGTAGGTGTCTATTATAATGTAATCCCAAGCACATAAGATATTTAACACAATATATCGTTTCCTTCTTTATAAAACTTTCTAAACTTAGGACTTATGGTCCTAACAATCTCCCCCTAAAGTTTTTCAAATCTTCTCCCCCTGCTTTCTTTGGAAAAGCTTTAGTATCGTCGGTCTTCCAAGTTCCCCTTTGAAATAAGCTCCCATTCTTTGGTTTCAACTGAAAATACCAAAAGATTTAGAATACTTTCTTATCTTAATATACCATACTTTGTTTCGGTATAGTTTCATTGAGAATTTGGTGATTTTCCGATAACATACTTGTTGTTGGATTGACGTTAAAAGCCGTTGGTAAGAAAATTTCTTTTTTCGATCGTCGAACGTTGCATTTTTCGAAGGATAAAAGTCATGGTTTCGTGATGATAGTTTTTGATTTCTTGTGACAATTGATAAGCATTAGTGACAGTTGGTTAAGTCTCCGTTAGTTTTGTTATCTTTTTGGTACATTTTTAATCCTTTTTTTTGTTACATCTGTTAGAGATAATTTTTTTTTAAGTTTCTTTTCAAAGTTAGTCTTTTTCTGTTAAATTCGCTAGTTTTTCACTTTCTGTTTTTGATACATTAGTACTTGGACTTTGAAGTTTCAAATATTGAAAATTTCGGCCCTTGGTCTTTAAGTTTCAATTTTTGTCACTTTTAGCCCCTGGACTTGTGTGTCACTTTTTTAGTCCTTGTACTTGTGTTATTGTGGTTTTGAGTCGTTTAAGCTTTAGTTTTTGTCATTTATCCTTGGATTTGGTTTTCGCGCACAACTCAACTTCTAATCGAAATTTCCGTCAACGATCATTCGATCAGGTAACAAGTGCTTATATTTTTAATATACCCAAACTCTGATTTGTTGCTTTTGAATTTCTCATAGGATTATTTTTTCAAGATGTCTACTACTGATTTGAATTCGCGGGTTCCTCTTTGCAAGCAGAGGTTGATAGTCAGAAAAAAGAGATTTATAAACTCAAAATTGATTGTATTACGAATGAAAAACTGATTCTTTCTTTAAAATCAGGTTGTAATAAACAAATAGCGTTGCAAACAGAATTAGATGAGCTTAAGAAGGATCGGCTGAGTTATGGTTATCTTGAGGAGGTATCCAAACATTGAGCTGATAAAAGGAAATTGTGATCTTGATCATTTTCTTAGTGTTTATCAAGTTCAGGATAAGATGATTAATTGGAACATTGAAGCTGATTTAAAAGTGCTTACGAATGAGAATCTCAAATTGGAAACTAAATAGCATAATCTTGAAAGAAAAATCGAATTTAGTGACTTGACAACTATGAAATTAGAGACTAAACAAAATAATTTTGAAAGCAAATTTAAATCTTGTGACTTGATAAATATGACGCTTTCAAAACAAATTGTTGATTTTGAGCAGGTTATTGTTATGAAAAGGAACAAGTTTGAACTCGAAAGTAAATCCTTTGAAAAGAATAGTTTGGAACTTACAGAGAAAATTTTTGATCTTCAGCAAAGATTAGAAATAAAATAGAAAGATTTCGCAAGTGAAAGAAAGAAGTTTGATAAGAAGTGTGACCAATGTTGTGAGCTAACAAAGAAGATTTCTATGCTTTAGAAATCATTAGAATATGAAAGAAAGACCACTACTTCTGACAAAAAGATTCTTATGAAGAAGAATACTGTCATTGTTAAAGAGTTGTCCGATAAGAAGAAGTGGTTAGAAGTATATTTAGAGAATGAGAAGTGTAGCTTTGATTCTGAAAGAAAATTCTTAAATCAAAGGGTATTGCTTTCTCCCAGAAGATTTCTGAGCCGGAGAAGAAACAAATAGAAGAAATGAAAAGTTTTGAGAGTATGTTAACAAGTTTGAAAGTTGTTAAGAGATATGAGACTGGGTTAGAAAAGGAGTCCGAGATAACAAAGAAGTTCAAGAAAGAAAAAGAAGCGTTTGAGAAAAATATTGCGGAGCTTTCAAGTCAATTATTTGGACTTCAGACAGATATTAGGAATGAGCAGATTACGAAGTCTGAGATACAGAAGAAATTTGGTTTGCTTGTTGAGGAACAAAATGCGTTGTCTACAAAAGTGAAGGGGCATAAAGAGATCAATTTCAAGGTGGAACTATCTGACAGAGCTAGTGCCGATACTCTTGCTCAATCCCCGTATGATTAGTCTGGTGATTCCACATGCTCATACAAGAATACTTCAAGTTCTATTCCCGAGAAGGTTATTTCAACGACTTTTGTAAATCAAATGATTTTTCTAATGATCAAATTCGTACTTCTAATCTTTTCTATAATTATTATGTTTCTGTGTCAAATTGTTATGTATATAAAGATTGCTTCAAAAGAGACTGAGTTCTAAAGTGAATAGTTCAGATCTTCTAAACTAGTGTTGTACTAATAAACGACTGAGTAAACCCAGAAGTCCAAGTTAGAAGTCTGAAGAAGTGTTTTTTGAAAGAAAGTTTTGAAGAATATACTATGGCATAACTTCTGAACTGGCAACTTCAGAAGTTCTAAGTTTTATGAAACTTTCTGAAGAAGTTCTGAAGTGGTTTCAACTGAAATACCAGATTCAATGTGCTATCGTAGCCACTGATTGCACAAAATACAGCTTCACTTTGTTGATAACTCGACACAACTATTAGCCGCATAAATCAAAGATACATGTGCGAGTTGCTTCAACGCTGAGTGCATAATCAGCAAGAAAAACAAAGAATTTGTCTTTAGCCGCAACTTGAATAAGAATTATGTGTTAAGAGCCTTAATCTGAAAAGCTTATGAGTTGGGGAATTAACCAAAGAACATGGATCACCGAGGAAATATATATCTTGAAATGCTGGGAGATGATATTTCTAGATGAGCATTGCTTCTTCAACATTAAAATTGTTCAAAATATAGCCGATTTCCATAATACTTCCAAAACAGGAAGCAACCAAACTCAGATCTAGTCTTCTTAATCAGATGAATTAATATCGTCACTCAACATTCTAGATCAGAAACAAACCTCTAGACAGTAATGGTTAGGAGTTATAAGCACTTTACAATAGCGTACACTTACTGAAACTGGCATCCAAGGAAAACTCCAGAATGATGATTGTAGAGAGTTAGTCTTCTGATTAATCCAGCCAGATACATAATATAATCACTCTTGTTCTAAAAAAGTTTCAAATCCGGCTTTGCATGAAATCCATGAACAATGTTCCCCCTCCCGAGACTCAGCACGGGTTCTGTTATTTAAAAAAAATGATGCAGGGCTCTTGAATATTTTCTTTTGACAACATAAGGAATCTTGGGTTGAAACTCAACTGTGGTCGTCGAAGTAAGCTTTGGTTGGGATATGCATGAAGTTCTTGGATGTAGGAATGCGACATTCATGGATGTTGGGTCTTTAAGATGCGACAAGTTAGAATCTCGAGTCATTGTGATACGAGAACATGGATCCGAGAAGTTATTGGTTCCGAGAAGCATAGGTCCGAGAAGTGGCATAGGTCCGAGGAGCCATCTTTTCGGGTGACATAGGTTCGAGCAACATTCTTCTCGGGTAACATAGGTTTGAGTGACCCGATAACCGAAAGAAATCGGGTGATACTGAGTCGAGAATTTATTATGTCGAGCCAAGCTTGGAATGTAGAAATTGGATCATGCGAGGGCCAGTATGAGTCAATAAGGTCAGATGTCGGGCCAAGGGGACTCGCCATATAAATATATCGGCTGAAGGGTTTCTCTTGATGCACGGTTAGTGTTTTGTTTGTTTGAACCCTTGCCTATATCCCAGGTAATTTCGAATAAATAGTGATTTAAAAAGCACACCAGGTTGATTTACTAATATGAACTTGATGAGCAAGAAACTTCAAATGATATGAAATTGACAAGATGAAATCGATATAGATGAAATAGACAAGATAAAACGATATGAACTTCATGCGCAAGAAACTTCAAACGATGAATCCAGTTTATAAGGAACAAGATGAAATCGATAAAGAATAGATGGATATTCAATTCGAACATAATAATAAAACTTCTAGATTGAGAACACCATTAAATCAGAAAAGTCGAATCTGTAGTCCCAGACTTCAGAAAGACGCACAGTGAGAAGAAAATTAAATTAACAAGATCAAAGAGGACTCATAAGCAAATCATTGAGTCGAATGTTTTATTGAAAGCTTTCTTACGAATTACAAATGTGAAACTAAATTAAACGACTCTCATAAACTAATCGTCTAGCCCTAGACTCCTTTATATAGTAGGTGTCTATTACATGGTAAGCCCAAGCCCATAAGTTCTTTAACACACAATAGAATATTACAATAAATCGTTTCTTTATTTATAAAACTTTCCTAACTTAGGATATTTGATGCTAACAAAATCTTCTAAAGAGGTTCTGATGTAAGGCTTACACGTGTATAGATACTATTGGTCTGTGTTGTAGCTACATGTTAGTATAGTATTTCTTTGTATACAAATAGAAAGTTTGTTAGTCAGTTTATAGTTAGTGATCATACTTGTACTTTCACGACATACTGTTTGTAACCTTGTCAAAATCAATAGCACATCTGACTTCGCTGCTCCAATCCTATATTTTACATATTGTTCTTATTTCATCTTGATCTACGGGAACTATCAATTGGTATCAGAGCCATTCATCTATTTGCTGCTAGATCTGAATCTGATAGATCCCAAGAATCAAAATATAGAAAGAAAATGAAAATATAGAACAATATTGAAGCAAGGAAGTCGGATGTAGTATTGATATTCACAGAATTACAATATGTGTCTTGAAAGTACAATGTGTGATATATGAACATTAGTTAACAAGCTAACTAACATTTTATTTATATACATGTAGTGCTACTAAACTAACAGGTGTTTACATGACAAACCAATAGTATCTATACAAGTGTAGACCATAAGTTCAGAACAACTTCTAAACTTCCTTCAGAACAGTCTTTAGAAGTTCCTCAAAACATCTTCAGAATCTTCAGAACTTCTGAAGTAGCCGATTCAGAAGTTATGCCTTAGGCTATTCTTTACTTCTATACATCTGAAAGTCTTCTAATCCTCTGACCCTGTACTTCTAAGCTTATCTTTCTTCATAGAACCAGTTCAGAAGATCTGAACTGGTAAGCCTCAGAACCCAGTCTCTTTTGAAGCGATTTCATAGTCTTCAACAAACTCTCCCTTAGCTTCAAGAGTTCAAGTTATAGCCACAAAAGTTTAGAATTTGGCTTACTTCTCCCAAAATCAGCTTTCTGTATTCAAGCAGCTTTTCTATCCTCTTGTTCGTATCTTTGGAAAGTTTCTTGTACTCAGACCACTCATGATCATTAAGCTTCTTTGGTCTGGTTTTCTGTCTTTTCACAAGCCTTTCACTTATAGCCAAAAGTGTTCCATTGCAACACTTATGAATCTGTTCAAATCTTGCAAACAGCTTCTTGGAATCAAGCACATAAGCTACTTGAAAATATGTCTTTATTCTTGCCAAGCACATAAGCTACTTGAAAATATGTCTTTGTAGCCCAAATGAATTCTCTATATATACCATCTTTAAGAACTAGACACTTTTCTGAACTTTAAAATAACATAATGAATTGATTAAGTCTATTATAGACCTTAATCAAATCCGTTAGGTGTACATTCTGAAAATTGCTTCTATGGATGTGCACACCTCTCCATTAGCTCTTTCAACAGTGAAGTAAGCATATTTCTAATTCATCTTGGACTTCTGATTGGCATCAATCACTTTCACAATGGGACTTTATATTCTAGCTTCAGAAACAGGAACTTTCAATTTATGTACAATACTGTTGTACCACTGTTTCCATCCATATTCTTTTCTAATCAAGAAATCTATGAAATTAAATCTTTGTTCATGCTCCATGAATATTTTAGGATGAAAATATTAAAGAAACAGAGTGTATGCATGCTCTTCAATCCTTTTCAATTGCAATTGCTCAGCTTCAGAAATTTGATTAGTTTGCCCTTGATCCCCAACAACTTCCAACTCTTTATATTTGCTTTTCTCATAACTTTCTCTAACATGTTGAGAAACAAAAACTTCTGAACTTTTAATAATCTAAGCAACTTTCAGAACTTCATACTCAACACTTTGTTTTTTGGCATGAATGTGAAAGTCATAGCAATCACTTCAAAAGATAATCTGCCTCCCTTATTTTGTTTATATTTGTATGCCCAGCAGGTATAATATTTCTAGTCAATTCTCTAAAGTTGATCCTTTCTTTGATCATATAGATAATTTCATCTTTGACTTCTTTTGACCAGCAATCCAATTTAGAAAATCATAAAACCATTTCAAAGTAGCAGTGGAGTATTTTGGAAAGTCAGAAATAGTGAAAGTCCTCTTACTTGATCCCTCAACTTTAAAAAGAAAACCAAGTTCTGGTTTAGTGCAAACTGTGGAGATTCCAGCAAAATCAACAAACACTGGTTCCAAAAGATTTACTTTCTCCAACCTCTTTTCTAAGGCAAGCTGGTAGTCATGTTTCACATGGTTTCTAATATAGATTTCAAGTGTTCTTCTGACTTCTTGAACCAGTTCAATATCCTCTCTCTTTACACAAGAACTCATAAGAAAAAGTTTGTCATGAAGCCTCAACTTATATAAGTCAAATTGAGTAAACTCAATTAAAGTGCCATCTCTTCTTTTGGCTCCAAGTCTTATAACCATGATATCATCTTCAATTGATCTTTTCTCACTTCTAAAATGTTTAATGAGCGCAACATCATTCATCTCTTGTATACCATGCCTTTGATAGAAAGCTTTAACTTCAGAAGCATAATCTTCTGGCCATTCATCATTAATAAATCTCTCAAAAGTAGCATTCTTTAAGCTTTTCTTATATAAGTGTTTATAAGTATCTTCAGGAAACAGAGTTTCTTTATCTCCAAGCTGATCAAAAATTGTTTCTTTTACAAATACTTGATCAAGGATTGGTTCTTCAAGTAATGGCAAAGAAAACTTTGGGATCATGATACATTCTTTATATGTCACTTCAAACTCTCCCACATAAGCCATTAAAACCTCATCTGAAAAATTAACTTCACTTAAATGATTTAAATCAATAATGATAGAAGCATATTCAGAAGATTGATTGTAGAAGTCTCTGAATATTGATAATCTGTCATCCAAGAATCTACACTCCAGATTCCTTGGAGAACTAATAAATACACACTTCAGAAGCACCTGACTTATAAACCACCAGAGAATGTTCAATAGTTCTTCGTCTTCTCTTCTATCAAACACCAAAGATCTCCATAAAACAATATCCCTTATATCATTAACTTCTTCTTCATCATCAAACATAATGACATCTGATAAGTCACGCGGTTCTCCAATTTCTTCTTCAAAAGCTAAATATTCATTTAGCATTTCTTCATTAGAATCTAGAAGAATACTAGTGTCATCTGTACCAGCTTCATTATTAGAATTAAAGGACAACTTCTCTATTTCATAACCTTCATCTCCTTCTTCAGATATAACATCAAACACATCTTTAGAAGTTATCTTCTCAGCAACTATACCTTCAGAACAGTTGCAACAGGCTCATCAATCATTACAACATCTTCAGAATTAGAAACTTCTTGTGATTCAGGTTCAAAATTAAGAATAGATTCAACTGCTTCAGAAATCCTTTCAGCATCAGACTCTTTCTGAACATCTTTAGAAGCTCTTTCAGAAGACTAAGCTTTTATCATAAGAACATCTTCAGAACTTGAAAATTTTCTCCTCTTCTATCCCTCATGATCATTAGAATTCTGTTCATCATGCTTCCTTTTCAACGTTCCAGCCTGTGGTCTGCACTCTAGAGCTGAAATTCTTTGATCAAGTGCAGCTTGAGTATTTTGCACATAAGTTAACTTGTTCAGAATAAGGCTAATGTCATCTTTAGTGGCCAAGTTGGAAAGATCTGGTTGCTTAGAAGTTGAAGGCAATGAAGTTATGAGATGGCCACAGAAGAAACAGCTTCAGATTTTTTTTTTGAGATCATTTGATGATACAGAGGCTTTCTGCAAATCACATAGTCTCTCATCCAATTTCTTCTCCTAATATTGGGTAATTGAACCAAGACCAACAGATGGTTCTCTTTGCAGTCCTACAGAAGTAGCTTAGTCTGCTGATGTCACCACAGAAGGATTCATTAAATGGGGGTTTGGAGATGATTACCCCACAGGAGTTCCTTCAAATCCTTGATACCCATGAATACGTATATCTATTGAAGTTGTTGCAATGTTACACACACTTTGCATTGGTATATCTGAAAGATATGTGCTAGTATGAAGGATGTCCACATCAAGTGGTTCATGAGGCTCAAAGTTGAGTGGTCTCTCAGACTCTATGTGCTCATTTCTGTGAAGGGGGGAGATATTTCCTTCTGTTTCCACATTAGCATTCTCCATGTGGGAATCTAATGGTATATGAATTGCTTGCCCCAAAAGTGTTGATGAAACACCCTTCTGTTGAGATATGTGTGAGTGACTAGGGGGGTTCAAAAGAGTTGCCATGGGCTCACTGGCTTTTTCAATATTACCCACCAAAGAGTGTGGAGTAATAGATTATGTGGTTGTCTGGCTAGTAACAGGTGGTGCACAAGATTCCTTTTCTTTTTCCTGTGATCTCCCCTCAGAATTTCTTTTTCTCACTTGTCTATCCTGTCTCTCATTTACATTTTGCCTCTTAGCACTCTAAGGTTGTTCCCCACCTTTAACTTTCTCCCCTCTCTCACTTTTTAATCTAGACCCCTCACCTTTCTCACCACTCTAGGTTGAATCAGGGGAAGAGACCACTAGTTTAGGCACTCCCATAGATTCACAATACTCAATCAAATACTTATTATTAGGACTTACTTATACCAGAAGTTCTGCTGGTAGAGGAACTACATTAGGAAATCTGAGCATTGAGTTTGGTGGCCTGTTGATCCAAAATTCCTCTCAGTGATTTGAATATGATTCCCTTAATACTTAGTGAAAATTCCATACATAAGGTATAGTTCAAATTCAGCGATAGCACACGCTGACTTCACTCAGCGCTCGCTGAATATCAGGAACTTAGACCTTATCCCTGAAGAGCTGAAGAACAACAGTCACACCCTAAGTCCATTCAGCGACAGTCGAAGACCAAGCTGAATAAAGAGATAATCAGCTAGTGATCTGAAGCGGTTGAGTGATAGCAAGGATTATCTAAACCATAATTTGAAGTATTGTTAGGTCTCAGCGATACGATGAAAGTTCATCCTTCAAGTTTCAAAGTTCAGCGATCAAGCGAATCCTCTCAACAAAATTAATGTTAATCTTATCCTTGATGCACAAAAGTCAAAACCTTATACTATGTCAGAAAAGGACGTATGACTTGTCTCTTATTTCCCCATCAAATCTAATTTGGGTGTTGTTCATACACGGCCAAAAGCATGGTTGCTTTTGAACAAAGGACAAGCTTCAAACGAAAATTTGACACGTGGCATATACCTTTTGTAATGCATTAATTGAGACGGGTATAAATAGATGAAGATCTCTTCTTAATCTTCATGCATGCTATTTTCTATTTCTAAATCCTCTGCCTCTTTTTTTTCTTATTTCCTTGTGCATCAACTTAGTGATTTCTTAGTTACAATAGAATAGGTTGAATACTTGTTCTAATTCCGCTTGTAACTATAATTTTTTTATTCAATATAAGCTCATCAAAAACAATAGAATGTGTTTGTATTCAACCCCCCCCCTTCTAGAAACTATTCCTATATCCATTGAACTCTTGTAGACTCCTTTGGGACCAACAAGTGGTATCAGACTAGTGTTTCTTACTTGCTTATGGAAAGAAATAAATGTCTCTATTCCTAGAAGGATCTGATCCTAAAATTCCTTACTATCTAGAGAATGGACCATATGTTCCTACAGTCTCCAGTCCCTGCAGTTCCTGCCACTACTACCACTCCAGCTATCGACTGAGAGAAGTATCATCAAAACTCCAGATCGATGGACTGTTGATAAAAAGGAATAGCCATAGATGCTAAAGCTAGATCTATAATCGCTATGAAGTTTATCACTCTGTGATGAAAATGAGGACATCTAAATCCATGTGGAATACACTTTGTTTTCAATATGAAGGAAGTGATGAAGTTCAGATTAATCGTAGCATCAATCTGGTGAGAAAATATGAGAGCTTTATGTGTCTAAAAAGTGAAATCCTTTCTCAAATTCATCAAAGATTTAATTGTCTATTAATAGATATGAAAATCATTAAGAGAGAATATTCTAATGCTGAAATACTGACAAAATTCATGAAGGCACTACCTGAACATTGGGGAGTTTATACTACATGTCTAAAACTGTCAAAAAATCGTGAAACTCTGTCCTTAAGTGCTCTTTATGGAATGTTTCTTAATGACGAACAATCTCAAGCCTTAAGAAGAAACCTCATTAAAGATATCAAAAGTGCCAAAAGTACTTCTTTGGCACTAGTGACATCAGAGGCCGAGTCTTCAAAACAAGTTTCATCTTGCATCTCCTCCATCACTGATTTAGATCAAACTGATTCAGAAGAACGTACAGATGCTGACATCTCTGAGTTTGATAATTCTCTGGCTCTTCTCACAAATAACTTTAGGAGGTTTGCTAGAAAGAGTAATTTCAGAAAAACACCTGCTATCACTGACTCTCACAAGTTAAAAACTCCTCAAGATGAAAAAGCTTCGGCGATATGCTATAACTGTTAGTGCAAAGGACACTTTGCTAGTTAATGCAGATCTAAGAAAGTAGTTGCTCCTACCACCTCTCAGAACTCTGATAAAAAGGAAAAATATTCCAAATTAAAAAATAAATACAGAGATCTGAAGAAGAACCAACAAAAAGGCAAAGGTCTAGTTGCTGAATAAGTTGACTGGGATCAAGAATATGATTGGGCCAAGACCACTGATGAATCTGGGTCTGATGAAGAAGATCTTGCCTTCATTTGCTTAATGGCAAGAATCGAAGAAGTGAAGAGGCCTCTGACACATCTTCTTCAGAATGTCCTTCAACTCAGGTAAATTTTCCCTCAACTCTATCCCTGGGAAAGATAGCTTGTCTCCTCTCGATTCTATGACCGTTGAATTTTACAATGCTTTAAATGGGTAGATCAAAGATGAACAAATAAATATTGATCTATCTGAACAATTAAAGAACTTGCATCTAAAAATCAAAGAACTTACTAAGAGTGAAGAAAATCTTAAAGACCAAGTCTTTGTAAATCAAACCATTAGCATTGAAAGACAACAAGCTATCTCTGAAAAGGAAAAGGCACTCGTTGATCTTAAAGCTGAAAAGGCTACCGTCGAAGGATGGTGCAAGGCTTCAGACAAAGTCAGCGATATCATAAATGCCCAAATCCCTAAGAATGTCAAAAGTGGTTTAGGATATGTCTCTGACCAAGAAGAATCAGAGATTGATCATTCAATGCTAAAATTCGGAACGTTCATTTCTTCTATCCCCGATCCCTCTTCTCAGAAGACTCCTATCACTGAGACAAGACCCTCTAAGTCCAACATTAAGGATTCAGAGAAGGTGATCAAGGATAAGTTCCTTGACCATGTTCCCAAAATCAAGAATATTCAGAAATCGAAGAAAATTTCTTCCACTCTTTCAGTGAGTCATCCTAAATCTGGAAAGAAGAATCCTGGATTTATTCAGAGATCTTTCAGAATAAAGATTGAGCTCACTCCAACTATTCCTGAGAAAATTGTTATTCCTCCTAGGACAATGGACAAAGGAATTCTTGGTTCTGATCCTGATAATGTCTCGACTTCTTCTTTTCATGCATTCAATTCAAAACCTATTTTCAAATATAGGAAATGCTATCACTGTGGTGAAACAACCCACATTGCAAGCAAGTGTCCTAATGGTACTAAAGTTGAAAACTTGGCTCATGGTTAGAAAGTAGCTCAAGCTGATAAATCAGCTAGAACGAAATCCACCAAGGTTGGTAAAACTACCAAGGTGAAGATAACCACTGAAGAAAATGTTTCAGCTAGCAACCCTTCCGCCAAACCTTACACTAACTCTGCAGGACCCATAGTAGTATGGGTACCTGTGAAAATGTAATCATTTTGTTTTATGCAGAGTGCTAAGGGTATCTAGTATCTAGATAGTGGATGCTCACGGTACACATCGGACATAATCTCTGCTCTCTGAATACAAGGAAGAAAATGGTCCGTCAGTGACCTTTGGTGGAATTTGCAAAGGATACACCAGAGGTTATGGTGTTCTATCCAACGAAGCAACCTCATTCAATCGTGTTGCTTATGTTGAAGGACTAAAACACACTCTATTGAGCATTAGCCAACTATGTGATAAAGACTTCAAGGTTTTATTGACAAACACCAGATGTGTGGTCACTGATATTAATGACAAACTTGCCTTAACAGGCAAAAGATCAGAAAATGTGTATGTCATTAATATGGATAGTTCTCATTCTGAAAATGTATGCTTCATCTCTAGATCATATTTAGATATCAACTTGTTATGGCACAAGAGACTCTCTCACCTTAACTTTAAGATGATAAATGAATTATCTTAAAAAGAACTTGTCAGGGATCTCCCTAAACACACCTTTACAAAGGAAGCTCTTTGTTCAGCGTGTGAGAACGGAAAGCTGACAAAACCCTCATTTAGGTCCAAACAAGTTTCCTTAGTGACCTCTCCTCTTCAATTACTTCATATGGTTCTATTTGCACCCGTCAACGTCCAATCTCTGTCCAGAAAGAAATACACTCTTGTGATTGTTGATGAATACTCCAGATATACATGGGTATTATTTCTTCGATCCAAAAGTGATACACCTGATGAAATAATTGCCTTTATTAAAAGAATTGAAGTTCTGAACAATATCATTGTTCGCTCCATGAGAAGTGATCATGGTACCGATTTTAAAAACAGCACCTTGATTAACTTTTTTGAAGAAAAAGGAATTACTCACAATTCCTCATCAGTGAGAACCCTTCAGCAAAATGGTGTCGTTGAAAGATGAAATCGAACAATCATTAAAGCTGCTCGCTCAATGCTCAGCGAATCGCATCTACCTACTCAATTTTGGGCTGAAGCAGTGAACACAGCGTGTTTTACTCAGAATCGATCTCTGATAGTAAAGCGTTTCAAGAGAACCTCTTATGAATTATTTCATGGAAGAAGACCAACTCTAAAGTACCTACACATGTGTGGATGTAGATGTTATATTCTAAATGATAGAGATCATTTGGGAAAGTTTGATCCAAAGGCTGATGATGGTATATTTCTTGGATGCTCCTCAGTATCTAAGTTTTTCCGAGTCTTCAACAAAAGAAGACAACATGTTGAAGAAACCCTGCACGTGAACTTTGATGAATCCCGTCCAACAAACTCAATTCCTAATCCTGAAGAAGATGATGAATCAAATAGCTAGATGAAGTCTCATTATGGGGAACCTGACACATACTTCAACAATCAACCAAATGCTGATCATCAGGATGATGAGGAACCTCCAAATCTGTTTCCCACATCAAGTAACAATACATCCTTTTAAGGGATACGTGTTACTCCATTAAATCAGATCCCTCCCTCAGATACTTCTAACGGTGAATCATCAGTGAACAACCAAGATCAAACCTCAGCAGATCAACCCTCTGGATCAGCACCAACGATGATAAAGAATGCTACAACACCTATCGCTGAAACATCAAGCATTCTCCCTAAACAAAAACAACTTGTGGAATCTCAAGTTGATCCAACTCCTCAGCTACCAGCTCAGCGATGGACTGCAAATCACCTAATAGATCAAGTTATTGGTGACCCAAATGCAGGTGTCAGAACTCGTAGAGGTACAAGTAATATATGTGTCTACGTAAATTTCATATCTCTCTTTGAACCTAAGAAAGTAGATGAAGCTATCTATGATCCTAGTTGGGTCTTTGCTATGCAAGAAGAACTAACTGAATTTCGTGGAAATAAAGTTTGGAATCTTGTCCCTCATCCATCTGGCAAAACTATAATAGGTACCAAATGGGTTTTTAGAAAATAGCTAGATGAAAATGGCACTGTTATCCGTAACAAGGCTAAACTTGTTGCTCAGGGATATAAACAGGAAGAAGGATTTGGCTATGATGAGACATTTGCTCCTATTGCTAGACTAGAAGCCATAAGGCTTTTCTTAACTTATGCTGCCCATAGAGACATTAAAGTTTAATTGATGTTAAAAGTGCTTTTCTAAATGGTAAACTAAAAGAGGAAGTTTATGTTGAGCAACCTCCTGGGTTCGTTGATCCTAAACAGCTTGGTTATGTTTTCAAACTTCAAAAGGCTCTTTACGGGTTAAAACAGGCTCCTAGAGCTTGGTATGATACTCTTTCTAAATATCTTCTTAAAGAGAAGTTTGTTCGTGGAAAAATTGACCAAACCCTATTTTTGAGAAAATATAAAAGTCATTCTTTTAGCAGACCTGATATAATGTATTCTACATGTCTGTGTACTCGATATCAAGCTGAATCTAAGGAATCTCACCTTATCGCTGTAAAACGAATATTCAGATATCTGAAAGGAACTCCTAATCTAGGTCTTTGGTATCCCAAAGGCTCAGGGTTCGATTTAATTGGTTACTCTGATAGTGATTTTGCAGTTTGTAAGATAGACAGGAAAAGCACCATTGGTGGCTGTCAGCTACTGGGTGGAATGGAATGTTGGTAAGTTGGACAAGTAAAAAAGCATAACTCTGTGTCCACATCAACCGGTGAAGCTGAATACGTAGCCGCTGGAAGTTGTTCTGTTCAAATCCTTTGGATGAGAAATCAACTCAAAGACTACGATCTCAAACTTTCTAAAATCCCTATCTCTAGTGATAGCACTAGTGTTATTGCCATTGAAAATAACCCTGTACTTCATTCTAAAACAAACCACATTGAGATTCGATATCAATTTATCATAGATCATGTTATGAATGGTGAAATTGAACTTCATTTTGTGCCCACTGACTATCAGCTCGCTGACCTTTTCACTAAGCCACTTGATGAGACTAGATTCAATCTACTAATCAGCGAACTTGGTATGTTAAACGCTGAAGAATGATTCCCTTAGTGATTAACTTAAATCAGTGATATGCTGCTAAAAGTCAAATCTCCAATCATACTCTGAATTCTAACTCAGCGATAACATTCTCACTCAGGTATGTACTTCTAAAAACCTTACGTTCTCTGAATGTCTTCTTATTCAGAGAATGGCTCTCAAATCTAAACCCATCACTGACAATCTTTTATCGTCTAATGATGAAGGAATTTTAAAAGGATAATGATAATCTTATTACTCTTTTCAAATGAGAAAAGGACACATTAGACCTTTATCTGACACACGACGAACCACGACGTTTCCTATTCCATCAACCCCTAGGAACGTGCGCTAGGTCATCATTATCTTTCCAAAAAGCTTAAACCGTCGTTTAGCATTCTCTCTCTCCTCAATTCTTCTCTCCTATAAATAAGGCTCCTCACATTCATTTCATTTTGTACGCACTCGAATTATTCAAAAAGCAAGAACAGTCTTCGAATCTTCAAGTTTCCTTCAAGAACACGCACTTGTGCGTTTTTCATCGTTCTCATGTTTAAAGTTTGATCTAACCCTCTACTTCTCATTAAAAACAACTATGTTGTTTGTTCATCTACAAAATCATTTATAACTTCTTCTTATAAAGATTTTTAATTTTTTTTTTAAACTAGATTAAATCTTCATTTTTTTAAACCTGTTCTAAGTTTCTCCTTAGAATAGAAGACCATTTTGGTACGTTTAATCTAAGATTTCTCTCATAAACCTTCTAAAACTTGTTGTTGGTAACTTTTACCTACCAAATTGTTTTGATTTTTTTTAACAACAAGTATTTTGATCTTTGTTCATCAAAACACTTGTTTCACTTTCCTTACAATTGGTATTCTTTGTACCAAAACAATACTCTAGTTTATACATTTTTTGTATTAAACCATGAGTTTTCTCTTTGGTGTTCCTATCTATGAAACATAAATGGCCTCGTCAAGCAAGATCACTGAAACTTCTGCAAATGTTGCGCTTGAGGGTGCCCCTGCTTGCACCTCACCCCTAAGCAAGCTACCTTCAAGCCCTGCAACTACCTCGCACTGGTGGATATCCCTGCTGATCGGCCCCATTTCAAAGATTGTGCCACATTCATCAAGGCATGCCCACTGATGTACACTTTTGTCCACAACCCTGTAGGAATCACTTCTCACCTACAGGTTGAGCCCACCAAGAAACAGATCGTAGAAATCTTGGATACCATCAACTACACATGGGACAATCCCGCTGAAAAGAACGTGAGATCCAAGATGGAGAAGAAACGGCTAGATGCAAAATGGCAGTACATCTTCACCCAAGTGATTCAATGTCTTGGTTCTAAGACGGGCTCTCAAGATCAGGCTAGCAAGCACTTTCAAGACCTTGCCTCACTCTCTGCACCAACTACAAACTCAACTACACTGATTACATTTTCTGTGATATGTTCAACAGAGTAAATGCTGCAAAGAGGGAGAAGTTTATTCCCTACCCCAGATTCTTCGCTACCATCTTAGAGGCTGCCTTCACGGAAGAGTACCCAAAAGTTGCCAACCCAAGCTTCCAAATGGTCGGTAGGATAATTTTATTCAAAGAAGTGGTCTTGTGTACATCATTTGTCTTAAAAGAATGAAAATTATGTAATTAATCTTTTCTCTTCGAGACTAATTTTAGCTTTGATAATCTTTCATCTTTTCTCTTCCAGACTAAAGTAGACAGCTCTATAAAAGATAAGAAATGTGGATTAAAATAAAATGAACTTTTACCAACTTTCTTCTCAATTTTGGGTTTTAAAGGTCTTTCATATTTAGGAATAGAAGATTGACCCTTTTCAAAATTCTTGAGTCTTGAGATAAAATTTGATGATGATAATTTTGATTTTCATGTTGAAGAAAAAGATTTATCTTCTGAATCATTTTGAGAGGGAGTAGTATTTGAATCTGAAGAAGAGTTGAAGTCAGAACTTGTATAATTCATAAATTCTTCTTTTAAGAACACATAATTAAACATTTCTGAAGGTAATTTGGATTCTTCAGATTTTAACTTCTCTCCTTCAATCATAGAAGATTTGGATTTTTAAACTATGTATCCATTCTTATCTATAACAACAACAATATGATCATCATCTTCAGAATCTGAGGCATTCATAAGGTTTGAAATTTATCCTCAGTCATATTTGAAACAAAATCATTACTTTTTGAAAACTTTTCTCATAGTCAGTGCTTGATTCATTAATAATATCATCATCAGATTCATCATCAGAATTATCAAAAAATATTTCAGAAGGTTCATCATCATTTATTTTCTGGAAATTCTTCATATAAATCCTAAGAATTGTCTTCAGAATGAATTATTATATCATTTTGACCATCAGAAGTATTGTTTAATAACTTCGAAGAGTTGTCTGGTCTTATTCCAAGTGTTTCTTCTAAAGTAACTTCAGAAATGAATTCAGAAGTAACTTTAGAAGTATATTCAGAAGTAGACTTAGAAGTTGATTCTGACTCAGATTTTATAAGTGAATCATTTGTATTAAGAGGTTTTTCATTTGAAAACAAAACTTCTGATTTAATAAAAGGAATTCTTTCAGGCAAAGAATGATCAACAGGTTTATTAGTAACACCTTTAACATCTTCATTAAAAAAATTCACATTAGAAAGATTGTACAACTTTGAAGGTGCTTTCTTCAAAATTTCACATTAGAAAGTTTGACCTTTTTTGAAGTTTAGATCTTCTAATTCCTTAATCTCCTTGTATAATTCAACCCTTTCTTTATTCCAAAAGTTCATTTTGACATTCAAAATTTCTTTTTCAGATTTCTCATTTCGAATATCTTTTTGCATATTGTGAAACTTTTTTTTAACCCTGATTTCTCCTTAGAAACTTTGTCAAGTAGTTCTTCAGCATTTTGACAGTTAAATTTATAAATTTGACTCTCTTCTATGAAGTTATTAACCAATGTTCTTTCACCTTTAATTTTGTTTCTAAGATTTTCAAATTCAGAAGTCATATTTAGAATTTGTTCTTGCATATTATTTTCAGAAGTTGATTCAGAAACAGTATCAAAATTAGATGCATAAGATGTTTGTACCTTAGAGTCATGAGTATGCGTGTCTTCTGGATCCATTAGACACATATAGCAATTTGCAGCATAATGAGCAACTTCCTCATCATATTCATCATCACTCCAATTCAAACAGTCTTCTTTATATCTGGTAATTAGAGCAGGGTTGATATCCTTTTTCTTGGCTAGCAAATGCTTTTTCTCATAGTACCCATAATTTTTAACCTTAGGCATTTTTCGCTGTCTTGCAAAATGACCATGTTTTCCACAGTTGAAACATCTGGCTGGTTCTGCATCATCTTTCTAAAAAATTTCTTTGGTCATGATCTCTGAGCTCCATCTTCAGTCTTAGGTTTACTTTTATACTTTTGATGTATCTTTGATTAAACTGCCAAGTCATAAAAGCAACACCCTCGGATATCCTTTTCATCTCTTCATCAGATTCCTTTCCATCACAAAGAGCAACTTTTGGGATCTCACAGATTTTATTCAATGAAGGCAAGGTCATAGAACTGTTGAAATAAGATTCTGTGTACATCATAGATGGACTTTCAAGATAAGTTTCTAGTAACCATTTTATCAAAAAAAAACTTTTCCATTCATTTCCCAGATTATTCAGAAATTTGTTGTTAGTTTCTGAATTTGACTCCTGAACCCCATTTCTTTTCAGATCATTCAGAGTATTATTGAATCTGTGATAAGTTTCTGTGAGTCCAGTACAAGTGCAATCAAAGTAATATTAATCAAACACGAAGAAGAACGATTGGAATGATTCACGTAGTTGGCTTAATTAGTCGAATAATATGAACGTATGATTACAAATCAATGATACGGCTAGGTTTTCTAATCTAAACTCTAGATTAAAATAAACCTAAACTAAACATTAAATACCTTTTGGTATTTACACAATTAACCCCTCAACTTTATTTCTCACAACTTTAATACAATAAAATATTTAACCCTCACAATCTCCCCATTTGTATTAAAGTTGCAAAGTAACTTGAATTACTTGGTCTTGCGCAGATGAAAGATAACAAAGTTATCCCAATGAATCTTCCCCTTTGAATTGAAGTTCAATAAATGCCAGTTTGGAAAAATGGTGTCTTCAGAATATCAATGAAGTTTATCTTTATTTCAACGAACCTTTGACAAAAACAATCTTTCTTTTGAAGACGAGTAAACTCTGTAGCATAGGATCTGAAGAATAACAATCTCCCCATTTATCAAAATAAAATATTCAGACCAAAATCTTCAGCTTGAATTAATTTCTAGAATCTTCGAAGAACATTTGAAACTTCAACAGTCAGCAACCAAACTTTCAACGACAAGGCTCGAAGCTTTCAATGTCCTAAGCTTCTTCAATACCAAACTTCTTCAAATAGCTTTGTTATCGGGGAATCTCAACAGTTAAGCACCAAGATCTACATCATATCAACAATCTTTGTATCTAACGGCTTTTCAACCTTAGAATCAACAGATATAGATTCAAATCTATTAAATTATGACCGCTCCCCCTCAACATCGGCACCAATGACTTTGAATATATTTTCTTGTTTCTTCTTGTGTTTGCACAATGTCTTCTTTAACGAACCTTTGATATGTCTTTGATATACTTTATCCCCCTCATGATGATTAGGATAATCCTGAACATCATTAATCATCAAAGACTAAATCAAACTAGTTGCATCAAATAGAAATGTTAGCTCCCCCTCAGAAAAACATCTACTTTAGAATCATTTTCTCCCCCTGAAAAATTGCTCTCTTTCAAACAAGTGTCTTCTTTTTGAATTATAGGTAAGGATAACATACAGAAGCACATTTAGCAACTGTTATCACTACAATCGAAATAAATTCGATTGAGTGGCCTATGTTCGGTGTTGGCAACTGGGTAGCACTGATAGGACTTCCAATCATCACTGAAGTAATGTTATAGAACTAACTTCGCAGACTGTTTCGGCGTAAACACAAAGATATGCATTTTGAATCACGAAGACTCGTGCAAGTGTAGAACGAATTAACCAGTGTATGCAATTGAAAGCTCAAAATGTGAAAAAAAATTCACAGACTCAATGTGCATGATTGAATTGTAAAGGCTGGGGCAGACTTCCTTCTATTACAATATCTAAGTTTCCCAAATCAAAACTAGATAGATGATGTGTTTCATCCCCATAAAAATTGAAACATCTCTTTGTTAAGAAAGAAATGAGTAGCAGGTGGGGTTAAATCAAGAGTTGGCATGGGCTAAATGCCTGTTTCAATGATGGTCATCAAAGAGTTACGAACCAATCAGTAGATGTGGTTGCCCAGCTTAGAAGTGGTTGGTGTAGAGTTTTATTTTTCTTATACCTCTGTTGTCTCACCCTCTTTCTTTTAATAGAAATCTCACTTCTAACAAAACTCTCATATTCATTTTACAACTCAGCAAAATGAGATTACTCAACTGTATGAGTTATCTACCCCACTTGATGATGTAATACCCCTCACCCCTCAATCACTCAGGGATTACTTCTTGGGTAGAGCTACCGGTTCTGGTAGTCCATAGAAGTTCATATAATCTCAAACATTGTTCCCGTGAACAAATTTCCTATCATGATTCAAAGATATAATACTTTGGAGCATAGAAAATTTTCAGAAATCAAATACTTGAAGTACGAGTCCTAAACCGATATATTCAGAAGTCAAAACATTTCCACGAGTTCTAAACTGAGGTTTTTAGAAGCCATACCAATTTCCACGGTTCTAATCATTCAAAAAAATAAACTTCTAGCACATTTTATAGAAAGACTTACCCCTAAAATATAGAAAGTACTTACTCCCCCCAAACCAAGCATTTGTCTGATCATTCGTGTTGATAATCCGACTTCAACACAACACATGATAGCCTGCAAAACAGATTAAACAGATTTTGGTACCCATACCATCCTGGGTCCTCGAAGGTTAGGTTTGGTTTGGGGAATGCTGTAAGTTCCGAACCATCTATCTCGGTTAGATGTTCTAACTGTGGATATCATCATTTGGGATTCAAAATTAGACTTATGGACATGATATGTGCCAAACCAATCAGATGTAGATTTCCGATCAACAAAATCATTCAAACCACATGCAGAACAACTTATATGATTATGAGAGAGTTAAGCAACTGTTGAATAGAATAAACTTTATGCGGAAACATTAAACTTTATTCAGTAGAAGTACTAGATTGAGAAACATCATGATCAATATTATTTGTTCTACCATGCGAAAGAGAATTAAATGACTATGTTTTCTTAGTGGCCTGCTTACACTTCGTTTCTACCCAAACTTGTTTGAATCGAATATCTTTTCTTTGAAAACGTTTATCTGAAACATCATTAAATTCGTAGTCAGATGCGCTAGCATAGTAAGGATGATGAGCTTTAGAAATACCAGTGTATCGGTGTTTCTGCGAACGGTTTAGGTTGTTATTTTGAAAAACGGGTTTGTTCACAGAAATTGGTTGGGAGACGGATGTGGAGCATTCACCCTTATGCATGATCACCGGCTCATCTATAGCTTTATCAGAAAGAAAATCCAAGTGTCTTGGAAGAATTGGGGAAAAATCGATCAAATTGGAGTCATCGGCATAACAATCATCAGAGTTCAAAAAGGTTGAAAAATTACGCCCCTTATCAGATTTAGGAGTTTCACTGTGATTAGTGGAGGAACAGGTACTTTTCGAAAAACTGTTTTCATCGTCAGTCGACAAATCACCTAGAAAAGTCTTACATGAAGACACTACTGAAGGTGTCGAGGAAGGTTCAGACTGAGCATTTTTTCCATTAAAAAATGTATCATATTTTTTTTGCAAATTAGAAGTGGAAGCTTGCTCCTGTAGAACATTCGCCGCTAGACTAGCAAGTTTACTTGTTAAACGACGAATTTATGTCTGAAAATTCTCTCTTTCACAATTAGGAAGTGGGTCTGACTTGTATGGGATAGTAGGTATTTGTGATTGATTTTCTTTAAAAATAGACATTAAAATTTCTCTTTCGAGATCAAAAGTGTGCGTAACTACTTCATAATCCTGTTCCAGCTGAACGAATCATTTTCCTAAAATTAATGGGGGAACATATGGTTTAAATTCAGTCGGTTTTGCTTGAATTTCAGCGTTAAAGTATCTACTAGAAGAATCATTCGAGAGAATGGGTTTAGATTCCTTCCGACTATAACTCTCATTTAGATTAGCATAGACGAAAGGAATTTGACCCTTATCAGTTCGAGCACGTTTAATGTCTTCCTGTTCCCTAACCAGTTTCGGTGATAACGTCATATCACCAGGGAATGACTATGATTCCATGAACTCGATTTGGAAATCCTGACCAAGGTGCAAATATACAAATTTGTATAGAGTAGGAACGTCAACTATGGATTTTTCGAGATAATGAGGATTGTCAGAACCTAGACCTTCCTTTGATCTATAGGACTTGAACTCCTTGGGTTTGATCAAATGAATGGTTTGATCAGTTTGACCTCGTTTGATAAATTTGAGTTCAAGATCCTTTACTTTTTATAACAAGTCTTCCCGTTGAATATTTAAAAATTCTATTTTAGTAGAAAAATCTGTATTTTTACGATCAGACTTAGCTAACTTAGATGACAGTTCAGATAATTTGTTTGTCAAAGTAGTGTTAGATTCAGCAAGCTTGGCTTTGTCCTCGTGTAAACATTTGGCTCGACAAGCGTGATCAGCACATTCCTCGTTAATTAACAAGATTTCTTCATAGTTATTCGCAAGTCGGACCTCTAATTTAGTGACAAGGTTCTTTTCATCTTTCAATATATCAGATAAGTCTTGCAGTTTAAGCATCATAGTTTGAATCTGATCAATTAAAGCATTATGAGTTGGAGAACATACCTGACATTTTGTTTCAGAGTGTGTATTCATCTTGAAAGCACTTGTGTGATCGTGAGACAGTTGTGGTTTGATCTGAACAGGTACCGTGACTTAATCCAGAAGTGAGAAGGTTCGGATTAAGAGAAAAATCCGACAATGATCGGATAAGATGAAATCCGATAGTGATCGGGTGAGAAAAAAATCTGATAGTGATCAGATCAGATGGAAAATTTGATATGGATCGGATATGGTGTGAATTCCGATAGAAAAAAATTCCGATAGTTAACAAATAGTCTGAAGTCCTCTAGTCCAAAATCCTATAAAATTGAGAGTCCAACAAATCCTATACAAAAATTCTATAAAATAGAGAGTCAAAAAAATCCGATAAATGAAAGAAAAAAAAAAGCTATACAGGATCCAATAAAGAGTGAAATCCAATAAAAGGTGATCGGACTTGTGTGTTATCGGATTAAAGATTCAGAATCCGATAATGTAACCAAATAAAATCAAATTAGTGCATCAAATTATAAAGTGAAAAGCAAACAACTACCCAATCGAATTTGTGGCTGATCAAATTGTAAACAAAAATTCAATTACTGCAGCAAGTATGATAAATTAAAAAGCAAACAACTACCTGATTGATTTGCTGTCAATTGACAACCATTTATGCACAAACACCACCACCTACCAATTTGAATATTTTAAAAACACATACAAAACCAATACAAATACAAAAAAAATGGGGCAAGCAAAAACACCTTCAACTATTATCGCCTTTTGTTACCATCGACCAACAAAATAGCTTCAAAAATAAATATGGTAGCCGCAACCTTTGACCACTAATTGAAAAGGAAATCCAATGGTAATCGATTTAAAACAAAGAAATCCGATAGTGATTAGAGGAGAAGTCCGATAGTTATTAAAAAAAGTCCGATAGTTATACTTAATTTAATCCGATAAATATGGAATCCGATAGAAAAATTGCGACTAATCCGTATGATTTTATGTGACAAGTCCGAGAGAATTGGATGCGGATTATGAGATAAGTCCGATAATCAATTCGAGTTGTGGAAAAATCGATAAATCCATGATGCGGATTATTTGATCAGTTTGATAGTCCGATAAACTGAGTTCGTAAGGCAAAAGTCCGATAACCACAATTGAAGTCAAAGTGATGAATTGTCGAATACAGCTTGATGCAACCCAGATTAAAAACCAACCAAAATTGATTTTATGATTAATCTAGTTAAGCAATGTATCAATCATCAATTCAAAAAACAAGTAACTTAGATTAAAAGGAAAATTTATCTACTAATAAAAGAATTTAACTTTTCTTGAAGAACAAGATGAACGTGAGGAACACAGTAAACCCAAAAAACACAAATCAACAAATTTGTTTAAAACTGATATAAAAAATTAGACTAAATGCAATAGATGATGAAATCTTATGCAGTAGTAACAAGTAATTTGATCATTTTTAAACAAAATTCAGAATTTAACAAGAACACAAAGAGTCTAAAAAAACCTAGAGAGTTCGATAAACACACAAAAAATACCTGGAACAAATCTTTCAGTCTTTCTGCTCTGATACCAATTGTGAGTCTATTACAAGTGCAATCAAAGTAATATTAGTCAAACACGAACAAGAACGAATGGAATGATTCACGTAGTCGGCTTGATTAATTGGATAATATGAACATATGATTACAAATCAATGATACGGCTAGGATTTCTTCTGAACTCTAGATTAAAATAAACCTAAACTAAACATTAAATACCTTTCGGTATTTACACAATTAACCCCTCAACTTTATTTCTCACAACTTTAATACAATAAAATATTTAACCCTAACGGTTTCAGTAATTGACTCATCCTCTTTGTACATGAAGTTTTCATAAGTTCCAATACAGATATCAGCCTTTGAGTTTGAGCCTTTGTACTCCCCTGTATCTGAGCCTCTACTTCATCCCACATAACCTTTGCACAAGTCAAACTATCAACTCGATTGAATATTTCATTAGAGATGGCCATTGTGAGTAAAATATGTGCCGTTTTATCTATTTTGGCTTGTTCTTTCTCAACATTTTTGTGAAAAGATGCACTGTTCATTTTGATATGGAATTCTGCCACATTCTAAATTCTGAGAAAAGTGAGTCTTAACAGCATTCAGAGATGGTGACATTTATACAGCTACATTTACAGAAGATGGTCAATTAAAAGGAATTTGTTATATTTCTAGATATGTTCTAGAAGAAAGTTGGCTATGGCATAGGAGAATGTAACATCTGAATTTCAAATCAATAGATGAATTAGGAAAGCCACATTTAGTGATTGGATTACCAAGGATAAGATATCATAATAACTCTTTATGTTCTGCATGTAAATTAGGGAAAATCAAAAGAAGTTATCATCCTTTGAAAATGCTTTCATCATGTAAAGCTCATTTGGAAATGTTACATATTGATTTATGTGGGCCAATAAGAACTCATTGTTTAGGAGGAAATGAGTATACTTTGGTTATAGTAGATGAATACTCAAGATATACATGGGTTGAGTTTTTAAGACAAAAATCTGATACTTCAGAAGTTTTAATCCCATTTCTGAAGAGAATTCAAGTTCTCCTTCAACTACATGTTTAGAATATCAGAAGTGATAACGAAACAGAATTAAAAAATGCTCAAGTTGAGAATTACTTAGAATCTGTTGGAATATCACACTACTTTTCCGCTGCAAGAACTCCACAACAGAATGGTGTAGTTGAGAGAAAGAACAAAACTTTGGTAGAAGCTGCAAGAACAATGCTTGCTTATTCAGAATTAATATTATCTCTGTGGATAGAGGCTATTGCAACAACATGCTTTACAAACAACAGGACAAATATGAATAAGAAACATCTTCAAACTCCATATGAATTGCTAAGAAACAAAAAACCAATTATTGTTTATTTTCGTATATTTGGATGCATGTGCTTTTTGCTGAATGACAAAGAAAATCTGGGAAAATTTGATCCCAAAGGCTTATCTGGAATTTTTTTTTGTTACTCTCAATGATCAAAAGCCTATAGGATACTCATGAAGAAAACCAGAACGATTATTGAAAGCACAAATGTCAGATTTAATGAACCAACTATGACTTCTGAACAACACAATTCAGAACTCTGAATAACTTAATTCAGAGAAGGATTCAGATGATATTTCTATTTCTAACTCAAATGAAATATTAATCAAAGAAAAGTTAGATTTATTATGTCATGATTTATTTGATGTGTGTATTGATGTCTCTGCATATTTTCAGAATCCATCACTTGTCAGAGATATTCTAGATCTTTGTAGATCCCAGTATATCAGGTAGCGATCTAATATTAACAAGAACACGATGAATAAATTGAATAATTTCAATATGTCATATATCTAACTTGTATGAATATGTTTTTTACAATGATATCTATCTAATAAACTCTCTAGAAAGATATGAATGAATGATCGTGTTTTCTAATGCTAACCCTAACCCTCTATTTATATGTAGCAAATAATCACAATAAGGAAACTTTGAGATAACGCAATATTCACTTGCCTTATTTACAATAAAATCGTTTCCTAATATTTAATCCTTTCGAATTAATAACTTTGTTGACTTTTGCATTTTAACCCTTCATGTCTTTAATATTTGTGAATTCGTATACAATATTTTCAGACCTAATAATCTCCCCCTTTGTATTCGAGATTACACTTCAGCTAATCAACACTTTTGAAGCCGATGAAATTTTGTCAACAAATCTTCATTTTGAATTTTTTTTTCTCCCCCTACGAATATGATCATTTGATAAGCTCTGATGCTCCCCCTTTTAGCATTATCATGTAGTTCACGAACAGAAATTCGAAGGAGCCTTGATGTCGTAGGGTAAAATCTTTCTTCAATTGGAACTTGTCATATAATGCAATAACTTTGAGTTTTTCGGGTTAGGCGATGCGATGAACTTAATTCAAACCAAGTCAACTTCGTGGATCCGAGCAAAACACTTGCTTGAATAGTGAAAATCGACAACCTGAGTGCTTGGGTCTTAATCAATTGACAAACTGGGTTGTCGGGTTTTTGATGTCCGATAACAAAGTTTCTTGATATAAGGACTTTCTTGTTTCTTCCTTTTGATCTATTTGCATATGTCTTTGAAACATTGTTTCTCCCCCTCAGAACGATAAGGAGTAATTGAATCATTATGAACAATTAAAGACATTAAGTGGAAGTAATGAAGCACGAATGTGGAATAGTGGGCAAGAGGCTAACATAGAAGCACAAATAGCAACTATTATCACTTAAATTAAAAGAATTCATTATGTGGCATATATTCAGTGTTGGCAGCGTGTTGACACTGATAGGACTTCCAGCTATCATAGAAGTAAGTTATAAACCTATCTTCTCAAATTGTTCCGGCATAAACACAAAGATATGCAATTTAATCACAAAGAATCATGCATGTGTCAAATAAATATTGTATATATTATGGCTCAAAAATAAACTCTATGTGCACAAAATATGAAGTTCGAAGACCGGAGGTGTGTCTTCTTGTTTCAATATTTGAATCTTCCGAGTGAAGAATAGATAGATGATATGTTAAATCTCCGTGATATATGAAACCAAAACCTTTTTTGAGATACTTGTGTAGTTGGGTGGGGTGACACAAGTTATAGACATTGGGTCCATGTCTATTTCAATATTCATCTCCAATGAATCGAGAATAAATAGATTATGTGGCTACCGGGATAACTGTTTAGGTTTGGTAATGACCAATTTCCTTTTAAGTCCTGTCACACCCGCAATTTTTTTTATCTCACAAGCACTCGCATCATCTATCGAACTTACCTGCTCGCTATATAAAAACCAAAACATTTGCTCAGTCAGTCCCTGAGATGCACATCGACAAACAAAACAAATCAGGCTACATGCCTGGTGAGTTCAGAGTTTTTATAAATAAAAATAATTCAAGAAATTTTATACTTTCAAACAAAAATGCACGATTTACATTTGATTGATGTGATATGTCAAACTCATATTAAATTCGTACTAAATTCATTAGAAACAATGTAAGTTTGCAATTATTTATATTTACAAAGTCATACGATTTTCACATAGTATGGGGTGGCCCATAACAACCAGAATCAGTGGAGGAGCACTACCCAGCAATCCACTTATCCGTTAGGCTAATTTCGGTATAATGACCATTGCGCAATGTGTCCACCTGACACTATACCTATTAGCCGAGTATCTGATACATATATTCATGTATGGTACTCTAACACATCACCGATGAGAGCAACCCATTTAACTGTAAAGGGAGCGACCCCGATACAGGCATAACAAAGAAGCTGACCCTAAGTCGTCAGATTCAGATCTACTATATGTATAACATTGATTAAATAAATAACTCATATTTTCCCATTTATACAAAGTAGTGATTCTTCTCTTTTGGTTACAAAGTATGTTTGTTTAAAATATCACATTTTCAATCCACTAAAGTATTTTCCACATACTTATCAAGAAACAAAACATGTTTAATATGTATAAAGTTACTCTGTATAAAATATTAATACATTTCATGTTGATCATAACTCCTCTCAGTGATTTGAATATGATTCCTTTACTATACTCAGTGAAATTCCTTAGTTAAGCTTTTGTTCAAATTCAGCGACAGCATACGCTGATTGCCATCAGCGATCACTGAAGATCAAGGAACAACGAGCTTATCTCTGAAGACCTGAAGATCAGCTATCACACCAGAAGACCATTCAGCAAAAGTCGAAGACCAAAGCTGGAGAAAGAGATAATCAGCTAAGTGACCTGAAGCGGTTCAGGGATAGCAACGATTATCTACTCAAAGTGTGAAGTCTTGTGAAGTCTCAGCAACACTGAAGTTCATACTTGAACATTCAGTGTCAGCGATCAAATGAAGCTTCCTCTGCAAGATTAAAGTTTGATCTTATCCTCGATGCACAAAAGTCAAACCTAGAACCATGTCAGAAAAGGACGTACGACTTGTCTCTTATGTCCCCATCATATCTAATACGGTACTGTTCATATTCGGCCAAAAGCATGGCTGTCTTATTAACAAGGACAAGCTTCCTATCCAAGCTTGACATGTGGCATGTACCTTTTGTCTTGCATTAAATGCGAACGGGTATAAATAGAATGAAGATGTCTTCTTCATTCTAATGCATGCTTCTTTCTAGCCTATACCTTCTATATTCTTTCTTTCATCTTCTTGTGCATCAAACTGTGTGTATCTTTAGTTACAATAGAATAGGTTTTAAACTTGTTCTAATTCCGCTTGTAACTGTAAATTTGTTTATTATCTATAAACTCATTTAAAAACTAAAATCTGTGTGTTTGTATTCAACCCCCCCCCCCTTCTACAAACTGTTTACTTAATATTTAACTCTTGTAGACCCTTATTGGGACCAACATTTCACAACTTTAAGTACCAAAACACGTCCAACAAAGATAAGTCATGTAAAAATAATTACATTTTGACGTGCACCCCATTAAAATCTACTTGAAACTCACCTTAGCCTATTCAGTTGAGATCCCGCCGGTGTCCAACTTGCTTATCCACCGTGCTACCTAAATAATCCACATATAATTCACATATCAATACAAGCATTCTAAACAAAAGATTTAGAAAACTTTCATATCTTAATATACCATCAAGAATCAATTAAGATGAACTTAAAAGATAAAAAAATAAATCTTTTATTATTTGCCTCTAAAACGGACAGCTCTGTAGAAACCCATTTATTTGACCTATTTAGAGTCCAAAATACTTTATACTAAAAACATATCGATTGCAGAATACTTTTCAACGGTTCCAGATTGGTATTACTTGTCTAAATCCGAGTTACGAGTGATTTTATACAATTTTTACAATTTCAGCACCAAACTAACTTTAATCCGGTCACATATCCATATTTCTTATGAGGTTTGTTGCTTACCTGCTAACCTTCAAAACATGCTTACTATATGCATTACAATATGATTAGAAGGTTCACACGTTGTTTAATCACTTAAATCATAACTAATGTATTGACTTTCATATTTTAGTTCAAACCGAACCAAAACATTCTTTAACTTTGGAAATCCATCAAAACCGATAAGAAACATTGATATAATGATTGTAACACCCTTATATACTTATAATAACTATACCCACCGAATTTCAGTCCTTTATGTCTCTTAAAACGACTCAATTTTAAGATTATGCAAAATAGTTTGACTTTGTGAAAAAAGTTAACTTTTTGAACATAACCCTTAATCTACCATCAAAAACATGCTTGGGTGGAAATTTCCTTCTTCATTCTATCTAATATCATCCTAATGATACCAAGAAGAGACTATATCGAATATCTTAACGAAAACATGATGATTTCAAAGTCTTAAGTTTCATCAAATAAACTTTGACTTTTAAAGATTGTTAAAGATTACAACTTTCATCTTCAACTCAAAATGAAACATCTTACATGAGATTAATACTATACTAAATATGAAAGGAATTACTTCTACTAACAATATCTATAATACCTAACTTTGTTCCAATCCTTGAAGAACTCTAGGTTCTAAGCATCAATATGAAGATATAACAGATTAGGACTCAATTAGGGATAAATATACATCATAAAAGATGGTTTATCACATACTTTCACATAAGACAACCATTTATAACATTTAGAAGCATTCCATCGCCTTCATCTTCTTTTCCCGACTTCTCTCTTCAAAACTTTTCTGATTTCTTTTTCTTTTCTTTTAAAACCTCAATTTATATTATTACTCGATTAAAAGAATGACACAATAAACTCCTTGGATTTCACTATAAGATAATTCCACCCCACACTTTCATATATCATGTGGATGCTAGTAAATCAGGTAACGATGTATAAATCAGCAAGAACACGAAGAACAAGATGAGTAACTTCAATAAGTCATATATCTAACTTGATGAATCGTGATTACAATGATATCTCTAATAAGCTCTCTCTTTAATGATATGAATTAATGTGCTTCTTTTTCTAAAGAATAACCCTAACCCTCTATTTATATGTAGGAAATAATCACAATATGGAAATTAGAGAATTAGGCATTATTCACTTGCCTAAATTACATTAAAATAGTTCCCTAATTTTCTTTTATTACTTTTGCACTTTGACCCTTCATGTCTTCAATAATTGTATTCTCGGATACAATATTTTCTGACCTAACAATCTCCCCCTTTGTATTCGAGATTACAATTCAGCAAATCAGCACTCTCTTGAAAACGATGAAACTTTTGTCAACAAATCTTTCTTCTTGATTCTTTTGCTCTCCCTACGAAAATGATCTCTTGTAAGCTCCGTAGCTCCCCCTTAACATTAGCATGAAAAGAAAATCGAAGGAGCCGCGATGTCGTAGGGTATAAAACTTGTTGGGTCAAAAAGCATGTCGGGCCAGGTGATGTCGACGTAAAAAGATCTCGGGCCAAGTAGATTCGACAAGAATTGATGTCGGGTCAAGATGAGTCGATCAATCAAATCAGGTGTCGGGCCAAATGGACGCGATGAAAACACTTAGTCTACTTGTCAATTCTTTGTTTCTCGATAAAAAATTTTGTCGGGTCTTAAGTAGTCGACAAGTTTTCAAAATTGTCTTCATTTGTCGATAAGTTTTCAACTTTTTCTTCATTTGATTTTGAAACACATTTTCTTCCTTTCACAATTAACATTCGTCTTTGGTATACCTTTTCTCCCCCTCAGAATGATAAGGAGAATCCGAATCATTATGAACATTATCAAAGACAATAAGCGCGAATGTGATCAAATGTAAATGTGGAATATCGGGTAATGGGATAACAGACAGAATCACATGTAGCAACTGTTCTCACTTAATCAAAAATAAAATTAATGGCCTATATTCAGTGTTGGCAGCAGGTTGGCACTGATAGGACTTCCAGTTATCACAGAAGAAAGTTATAAAACTAACTTCTCAAACTGTTCCAGCATAAACACGAAGATATGCAATGTGAATCACAAAGACTCGTGCAATGTGTAGAAAGAATTTATGCATTAAATGCTAATTTTAAGGCTCAAAATGTGAAAATACATTTCACAGACTCAATGTGCATTGAATGTGAAGTTTGGAGACCGGAGGTGTGTCTTCCTTTTTCAATATCTTAATCTTCCGAGTGAAGAAAAGATAACATATATGCTCATTCTCCGTGATATATGAAACAAATATCTTTTGTGAGATACTTGAGTAGTTGGGTGGGGTGACACAAGTTATCGACATTGGGTCCATATCTATTTCAATATTCATCTCCAAAGAATCGAGAATGAATAGATTGTGTGGTTACCCGGATAACTGTTTAGGTTTGGTAAAGACTAAATATTTTCTTTTAAGTCTTGTCACACTCTCACACGTTTCTTTTATCTCACAAGCACTCAATTTTAAACATACCCTTTCAAAATAAATCTAACCTAGAGATGTGTTTCATGGGTAGGTCCTTCCGGCTTTGGATTGACCATTGAAACGTCTAAATCCTATCACACAAAGAGTTAAAAATATTAAAGTCCGAGTTCTGAACTGATGTATTCAGAAGTCAAAATGTTAAGAGCAGGTTCATAGTTGAGATACTATGAAGCTAAACAATAAAGAACAGGTTCATAGCTGAGATACTATGAAGCTAAGTAAATGGTAAAAATGTGGTACTCCCCCTTAAATGTATCATAACATTTTGAAAGATTGTCATGTGATGTGAATATTCTGAATTTGGAACACACATGACATACCTACAAAACAGAATAAAAAGATTTTGGTACCCAAGCTTTGTTGGGTCCTCGGAGGTTAGCTTTTGATGCAATAAATGGGGAAGTGGGGATTGTAAGTACCATACCATTTATGAATGAACCTTTCATTGACAATATCATTTGTTCCACAATTAGAACAACAAATCTTTGTGGCACTTAGACTAATTAACTGATTGATAGACTTTAAAAGATAAGGCATATTAGTCATGGAAACAAATGATCTTGTATCAACTACAGGAGATGTATGTAGCATGTTTCCAACACTATCATCTATAGTTGATTTCTTCCTCCAAACAATTTTAAACTTCTTAAAATTACCGGAATTAGCAACAAAATCATTGTGAAACCGATTAGAATTATGAGTTTGAGAATTTGAAGAATCGTATGATTTGGAGCTGTGAGAATAACCATTTGATTTAACACTTGAAGAGTAGTTATTCTGACACACACTACAGGAGAAAGAGGAGTCATCTTTAAACTTGAAGCAGAATCAGAATCATTAGTAAAAATCAAGGTTATCTAACTCCGCATTTATTTGTTCGGGAGTGAGTTGTTTGAATGATTCTGAATTCTCTTTATGCAATCGTTTTATCTTTGAAATCTCGTTTTCATGTTCTTTGATTTTGATTGAGAGACGATCTCTTTCTTTCAACATCAAGTCATATTTATTTTTAAATTCAGATCTCAAGTTCTTTTCAATCACAAGATTTGATTGTAATTCAGACAATTTCTTTGAAAGTTTACAAATTTTCTTTTCAAAAACTTCCTTTTTATTCTCAACTTCCTTTTCTAAACCTTTATTTTTATCGAAAATTAAAACACTTTTCTTCAAAACGTTATTTTTATCACTTTCAAACATTTTTCTTTCTTTTTCTAAAAGATTCTGAAGTTCAGAAATTTGTTAAGAATGCTTCAGACATTTCATGTCAGATGATTTTCTTCCTTAAATCACAACTTGCTCGAAATCAGACACTTGTGTAGAAAGTTTTTGAATGGTCAGTTCACAAGTTCTAATTTTGCTTTCAAAGGCTTTTCACTCAATTTCAAACTTGCGTTTCTCATCAGAAAAAATCTTTCTTTTATTCTCAAAGTCTGTTCTTTCATAATCTAAAAACTTTTCAAGTTCTCCACCTGTCGTTGCAGAATCTTTCCTTCTCTCTAGCTCAGAAATCTTGTTTTTCAGATCAATATTTATTTTTATCAACTCAAGATTTTTTTTTTGCAAACATCTTCATAAAATACATGATATGTATTCCTAATATGCTCGGTGAGTTGTTCTTCCAAAAACTCATTTTTGTTTTTCAATTCTTTACTTGTGTGTTTGAAATCATTTAGATAAACATTTTGTTTTAACACTTCATCAATCACTTTCATGTTATTCGTGTGTCTTGCTTCAAGTCTTTCAATTTCAGCATTGAGATCACAAAATTGGTTTTGAGAACTCATCTTGAGAAAAAAAAAATAAGTACAAGTTACCTGATAAAGTGATCTCTGTTAGGTCTGAAAATATTGTATCCGAGATGACAACTATTGAAGACGTGAAGGGCTAAAGTGTAAAGTCAACAAAGTCATTAAATTAGGAAAGGTTTAATGTTTAAATGTAAGGAAACATTCTATTTTGTAAATAACGCAAGTGTATAATGTCTTAATCTTTACTTTCCTTATACCGTATTTCCTATACATATAAATAGAGGGTTAGGGCTAGCTTTAGAATAAGAAGAACATTCGTGCAAAATATTGAGAGCAAACTGTGAGAGATTAGAGAGATTACTCTGTTATTATTCAATACAAGTAAGATATCCGACTTCGGATCTTCATCATATTCATAGCGTTCTTCGTATTTTTTATTGATTATTCTTTATAAAGCACATCGTTACCTCATATTCTGGGATCCACAATTGGTATCAGAGCAGACGATCTGAGTTTCTGCGTTTTTCTGAAGTTAACCACGAAACAGAAGGTAATTTTTCGATTTCTTCGTTTTTTTTTTGTTTTTATCGATTCATACTGTTTTAGCTTTACCCGATAAAAAGTCTTATTTTGATAAATTTGATTTTTTGTCGATTCATACTTCATGCGCTTAAATTTTTGTCGATCCATATTGAGTTATTTATGATTTTAGTCAAAATCATTTAATCTGTTTTAATTAAAGTTATTCTAGTTTATTTTAATTACTTTTGATATTCTTTACATAAGAAAACTCAGGAACTAGTGACTCTTGCAGCTTTTCTTACTAAAGAATTCTCTAGTAAAAATCATAAACTCTAGTAATTTTAATTTTTTTTTCTTGACTGAACAAATAAGAAACTCGAGAACTTAGACATTCTTGTCCATAAAAAGACTCGTTCTTTTTAGTCAAGAACCCTTTGTTCTTGGTTTCTGGTTTATCGGTTAAAAAAAACTAAGATTAAGTATTTTTGATTTTTTATCGAGTCCTTTTAAATCGACAAATTTTATTAATCGAGTCAACAGGAATCGATATAAATTTTTATCGATTCATTGTTTTTATCGAATCTTAATTAATCGAGAAACTTGAAGTTATCGAGACCCTTGTGATCAATAAAACTCTTCTTATCGATTCAAAATTTATTAGAAGTTTTATCGAGTCTCATACATCCGAGAAATCTTCTTTTCGAGACCATACCACTCGACAATTTATTTTTGTCGATCCTTCGTCACCCGAGAAAAATTCTTCTCGGCCCTTCATCACCCGAGAAAAATTCTTCTCGGCCCTTCATCACCCAAGAAAAACCTTCTTCTATCAAAAACCCTTCTGTTTTCCAAAGAAATCTCATTAAATTGCCAAAAACTCACCGATCGAGATAACCTTATCACGTAACCATGCTTTCACGATGAGTTCTCAAAACCAAATCTCTGAGCTAAATGCAAAAATCTCTCAACTTGAAACCAGACACACAAACAACATGCAAGTGTTGGATGAACTTTTAAGAGAACATGTCAATCTAAAATCTAAATTTAATAACTCAGAAGAGTCAAGAAAAGTTTTGCAAAATCAAAATGAACTTTTGGAGAAACAACTCACCGAGTATTCTAAAACTGGATATTATACATATGAAGAGTTTTGCAAAAAGACAAATCTGATAAAAATAAATTTTGATCTAAACAACAAAATTTCTAAGTCAGAAAAGTTTATAGATGATGAGACTTATAGTGTGGTTCTCAAAAGAAAATTAACTGAATTTTTGGAATGTGAGAAAGAAAGGATATTAACTTCTGATGAGAAACACAAGTTTGAGATTGAGAGAAAAGCCTTTGAAAGAAAAATTAGAACTTGTGAACTAACCATTCAAAAACTTTCTAAACAAGTGTCTGATTTTGGGCAAATTGTGATTTTAGAAAGAAAATCATCTGAAACAAAAAGTCAGGAGCTTTCAAGACAAATTTTTAATCTTGAAAAACTTTTGAAAGATGAAAGAAATGCGCTTAAAACTGAGAAAACAAATTTAATCATTGCTAAAAGCAAAAATCTGGAAAAAGATTTTGACAAAGAGAAGCAAATCTTTGAAAATAAAATTTACAAACTTTCAAACAAATTATCTGTTTTAGAAACAACTCTTGTAACTGAAAAAAATTTGAGATCTGAATTTAAAAATAAATATGATTTGGTCACAAAAGAAAGAGATGATTTATCCTGCAAGATCAAAGAACTTGAAAACGAACTTTCAAAACAAAAACAAATGAATTCAGAATCAGTCAAACAACTTACTCCTGAACATTTAAATGCGGAGTTAGATGATCTTGAAAAATTGATTTTTCCTCATGATTCTGATTCTACTTCAAGTTCAAAGCAAACTCCTCTTTCTCCTATCTGTAAGAATAACTGTTCTTCAAGTATTAAATCAAATAGTTATTCTAACAGCTTCAAATCATATAGTTTTTCAAACTCTCGAACTCGTAACTCTAATCAGTTTCAAAATGATTGTGTTGCTAAATCCGGTAATTTCAAGAAGTTTAAAATGGTTTGGAGGAAGAAATAAACTACAGATGATAGTGTTGGAAACATGTCACATACATATCCTGTAGTTGATACAAGATCATTTGTTTCCAAGACTAATTTGCCTTATTTTGTCAAATCTATCAATCAGCTAATTAGTCTAAGTGCCACAAAGATTTGTTGTTCTACATGTGGAACAAATGATTTTGTCAATCAAAATTTCAGTCATAAATGGTATGGTACTTACAGTATCCCCACTTCCCCATTTATTGCATCTAAAGCTAACCTCCGAGGACCCAACAAAACTTGGGTACCAAAATCTTTTTAATCTGTTTTGTAGGTATGTCATATGTGGTCCAAATTCAGAATATTCACATAACATGACAATCTTTCAAAAGGTTATGCTACATTTAAGGGGAGTATCACATTTTTACCATTTAATTAGCTTCATAGTATCTCAGCTATGGACCTACTCTTAACCCATTTTACATTATGACTTCTGAATAGATCAGTTCAGAATTCGGACTTCAATATTTCAAACTCTTTGTGCGTTAGGAATAGAAGTTTCAATGGTCAATCCAGAGCCGGAAGGACCTTCCCATGAAACAAATCCCTAGGTTAGAAATTTTGAAAGGATATATTGAGTGCTTGTGAGATAAAAGAAAATTGAGGGTGTGACAGGACTTAAAAGAAAATTGGTCCTTACCAAACCTAAACAGTTATCCGGTTAGCCACTCAATCTATTCATTCTCGATTCTTTGGATATGAATATTGAAATAGACATGGACCCAATGTCGATACCTCGTGTCACCCCAACCATCTACTCAAGTATCTCACAAAAGATATTTGTTTCATATATCATGGAGAATGAGCATATCTGCTATCTTTTCTTCACTCGGAAGATTAAGCTATTGAAAAAGGAAGACACACCTCCGGTCTCCGAACTTCACATTCAATGCACATTGAGTCTGTGAAATGTATTTTCACATTTTGAGCCTTAAAATTAGCATTTAATACACACATTGCATGAGTCTTTGTGATTCACATTGCATATCTTTGTGTTTATGCCGGAACAGTTTGAGAAGTGAGTTTTATTACTGACTTCTGTGATAACTGGAAGTCCTATCAGTGCCAACCCGCTGCCAACACTGAATATAGGCCACTTAATTAAATTTATTTTTTAAGTGATAACAGTTGCTACATGTGCTTCTGTCTGTTAGCCCATTACCCGATATTCCATATTTACATTTGATCATATTCACAGTTATTGTCTTTGATTGTTCATAATGATTCGGATTCTCCTTATCATTCTGAGGGGGAGAAAAGTTATATCAAAGACGCATACTATTATGAGGGGGAGAAATAAAGTTAGAATAGATTCAAATGTTTGAAGACTTGTCGACTCCCTTTGAACCGACATATTTTCTTGTCGCATCCCAAAGAGCTGACATCTTTTCCTAAGTGTTTATGTCGACTCATGTTCAACAAGTTCAAATCATCATACGACAAGATCAAAGTTATCACATCTGCCTAACCCGACAACCTCAAATACTAACCGGAGAACATCAGGATATCACAACCATCTTTTGCCTCTTTCATCAAACGACAAAGTTCTACTCGAAGAAAGATACCCTGCGACATCACGGCTCCTTCAACTTTCTTTTCGTGAACTTTATGCTAATGTTAAGGGGGAGCTACGGAGCTTATCAAGTGATCATATTCGTAGGGGGAGCAAAAGAATTCAAGATAGTGATTTGTTGACAACATTTCATCATCTTCAAAATTGCTGATTTGCTGAAGTGTAATCTCGAATACAAAGGGGGAGATTGCTAGGTCTGAGAATATTTTATCCGAGATGACAACTATTGAAGACGTGAGGGGCTAAAGTGTAAAGTCAACAAAGTCATTAAATTATGAAAGGCTTAATGTTTAAATATAAGAAAAAATTCTATTTTGTAAATAAGGCAAGTGTATAATGCCTTAATCTTTACTTTCCTTATACCGTATTTCCTATACATATAAATAGAGGGTTAGGGCTAGCTTTAGAATAAGAAGAACATTAGTGCAAAATATTGAGAGCTAAACTGTGAGAGATTATAGAGATTACTCTGTTATTATTCAATACAAGTAAGATATCCGACTTCGGATTTTTATCATATTCATAGCGTTCTTCGTATTTTTTATTGATTATTCTTTATAAAGCACATCGTTACCTCATATTCTGGGATCCACAATCTCGATCGGTGAGTTTTGAAAAAATTCTAAGATTTCCTTTTTAAAAAAAAAATCTCGATTTGACAGAAAAAATGTCGATAGATAAAGATGCAATAAGGATTTATGTCGGGTTAAGGTAACTCGACAAGAAAACTTATCGGATGAAGGTAGTATTGACAAGATTTGATATCTGGTCGAACGGAGTCGACAAGATTTTATATCGGGTGTTGAGGTATCGACAAGATTTCTTATCGGGTCTTAATGTATGCGAAAAAAATCAAAAATTTTGAACGAACAATTTTATCGAAATTCCTTTTTATAAGAGCAAGAACGAATCTTTCATCGACAAAAAAGAACAAGTATTTTTATGGAAGAGAAGATGTAAGTTCCCTAGTCTCCAATTAATCTATACTACTTTATACATCAAATTTTGTAAAAGTCTTAAAAGTCTTAAAAACAACCAACAAAGCTTTAGGTACTATCTGTTTAAGCATCAGCTTTTGAAATCTTTTTAATTACAATAGGAGGAGCATATTTTACAAATCCTCAATGCTTTTAAAAGTTAGACCCACCTACATTCAAAAAAAGCTTTTATTTTCCCAACTTGACTCTTCAGAACAAACCATCGATTCCAAAAAAGCTCCCCTTCCAAGGTGACGATTCAAGCATTCTCTTATCTGCTTCTGTATAATCGATCATCAGTCATATAAGATTAGGGTTACTCATCTTCTTCTTTTTCAACCTTTTGTATCGATTCAAAGGTAGGGTTTTTATCAGTTTTTTTTCTACTTTGGTTTGTTATCAGATTTTCTCTTCTTTTGTTTGCTTTCTATCATTTTTCTGTTGATTTCTATGGAGCAGACACAGTGTATTCAGTCCATTCATTTCCACCCATCGATTTCTCACTCGGTCCATCGTCAAAGACTCTCACCTTCATGCTCGGTCCATCACTAGCAATTGAAGGTAATTTATTTTTGCTTTCCACTGGCAATTCCATCTATTCACTCTTTCTAATATATATACACACACATGTGTGTGTTTTGATTTTTTCCATCGCTAAACACTTCTGATGAATTCCTGATACATATATATATATATATATATATATATATGTTGGTCCCTAAAGGGTCTACAGGAGTTCAATCAATAGTAAACAGTTTGTAGAGGGGGGGGGGGGGTTGAATACAAACACACACAGATTTTGGTTTTTAAATGAGTTTATAGATAATAAACAAATTTACACTTACAAGTGGAATAAGAACAAGTTTAAAACCTATTCCATTGTAACTAAGAAACACTAAGATTGATACACAAGAAGATGAAAGAAAGAATAAAGAGGGTATAGGCTAGAAAGAAGCATGCATTAAGATGAAGAAGATATCTCCATCTTATTTATACCCGTTTGCATTTAATGCAAGACAAAAGGTATATGCCACGTGTCAAGCTTGTCCTTGCTAATAAGACAGCCATGCTTTTGGCCGAATATGAACAGTACCGTATCAGATATGATGGGGACATAAGAGACAACTCGTACGTCCTTTTCTAACATGGCTCTAGGTTTGACTTTTGTGCATCGAGGATAAGGTCAATCTTTAGTCTTGCAAAGGAAGCTTCATTTGATCCCTGATACTGAATCTTCAAGGATGAATTTCAGTATCGCTGAGGCTTCACAAGACTTCACACTTTGAGTAGATAATCGCTGCTATCGCTGAACCGCTTCAGTTCACTTAGCTGATTATCTCTTTCTTCAGCTAGGGTCTTTGACTTTCGCTGAATGGTCTTCTGGTGTGATAGCTGATCTTTAGGTCTTCAGGGATGAGCTTGTTGTTCCTTGATCTTCAGCGATCGCTGATGATAATCAGCGTGTGCTATCGCTGAATATGAACAGAAGCTTATACAATGGAATTTCACTAAGTATAAAAAAGAATCATATTCAAATCATTAAAAGGAGTTATGATCAACAACCTCCCCCTATTTAATTATGATTAAGCAACATAGGAAAATTGCTTTAAGAGACTAGTAAGGACTTAAGAAAAATTTGAAGTAAATTTTCTAAGTACTAATCTGTGTAATCTTTTTCAGCTAGTCTATTATCTGAATTGAGTTTCATTTATAAGGATATGAAAGCCCAATTTTTACAAGTAAATAAGCTTAAAGTACATTCACTGATGAGTTTTTCTAAGTGAAGAATCAGTGAGTAAAGTAGCTTGAAGAAAAATAGAACTCTTACGTTCATTGTCCCTTTTACTCTTTTCAGGGATCTTTTCAGTACATGGATGGAGTAAAGTACTTTGATTGAATTTCATCAATTATAATCTGAAGGAATTACAGGAAAATGAAATTACAACGATAATAGTGAAGTACTTGTACACTGAAGGAATATTACAAGGAAAATAGAAATATATAACTAATCAGAGATATCTACGTTTCTTCTTTGTAACTCATTCTCATAAAGCGTCTTCTGTCGATTCATCAAAGGGGTATCTGACCAGCAACGCCAAAGCATGATCTTTATGAGAGAGGATGGGGCCTTGCGAATCTCTTGGTTTCTGAAGAGTCCTAAGAACCCTTCATTATCCAAGAATACCATACTAGGTTCAAGCAGAGAGATGATTTCGTCTTATTGATATCTTCAGTCTTGAGGGAGAGAGGTACAAAGCATTGATATATCAGGGAGCTCAAGATGACCAAGAATGCTTTGATAATCAAATTTAGTTTCATGCTCATTCTTAGAACTTGAACCACCTTCAGCAGTTGATCTTTTCTTCTTCGTTGGTTCAGGGAGAGGGGGAACTTGCACATGTTGTGACATTCTTTGCAGCAACTGATCTAGTACACTTTCCACCACACCCTTGAATTTGGATTTGGAACCCTGAATGGCGTCTCTGATTTCTAACCATTCAGTGTATCCATAAATTCCTAAGAACTTGGCTTCTTCTCTCTCAGTTCTGTTTGTCCTTGTCATTCTTACATATACCTTTGGACCACCTCTGTTGGAGTGTCGCCCTTGGATAGTTGCATGAATGATTTTGGCTTTAGATCTTCGAAATTTCAGTCTGTCAGTGCACCAGTCAAGCTCTTTATCTTTCTGCATAGTGGCTTCAGCGGATAGTGCACTTAGAATCTTCTGTTGAGCAAGAATCGGATCTACATTCAAATTTTCTTGTGCAAGTTCTCTCTGTACAAGAGCTTCAACGACCCTTTCACTCTTTTTCAGTTGATCCTTGGTCGCCTTATCTCTTGCAGAGTCTTCTCTGAGAAATTTCCTTGCTAAAGCAAGATCATTCTCAGTTTGCTTTATTTCCTCATCCCTGATTCTTTGTGCTTCCAATGCTTGTTCTCTCTCTTCTCTGGACAGAAAGTAGAATTCATCTACTATCCTTATTGTTACGGCTTCAATGGGTTCAGCTTCAGGCACCCTTATTCTTCTAGCCTCGAATATCCTGAGGACTTTTATTCTCCTTTCTTCTTCTTCATGCTCGCATATGATTGGCTTTTGAACGCGACACCTGGGAATAAGATCCTCTTATTCTTCAGAGTCAGTTTCTATTATGTACATAAACTGCTCTTCAGAAGAAGGTTCCTTCCATGAAGTAGAGTCCTTTGAGGGATGGGGATCACTGAGGGAAGGATAGGAGGAGAAAGATTTATCAGAGAGAGTTTTTGTAGGTGAAGGAGGTGTGGGGGTTTCAGAGAGAGGAGTTATGTAAGGGATAAGAGGAAGAGATACCTCAATTGTGGTCTCCCCCTCAGATAAGGAAATAGTGGCATCCAGATCTACCACTTCTTTTCCTTTGCTTGAGGAGCCGGATTGTCCCTGAGAGGGATGTTGTCCGTCCCCCAAGGGCTCTTGATGAGCAACTCCAGGCCTTGACATTCTGAAATGCTCTAAGGCACTTCCAATATCATCTTCGTCATTATCATCATCTATCCCCACATAGTGAGGGATAGGTTCTTCTTTTTCTTCTTCTTCATCTTCTTCTTCTTCATCTTCTTCTTCTTCATCAACATCATCATCTTCTTCAGCTTCAGCTTGCTGGATGTATGGAGAAATCTTTTCTCCAGGGAATGTCCGGTTGTGCTCAGCAATGAGTTCGTCAGAAAACTCTTTGGCACATCTCTCCCCCTCAATGTTATCAGGAGGTAGACAATGCACCATCAGAGTGCGAACATTCGACTGAATGTCCTTGAGCTTCGCATCATTATCCTGAAGCGTGGTCTGATCAACAACATTGAAAGAAGAGGAACTAGCCTTAGAGAGCTTGGTGAGCATCTGCATCATATCGAATTGAGTCTTTTGAATAGACTCAAGGACGTTCGCTTGAGCAGCAACCTTCTGCTCTAGGCTGGTCAGGGTCTGATGAAAGGCCCTGTTGTCTTCCTTCAGGGAGTAAACGTCAAAGATGAGGTTGTTGACGTTAGTCTTGATCGCTGGCGTTCCAACGATTCGTTTGAAGATCAGTTCAGCGGACGTCTGAAGATTGTCCACCCTAGCCCTTGTGAGAGCACATTCCTTGACCAAGTAGTCAACAGCAAGGAATGTAGGGTTGGGAAGGACAATGGGAGGCAGATCAGCGATGGGAGTGGGAAGCTTGGGAGCTGCCATCTCTTGCTTCACGTCTCTGAGCCGGGCAGCGCTGGGAGGGCCCTGAGGAGACTTCCCCATTTCCTTGCTTAGGGGAGGAGCGTTGGTGGTGGTTGTTGTCGTCGCTGAAGTGGGAAGAGAAGCGACACCTGATGATGACATAGATAAAGATGCCAAAAACACATCCGGATTAGAAGATGGTTGAAAAAATGTATTTGTCTCTCTGAGAGTATCATAAGGATTACTCTTAGGGACTACATTTGCAGAGACAGTGTCTTGAGGATCACTCACCAGTGTCTTAGAGTACCTGAGAGAGATACTCTGAGGTCCTGTTAATTTGGCCTTCCAAAACTCAGATTGCCTAAACAATATTGAGGTTTGGACTGCGTGCATTTCAGCATTATCAGAAATAGGGACAACTATCGCTGAGTCACTTGCTGAGATGAGGACCAAAGAAGTGGAGATTGAAGTAGATAAGAAGGCTGTGATAGTAGTACCTGATCCAGCTTCAGCAGAGCCGGCTAAAACACCCTCAGTGACCTGAGTCGCTGATGATGTAGGTAGTGCTGATGAAGCGACAATGGTTGAACAGACCATTCAAGTGGCTGTGGTTTTAGGTGGTGTTGGTAGTACACCGAAATCAGACAGAGTGGTCTTTGGAGAGACCATCTTCTTTGGCTTCTTAAGTTTGTTTGTGATGGTCTTTTTATGACCATCGGATGGTTGCTTCCTCTTAATAGCGGCAGCAGTGTCTGGGTTGCTCGCTGTTGGGTTGGACAGCGAGGTGGACACTAGAAGAGGTGCTCCAATCACTTATAGCATGTAGGGTGTGAAAGGAGCATCACCTAAACGTTCCTCAATGTCCAGGGACTTCTTTCCTACTACAGAGAAGGAGTGATCGCCGACCTTCGGGTATTCTTTCGCGAAGGCAACCTCCATAATGGTTGCGAAGAAACGAGGGTAGGGGATGACGGGATGTCTGGTGGCGGTGCTGATGCGACTGACCATGTCGCTGAAGATGTAGTCAGCGTAGTTGAGGTTGTGGCCGGTGCAGAGAGAATAGGCAAGTTCTTGAAAATGCTTGCTCGCTTGATCATGCGAGCCGATCTTCGATCCAAGGAATTGGATCACCTGGGTGAAGATATACTACTAGCGAGCAGGTAGTCTTTTCTTCTCTACCTTGGAGCCTACTGTCTTCAGAGAAGGATTCTCCCAAGCATAGCCGAACGAATCCAAGAATGCATCGATTTGCATTTTGGAGGGTTCAGCGCCCCATTATTGATTCTTTGCGCGTAGAGGGAGACGAAGTGCCTTTCTGACAAACCCAGCAGTGAAAGAAAAGAACCCAAGATCTGGAATCTTGAATCCGATAGCAGGGAGCTCAGCTCCCTTTTCCATTGTTAGCGAGGTACAGTGAGCCGTGTACCAGAGAGCTTGGAGATGAGAGGAGATGCCCACTAGGTTGTGGACGAAAGCGTACATCAGTGGGCACACCTTCATCAGCAAAGTGAGGGCGATCTGCAGGGATGTCCACCAATCAAAAGTAATTGCAGGACTTGAAGACGGCTTTTTCCAAGGAAAAATGGCAGGTTGGTGTAGCGACCAAGGTGGTGTCTTCAGCAGCAGAGGTTGCAGCGGTCTTACTTGCAGAGGTCATTGCTGTAGGAAAGATGGGAATACCATAGATGTAAATCATGGTTTTATACATAAATGTATAAACTAGAGTTTGGTATAAAGAATACCAAATGTAAGATTCAAAGAAACAAGTATTTTGATGAACAAGATCAAAATGCTTGTTATAAAAACAATAAAATGAAAGATAATTATAAAAAAAATGCGAAGATAAATAAAAATGGATAAATTTTTTAGAATAAAGTCTTCTGTTCTAAGGAAAGAACTTAGAACAGGGTTTTGATAAAGTAAAACTTTTTGAGTTTTGCTTTTTGATAATAATCCATATTATTTTATTTTTGTTTCTAAAATATGTTTTTATAGCATTTTTAGATATTTAAGGAGAAGAAGAAGTGAAACAAGATGTTTCCAGTCATAAGTAAAGGTTTAGATCAAACCTTAGTTGATTTCGAGAAGGAAAAACACACAAATGCGTGTTCTTGGTGTTCTTGAGAAAACTTGAAGATTCAAAAGTTTCTTTTGCCTTTAGGAGAGTTATCAAAGCGGAAGGAATCAAGTAAGGCAAAAGAAGTGCTTAAATAGCAAGAGGAGAGAGAAAGAAAGGAGTGGTAAACGACGGTTTTAGCTTTTTGAAAAAGAAATGATGACCTGGCGCACGTTCCAAGAAAGGAGCTGGCATGGAAACGTCGCGGTCTGTCGTGTGTCAAAATAAGGTCTGACGTGTCCTTTTCTTTATTTTTAAAAGATTATAATGATAATTATCCATAAGGAAAGTTTATCATTATTGATTTTAGAAAAATCTTCATCACTAATAATAAAGGATTGTCAGTGAGGATTTTAATTTTAAGAGGGTCATTCTTTGATGAGAAGATATCACAGAGTGATAAAGATTAGAAGATAATACCTGAGGAGATGGCCCATATATTGATGAATCAGAGTTCAGCGAATGGAAAGTTTGAAGGCTTTATTTGTATCCCTTATTGGTCACTGAATAATAAATTATTCAGCGTTCAACATACCAAGTTCGCTGATGAGTAGATTGAATCTAGTTTCATCAAGAGGCTTGGTGAAAAGATCAGCTAGCTGATATTCAGTGGGTACAAAATGGAGCTCAACTTCACCATTCATCAAATGATCTCTGATAAAGTGATATCGAATCTCAATGTGCTTGGTTTTGGAGTGAAGTAAAGGGTTGTTAGCAATGGCAATAGCACTAGTACTATCACAATAGATAGGAATTTTAGAGAGTTTGAGATCGTAGTCTCTGAGTTGATTTATCATCCAAAGGATTTGAGCACAACAACTACCAGCGACTACATACTCAGCTTCAGCGGTAGAGGTGGACACTGAGTTTTGCTTTTTACTTGTCCAACTTATTAACTTTCCGCCTAGAAGCTGATACCCTCCAGTGGTGCTCTTTCTATCTATCTTACAACATGCTAAGTCACTGTCAGAGTAACCAATAAGATCAAATCCTGAGCCTATGGGATACCAGAGACCAAGATTTGCAGTTCCTTTCATATATCTGAAGATTCGCTTTACAACGATTAGATGGGATTCCTTCGGTTCAGCTTGATACCGAGCGCAGAGACAGGTAGCGTACATGATGTCTTGCCTAATCGCTGTAAGATACAGCAGAGATCCAATCATTCCTCGATAGGCAGTGACATTGACTGGTTTCCCATTGGGATCTTTGTTCAACGTCAGAGGAGGCGCCATAGGGTTTTCATCGTTGAGCATTGATTCATGTCGAATTTATTCAGCATGTCTTTAACATATTTGCTTTGACAAATAAAAATTCTTTTGTCAGATTGCTTAATCTGCAGACCTAGAAAATATGTTAGTTCACCCATCATACTCATTTTATATTGTTTTTGCATTCTTTCAGCGAAACGAATGCAATGTTTGGGTCTTGTGGAACCAAAGATAATGTCATCGACATATATCTGAGCGAGAATAGTATGACCTATATATTTTCTTAGAAACAAGGTTCGGTCACTTTTTCCACGGACAAATTTTTCTTTAAGAAGAAATTTAGAAAGAGTATCATACCAAGCTCTAGGAGCTTGTTTTAACCCGTAAATAGCTTTTTCAAGTTTAAAAACATAACCAGGATGGTTAGGGTCAGAGAAAACAGGGGGTTGTTCAACATAAACTTCCTCGCTATGTTTTCCATTTAGAAAAGCATTTTTAACATCCATTTGAAAAACTTTGAAGTCTTTATGGGCATCATAAGAAAAAAAGAGTCTTATGGCTTCTAAACGAGCTACAGGTGCAAGGTCTCATCATAGTCAATTCCTTCTTCCTGTCTATAACCTTGAGCAACAAGTCTAGCCTTATTGCGAATTATAGTCCCGTTTTCATCTAGCTTATTTCTGAAAACCCATTTGGTTCATATGACGGTTTTATCAGAGGGTCTAGGAACAAGATTCCAAACTTTATTTCTATGAAATTCAGTCAGTTCTTCTTGCATAGCTGAAACCCAGCTAGGATCAGAGATAGCTTGATCTATCTTCTTAGGTTCAGAGAGAGAAATGAAGCTAACATAAAGACAGATATTACCTGTACCTCTACGTGTTTTGATTCCTACAGTGGGATCACCAATAATTTGATTTATTGGATGATTTGCAGTCCATCGCTGAGCTGGTGGTTGAGGAGAGAGATCAACGGCAAATTCAGCGACTTGTTCTTCAGTTTCTGGAATAGGACTTGTTGTTTCAGCAACAGGTACTTCATTTAGAATCAATTCAGGGGATTGATTTTCAGATATAGTTTGGTTGTACACTGAAGAATTTCCAAGAGATGAATCAGCGACAGGAATCTGATTAAGAGGAGTAACATTCATCCCTGAAGATGGATGATTGTCACTTGAAGAATTTACAGTGATTTCATCATCACATTCTTCTGCAGGAGGATGATTGCTGAAATATGTTTCAGGTTCCCCATAATGAGATCTCATCCAGGCATTCAATTCTTCACCATCATCATGAGAATGAGAAGCATGAATGAGACGAGATTCATCAAAGTTAACATGCATGGATTCTTCAACATGTTGTCTTCTTTTGTTGAAGACTCTGAAGGATTTAGATATAGAGGAGTATCTAAGAAATATACCATCGTCAGCTTTTGGATCAAATTTACCCAAATGATCTCTGTCATTCAGAATGTAACATCTACATCTAAAAATGTGGAAATATTTTAGAGTAGGTCTTCTCCCATGAAATAGTTCATAGGGGGTCTTCTTAAATCGTGTAACTATCAGGGATCGATTTTGAGTGAAGCACGCTGTACTGACTGCTTCGGCCCAGAACTGAGTGGGAAGATGTGATTCGCTGAGCATTGAGCGAGTCGCTTCGATGATAGTACGATTTCTTCTTCCAGCAACACCATTTTGCTGAGGGGTTCTCACTGAGGAGAAGTTGTGAGAGACGCCTTTTTCTTCAAAGAAGTTTACCAGAGTACTGTTTTTGAATTCAGTGCCATGATCACTTATTATGGAACGGACAATTAGATTGTTCAACACTTCCATTCTTTTGATAAAAGAAATTATCATTTCAGGGGCATCACTTTTGGATTGAAGGAAAAACACCCATGTGTATCTGGAGTATTCATCAACAATCACTAAAGTATATTTCTTCCTAGAGATAGATTGGACATTGACAGATCCAAATAGATCCATGTGGAGTAGCTGAAGAGGAGCGGTCACTGAAGAGACTTGCTTTTACCTGAAGGAGGCTTTTGGCAGCTTTCCCTTCTCACACGCCGAACAAAGAGATTCCTTTGTAAAGGTATGATTTGGGAGGTCTCTGACAAGATCTTTTTGAGACAATTCATTTATTGTCTTAAAGTTGAGGTGAGAGAGTCTTTTATGCCATAACCAGTTTATGTCAGTGGATGCTTTAGAGATAAAGCACATGTTCTTAGAGTGAGAACTGTTCATATTTATGACATATACATTTTCCACTCTTTTGCCTGTAAGGGCAAGCTTATCATTTCCGTCAGTGACAGCACATCTATTCTTTAAGAATAGAACTTTGAAGTCTTTGTCACATAACTGAATAACGCTCAAGAGATTGTGCTTTAGTCCCTCAACGTAGGCAACAGGAGAAAACGATGTGGCTCGGTTGGTTAGAATTCCATAACCTTTAGTGTATCCTTTCCCATTTCCACCAAAGGTCACTAATGGACCAGCTTCTTCTTTGTAATTCGAGAGCAGAGATTTTTTGCCAGTCATGTGCCTTGAGCATCCGCTATCAAGGTACCAGATACCTTTGGCACTTTGCATACAATAAATGATTAATTGTTTAAAGGTACCCATACTACTATGGGTCCTGCTTGGTTAGATACAAGATTGGCGGAGGAGCTACTAGCTGAAGAAGTCTCTTCAGTGGATATCTTCACCTTAGTTGGTTTTGAAACTTTGGTGGATTTCACTCTCTAGTAGCATTAGGACATTTTCTTGCAATGTGGGTAGTTTCACCACAGTGATAGCACTTCCTATATTTAAAGGGTTTGGAAATCAGAGAGAGAGCAAGAACTTTCTTAGGGATAGGTCCAAGAATTCCTTTATCCATGGTCCTTGGAGGTATATCAACCTTTTTAGGGTAGGAGTGAGATCGATTTTAATTCTGGGTGTTAGTCTCTTAGAAAAGTCAGGGACCTTCTTCCCAGTTTTAGAAACTCTCTTTGAGGACTTCTTGTTCCTATCTTGAGTTTTCTTATTCTTAGGAACGTGATCAAGAAAATCGTTTTTGATCACTTTCTTAGAATTAACCACAGAAAGCTTCTCTTTAGAAGAGGAGGAAGAAGAAGTTGAAGAAGAAGGATCAGGGATAGAAGAGGCAAACATTCCAAATTTGAGCATGGAATGATCATTCTCTGATTCTTCCTTTTCAGGGTTATAGCTAACCCACTTCTTACTTTCATAGGTATTTGGGCATTGATGATCTCATTGACTTTATCAGAAGCCTTACACCATCCTTCGATGGTTGCCTTTTCAGACTTGAGATCAGCGATAGCCTTTTCCCTAACAGCGATAGCTTGTTGTTTCTCGATGCTTATTGTTTGATTTGCGAAGACTTGGTCCTTGAGAGATTCCTCAATTTTAGAAAGTTCTTTGATTCTTATATGGAAATTTTTTAATTGTTCAGACAAGTCAGTGTTAATTCTCTCGGCCTTAATTTTTCCATTTAAAGCATCGTAAAAATGAACAGTCATAGCATCGAGAGCCGACAAGTTATCACTTTCAGAAGGTAAAGAGATAGAAGGAATTGTTACCTGAGTAGAAGGAGACTCATAGGAAGAAGTCTCAGTGGCTTCTTCAGCGTCCTCAATTCTTGCCATTAGACATAGGAAGGCAAGATCTTCTTCATCTGAACCAGACTCTTCAGAGGTGTTGGCCCAATCATCTTCAGCATCCCAATCAACTTCTTCAGCGATAAGGCTTTTGCCTTTTTGCTGGTGTTTCTTCAGATCCTTGTATTTGTTTTTTAGTTTCAAATACTTCTCCTTTTTGATAGAGATATCAAAATAGCTTCAAAAGGGACTGGGTTCTGAAGATATAAAGATCTGAAGAAAAGATAAAGAAAAGCCTAAGGCATAACTTCTGAAGTGCCAACTTCAGAAGTTCTGAAGACATTCTGAAGAGGTTCTGAAAAAGTTCTGAAGACACTTCTGAAGACACTTCTGAAGAAGGTCTGAAGGAGTTCAGAACCTGTTCTGAACTTGTCTGTTATGAATGTACTGTTACTTTAGTCTTTCTATTTCATGTATAAATAGATAGCTAGTTAGATAGTTAGAACTAACGTTTTCAATTAGCCTTGTAAAGACATATTCTGTAATATTGTACATTCAATCAATACATATTACATTTGGCTATCACATTCCTGTTAAAATCTTTTCATATATTGATATTTTGATTGTTTGGGTCCTAACAATTCATCTGTTCTTGAAGATTTGTGAAAAAATTGTCAGATCTGACAGTTCTTGGTGTTCTTGATCGATAAATTTCAAATTCAAATCAGGTGAATTCTCAATCTTCTAACAATCAAAGATGTCTAAAGAAATTGTCTCAATCGGATCTGAAATGAAACCACCAACTCTTTTCTTGGGAGAATACCATCAATGGAGAATCAGAATGATTCAATTCCTGCACAACATAGATGAAGCTTTAATGCAATCAATCAAAATTGGCCCACTAGAGGTATTTATTGAAATTCCAGCAGTTCCTAGAACTGAATCAACTCCTGAAATACCAGCGTCAAGAATTAAGAAAAGCCCAGGTATGTATAGCACCACTGAAAAAACCCAAGCTAAAGTTGACAAAAGAGTATTAACTCTTCTTAAATGGCTATTCCTAATGAGATATTCAATAGAGTTGATAGCTTAACATCTGCTAAAGCCATGTGGGATGAAGTTGAAGCTCAAATGCAGGGTAGTACAAAAGCCCAAGCACAAAGACTAAATATCTGTGTGGGTACCTATGAAAACTTCAGGTATAAAGAGAATGAATCTATTACGGAGACTTATCATAGATTCAACAATATTCTGAATGATCTAAAAAGAGATGGTGTTCAGAAATCAAATTCTGAGATAAACAACAAATTTCTGAACAACTTGGGTAATGAATGGTCAAGCTTCTCTGATAACATGGTTACCAGAAATTTGTCAAGAAAATCTATTCATGATGTCTATGGTATTCTGTTTCAACAAGAAGAAAAAATCAAAACTAGACAAAATGAACAAAAGAAGGTAAATGAAACTGTAGCCTTGTTAAGCAAGAAGTATAATAATTGTCTGACTATTTCTGCCAAGAAGGTGTGTGAGATCCCAGAGACAACAGTTTGTGATGGGGATGAATCAGATGAGGAGCTAAAAAGGATTTCTGATAATATTGCTTTTATGACAAGGCAATTTACACAAAGGTACAATAAAAAATATCAGAATAAACCTAGATCTGAAAATGGACCTAAGAAAGGTCAAGAAGCTGGTCAATCTTAAACATCTGAACCAGCAAGATGCTTCAACTGTGGAAAGCCTGGACATTACGCAAGACAATGCAAGATGCCAAAAGTGAAGAATTCAGGCTACAATGAGAAGAAGCATCTGTTAGCCAAGAAAAAAGAGCTTAATCCTGCTTTAGTAACCAAGTATGAAGAGGACTAGTTAAACTAGAGTGATGGAGATGATGATGAAGAAGTTGCTCACTATGCAACAAATTGTTATATGTGTCAAATGGATCCAGAAAAAGACAAACAAGACACTGAGGTATCTTTTTCATATTCTGAATTAAATTTTGAAATAAACCACTCTTCTGAACATAATTCTGAACATAATTCTGAACATAATTCTGAACATAACACTGTAGATTCTGAAATGAAAAATCAATTTCAAAACATGTTTTCTGAATTTGAAACTCTCAGAAACAGAATCAAAGGTGAAAGAATTTTGGTCAATCAATTCAGAGCTGAAAGTCAAATATATAAAGGAAATTGTCAAGAAGCTGAACAGATTCTTAAAAAGGTTTCTGAAAAAAAAAACTTGTTTTAAAAGAAAAAAGGACAGCTTACAAAAGGAAATTATAAATGAGAAGTCTGAAAAACAAATTCTGAATGTTAAAATTAATTTTCTGAATCAAGAGAGACTTGATCTTTATAAAAAGATTAAGGAATTAGAAGATTTAAATTTTAAAAGAGGAAAAACTGAACAAACTCTGAACATTTTAACTAGTCAGACTCAAAATTCAAAATTTTACAATATAAAAGCAGGTTTAGGATATAATGACAGTCAAATACTGAAAAAGGCACCTGCAAATCTGTATGATTATTCCAAAATGAAAATTTTTAATGAATCAAATACAGATGTCATTTCTAAACCTGTGAACTATTCTTTGCCTGAAAGAATACCATTTGTAAAATCAGAGACTTTGTTTTCAGAAGAAACACCTCTTAAAACTGCTGAACCAAAAATAATTTCTGAAACAGAAGAAATAAATACAAGTTCAAACATTCGTGAATCTTCTGAATCAAATATTATTTCTGAAGAAAAATCTGAAGTAATTGTTAACTCTGAAATAATTTCTGAAGTTACTTCTGAAATAATTTTTGAATTCAATTCTGAAGTCATTTCAGAAGATACTTCTGATAATAAATCGGAACATGAAGAAAAAATATGATGAATTCTCAGAAATTGACTCGTTAGAAGATGTTGATGAGAATCCCAATATATTTTTTGATAACTCTGATGATGAGTCTACAATAACAAAGAATTCAAATATTTTTGCAACAAGTATGACTCAAAATAAATTTTCAGAACTAATAAATGCTTCTGATTCAGAAGATGATGATGATCATATGGTACAAGTCATTGATAAAAATGGCTATTTGGTTTACAAATCACAATCGTGTATGACTGAAGGAGAAATACTAAAAACAGAAGCTACAAAGATACCTTCAGAAATGTTTGGTTATGTGTTTTTAAAACCAGAATTTCAGATATCTGAAAATTTTTCCTCTTCAAATTTTTCTCCTACTACAACAAACACTTCCTTGACTTCATCATCATATTCAGTAACATCCTCTAACTTCAACACCAGAGTTAAAAACTTTGAAAAAGTTCAAACCTCAAATTCTCTCTCTGAAGTTCAAACAATTCATTCAAAATCTGAAGTTAAAACTAAAGTAAACAAAAGAATTTCTTATACTAATCCTCATTTCTTATCTTATACAGAGCTATCCACTTTAGTATGGAGAAAGAAAGATGAAAGCATGTCAAAGAATGACAAATTAGATAGTTTTTCAATTTTAAATAAAAATGATGTACCTAAATCAAAGATAGTGAATAAAAGAATCTTTGTTGAAAAATCAAATGTTATTGATTCTTATATGTCTACTGCTATTGTAAATACTTTAAAGAATCATATTCATTGTATTAATTGTGGTCATCATAATTTTCATCTTAACTCCAAAACAAACAAGAAAAATTTGATAAAATCTATTTAGAAATGTTCAGTTATATTGACAAATTCAATTAAAAGAAAACATAAAAATAAAAATAAGAAAGATAAATTTCCAAGATCTGAACAAACTTCTGAATTAAAAAATCTGAAGACATAGTTCAGAACTTCAAATACTATTACTAATCTCAAAGGACCCATTCTGAAATGGGTACCTAAAACTCAATAATCTCTTTTGCAGATATGTCATGCGTGGGTCTTAGATTCTGGATGTTCAAGACACATGACATCTTTCAAAGAACTACTAACTGATTATCATGAAAGATATGGAGGAATAATTAGCTTTGGAAACAATGCAAAGGGATATGTAAGAGGATATGGCACATTCATTAAAGGAGATGTAACAGTAATGAAAGTTTTCTATGTTGAGGGACTAAGACATAATCTTTTCAGTATTAGTCAATTCTGTGACAAATACTGGAAGGTTCATTTTGACATAGATCATTGTCATGTTCTGGGTACAACAAACAAAAATGAATTAACTGCTTATAGAGATGGAGATATCTACACAGCAACATTCACTGCAACAGGTCAACTACAAGGTGTATGTTATATGTCTACAACAATGAGAAGTGATAGTTGGCTTTGGCACAGAAGAATGTCACATCTGAACTTCAAAGCCATTTTTGAACTAGGCAAACATCAATCTGTAAGAGGACTACCAAATATCAGATTTGAAAAGAACTCTTTTTGTTCTGCATGTGAACTAGGGAAGATCAAAAGAAGTTTTCATCCTCTGAAAAGGCTATCTTCATGCAAAGCTCCACTTGAAATGCTACATATGGATTTATGTGGCCCAATGAAAACTCAAAGCATGGGGGGAAAGAAATACATTCTTGTCATAGTAGATGAATACACAAGATATATATGGATTGAATTTCTGAAACTCAAGTCTGATACTTCTGAAAGACTGATACCCTTTCTGAAGAAAATTCAAGTTCTTCTTCAACTCCCAATTCAAAACATCAGAAGTGACAATGGAACAAAATTTACAAATTCTACACTTCAGAATTTTTTGGAATCTGTTGGTATTTCACATAATTTTTCAGCTGCAAGAACTCCTCAACAAAATGGGGTAGTTGAAAGAAAGAATCGCACTTTGGTAGAAGCTGCAAGAACCATGTTGGCATATTCAGAACTTCCTCTCTCTCTTTGGGCAGAGGCTATTGCTACTTCATGTTTTACTCAGAACAGGACCATTTTAAACAAAAAATTTCTTAAAACTCCTTATGAAATGATAAAACAAAGAAACCCCTCTATTGATTATCTTAAAATCTTTGGTTGCAGGTGTTTTCTAAAGAATGATACTCAGAATCTAGACAAATTTGCACCAAAAGGTGTACCTTGTATCTTTGTTGGCTATTCTCAAAGATCCAAAGCTTACAGAGTACTCATTCAAATGTCAAAATTCATGAGCCAACATTGACTTCTGAACAAGACAGTTCAGAACTCGCACTTGAACCAATTTCTGAAAGTTTAGACTCAAAACATAATCAGACAAAATCTACTTCTGAATCTCAAACTTTACTTAAAATAAATTTAGATATTCTATGTCAAGACTTATTTGATATTTCTGTAAATGTTTCTGTAGATTATCAAAATCCTTCTCTCATCAGAAACTTAAATACTCAAGACATTTCAGAAATACAAATTTCAAGTACATCAGCTCCACCAATCTCAACCTCAAATTCAGAACTCCCAACTTCTATATATGTACATCCAATTTCTGAATCGGTTCCAGTTACTTCTGAACAAATTCAAGTTACTTCTGAATCAGTTCAAGCTATTTCTGAACCGGTTCAAGTTGTTTTCGAACCAGTTCCAGTTGTTTCTGAAGCAGTTCAAAATACTTCTAAGCATGTACATTAAAATTCTGAACAAATTCAGAATGTTTCATTTGAGGGGGAGACTTCAGATTTACATTCAATTATCAATCCTGATACTGAAACACAAGCAATTGTTGATGATTATGATTCTCTAAACAATGTTTCATCTGTTCAACCATTGCCAAATGTGAACAAATGGACATCCAGTCATCCTGTACATCAAATTATTGGAGATGCATCAAAAGGTGTTCAAACAAGGTCTGCAACAGCAAATGAATGTCTGTATGTAAATTTCTTAAGTAGCATGGAACCCAAAAAGCCATATGAAGCACTTCAAGATCCAGGCTGGATTTTAGCTATGTAGGATGAGTTAAATCAATTTGAACGAAACAAGGTCTGGAGATTGATACCAAAACCAAAAGGTAAATCCATCATTGGCACAAAATGGGTATTCAAAAATAAAAAGGATGAAAATGGTATTGTTGTAAGAAACAAGGCAAGGCTTGTAGCTAAGGGTTATTGTCAACAAGAAGGGATTGATTATGATGAAACCTTTGCTCATATTGCTAGATTAGAGGCCATTAGAATCTTCCTTGCCTATGATGCTCATAAAAACATGAAGGTATTTCAAATGGAGGTGAAATGTGCATTTCTGAATGGTATTTTACATGAAGAAGTGTATGTTGAACAACCAGAAGGTTTTGTCAACAAAGAATTTCCAGATCATGTCTATATTTTAGACAAAGCCTTATATGGACTTAAACAAGCACCAAGAGCATGGTATGATACTCTTACAACTTTTCTTCTGAATTCTAAATTCAAAAGAGGTATTGTTGATACAACTTTATTTCTGAAAAAGGAGGGTGATGATATGATCTTGATACAAATATATGTAGATGATATTATATTTGCCTCTACAAATCCAAAATTTTGTAGAAATTTTGAGAAAATCATGCAAACTGAATTTGAAATGAGTATGATGGGAGAATTAACATTCTTTCTTGGTCTTCAAGTTAAACAACTTCCCACTGGCATATTCATTAATCAATCCAAGTATGTGTCAGACTTACTTAAGAAGTTTGACATGACTGATTGTTCAAGTATTCAAACTCCAATGGCCACTGCAACTAAGTTAGAACCTGATCTGAATGGAAAATCTGTTGATCAGAAAAAGTACAGAGGCATAGTTGGATCTTTGCTTTATGTTGGTCCCAATAAGGGTCTACAAGAGTTCAAAAAACAGAGAACAGTTTGTAGAAGGGGGGGGGGGGAGGGTTGAATACAAACACACAGATTTTTGGTTTTTAAATGAGTTTATTTGAATAAACAAATTTACAGTTACAAGCGGAATTAGAACAAGTTTAAAACCTATTCTATTGTAACTAAGAAACACGAAGTATGATGCACAAGAACATGAAAGAAAGAATAAAGAGGGTATAAGTCAGATAGAAGTATGCATTAAGATGAAGAAGATGTCTTCATCTTATTCATACTCGTTTGTCTTTGAAATAAGACAAAAGGTATATGTCATGTGTCAAGCTTGGATAGGAAGCTTGTCCTTGTTAATAAGACAACCATGCTTTTGGCCGAATATAACCAGTACCATATCAGATATGATGGGGACATAAGAGACAAGTCGTACGTCCTTTTCTGACATGGTTCTAGGTTTGACTTTTGTGCATCGAGGATAAGATCAATCTTTAATCTTGCAAAGAAAGCTTCATTTGATCGCTGATACTGAATCTTCAAGGATGAATCTTCAGTGTCGCTGAGGCTTCGCAAGACATCACACTTTGATTAGACAATCGCTGCTATCGCTGACCTGCTTCAGTTCACTTAGCTGATTATCTCTTTCTTCAGCTAGAGTCTTCGACTGTCGCTGAATGGTCTTCTGGTGTGATTACCGATCTTCAGGTCTTCAGTGATAAGCTCGTGGTTTCTTGACCTTCAGCGATCGCTGATAGCAATCAGCGTGTGCTATCGCTGAACTTGAAAAAAAGCTTAACTATGGAATTTCACTAAGTATAGTAAATGAATCATATTCAAATCACTGAGAGGAGTTATGATCAACACTTTACTTAACTGCTAGTAAACCAGATATAATGTTTGCTACATGTATTTGTGCCAGATATGAAAGGACAATTTTTACAAGTAGATAAGCTTAAAGTACATTCACTGATTGAATTTTCAGAGTGAAAGATCAGTGAGTAAAAGATAATGTAACGAAAGTAGAACTCTTATGTTCATTGTCCCTTTTACTATTTTCAGGGATCATTTCAGTACTAGGATGGAGTAAAGTGCTTTGAATTTCATTAATTATAATCTGAAGAATTACAGCGAAATGAAATTACAATTATGAAGGTAAAGTACTTGTACACTGAATAAATATTACAAACGAAGTAGAAAACTATGACTAGTCAGAGATATTCTCATTTCTTCTTTGTAGCTCATTCTCATAAAGCGTCTTCTGTCGATTCATCAGAGGAGTATCTGACCAGCAGCGCCAAAGCATAATCTTTATGAGAGAGGATGGGGCCTTGTGAATATCTTGGTTTCTGAAGAGTCCTAAAAATCCTTCATTATCCAAGAATATCATACCAGGTGCAGGCAGTGAGATGATTTCGTCTTCTGCATATCTTCGATCTTGAGGGAGAGAGGTACAAAGCATTGATATATCAGGGAGCTCAAGATGACCAAGAATGCTTTGATAATCAAACTTAGTTTCATGCTCATTTTTGGCACTTGAACTTCCTTCAGCGTTTGATCTTTTCTTTTTGGAAGATTCAGGGAGAGGGGGAACTTGCACATGTTGTGACATTCTTTGGCAAAAGAATCGATTCAAAGACAATCGTCCACCACGTCCTTGAATTTGGATTTAGAACTCTGAGTGGCGTCTCTGATTTCTAGCCATTTAGTGTATCCATAAATTCCTAAGAATTTGGCTTCTTCTCTCTCTGTCCTGTTCGTCCTTGTCATTCTTATATATACCTTTGGACCACCTCTGTTCGTCCTTGTCATTCTTACATATACCTTTGGACCACCATGAATGATTTTGGCTTCAGATCTTTGAAATTTCAGCTTGTCAGTGCACCAATCAAGCTCTTTGTCTTTCTGCTGAGTGGGTTCAGAGGTTAGTGCACTGAGGATCTTCTGTTGAGCTAGAATTGGATCTACATTTATGTGCTCTTGTGCAAGTTCTTTTTGTACGGGAGCTTCAGCGACCCTTTCACTCTTTTTCAATTGTTCTTGAGTCGCCTTATCTCTCGCAGAGTCTTCTCTGAGCAATTTTCTTGCTAAAGCAAGATCATTCTCAGTTTGCTTTATTTCCTCATCCCTGATTTTTTGTGCTTCCAATGCTTGTTCTCTCTCTTCTCTGGACAAGAAATAGAATTCATCCACCATCCTTATTGGTACAGCTTCAATAGGTTCAGTTTCAGGCACCCTTATTCTTCTTGCTTCGAATTCCCTAAGGAACTTTATTCGCCTTTCTTCTTCTTCAGGCTCGCTTATAATCGACTTTTGAATGCGACGCCTGGGAATGAAGCCTTCTTCTTCTTCAGAGTCAGTTTCAATTATGTACATAAACTGCTCTTCAGAGGAAGGTTCCCTCCTTGAAGTTGAGTCCTTTGGGGGACGGGGATCACTGAGGGAAGGAGAAGAGGAAATAGTATTGTCAGAGGGAGTTTTTGTGGGTAAAGAGGAGATTATTGGAGTTTCAGGGAGAGGTGCAGAGAAAGGGATAAGAGGAAGAGATACCTCAATTGTGGTCTCCCCCTCAGATATAGGGATAGTGGCATCCAGATCTACCACTTCCTTTCCTTAGCCTGAGGGACCGGATTGTTCCTGAGAAGGTTGCGGTCCGTCCCCCAAGGGCTCTTGATGAGCGACACCAGGTCTTGACAGTCTGAAGTGCTCTAATGCACTTCCAATGTCGTCACCATCTTCATCATCATCCATCCCCCCATAGTGAGGGATAGGTTCTTCATCATCTTCTTCATCATCATCTTCTTCATCAGCAGCTTCACCTTCAGGCCGCTGAATGTAAGGAGAGATTCTCTCATCAGGGAACCTCTTGTTATGCTCGGAGATGAGTTCATCAGCGAACTCTTTGGCACATCTCTCCCCCTCAATGTTATCAGGAGGTAGACAATGCACCATCAGAGTGCGAACGTCGGTCTGAACGTCCTTCAGCTTCTCGTCAGCACCTTGAAGCATGGTCCGATCAGCAGCGTTGAAAGAAGAGGAACTTGCCTCAGAGAGCTTTTTAAGCATCTGCATCATGTCGGACTGAGTCTTTTGAATAGACTCAAGGATGGTTGCTTGAGCACTAACCTTCTTCTCCAAGCTTGTCAGGGTCTGATGGAAGGCCCTGTTATCTTCCTTCAGGCCGTAAACGTCAGATATCAGGTTGCTGGCATTCGTCTTGATCGTAGGGGTACCAATGATCCGTCTGAAGATCAGCTCCGCAGATGTCTTAAGGTTGTCCACCCTAGCCCTTGTGAGAGCACATTCTTTGACCAGATAGTCAATTGCAGGGAATGTGGGGTTGGGAAGGATAATGGGAGGCAGGTCGACGACTGTAGGAAGCTTGGGAGCAGCCATCTCTTGCTTAATCTCCCTGAGCTTTGCAGCAGAAGGATGGCCCTTAGGAGATTTTCCCTTCTCCTTGCTGATGGGAGGAGCGCTGGTGGTGGTGGTTGTCGTCGCTGAGGTAGGAACAGAAGCGACACCTGATGATGACATAGATAAAGATGCCAAAAACATATCAGGATTAGATGAAGGATGAAAAATTTTATTTGACTCCCTGAGAGTATCTAGAGGATTACTCTTAGGGACTACTTTTGCAAAGGTAGTGTCTAGAGGATCACTGATCAGTGTCTTAGAGTATCTGAGAGAGATACTCTGAGGTCCTTTAAATTTGTCCTTCCAAAACTCAGATTGCCTAAACAATAATGAGGTTTGGACTGCGTGCATTTCATCATTATCAGAGATAGGGACAACTATCGCTGAGTCACTTGCTGAGGTGAGGACCAAAGAAGAGGAGATAGAAGTAGAAGAGAAGGTTGTGGAAGTAGTACCTGATCCAGCTTCAGCAGAGCTGGCTAAGACACCTTCAGTGACCGGAGTCGCTGTTGATGTAGGTAGAGCTGAAGAAGCAACAATGGATGTAAAGACCGTTGAAGTGGTTGTGGTTGCAGTTGGTGTTGGTAGAACACCGAAATCAGAGAGGGTGGTCTTTTGAGAGACCAACTTCTTTGGCTTCTTTGCTTTGGTTGCGATGGTCTTTTTATGACCATCAGTTGGTTGTTTCCTCTTAATACCAGCAGTGTCTGGGTTGCTCGCTGTTGGGTTTGACAGCGAGGTAGACACTTGAAGAGGTGCGCCAATCACCTGCAGCATATAAGGTGTGAAAGGAGCATCACCTGGACGTTCCTCAATGTCTAGGGACTTCTTCCCTACGATAGAGAAGGAGTGATCGCCGACCTTCGGGTATTCTTCTCCGAAGGCCACTTCAATTATGGTCGCAAAGAAGCGAGGATAAGGAATGACGGGATGTCTGGTGGCGGCATTTATGCGACTGACCATGTCGCTGAAGAGTAATCCGCCTAGTTCAGGTTGTGGCCGGTGCAGAGAGAATAAGCAAGGTCTTGAAAGTGCTTGCTTGCCTGATCATGAGAGACAATCTTCGACCCCAGGCACTGGATCACCTGAGTGAAGATATACTGCCAGGGAGCAGGGAGCCTTTTCTTCTCTAACTTGGATCCCACCGTCTTCAGCGAGGGATTCTCCCAAGAGTATCCAATGGAGTCCAAAAAAAGAATCAATTTGCATCTTAGTCGGTTCAGCGCCCCACTTGATGTTCTTAGGGCGTAAAGGGAGACGCAGAGCCTTTTTGAGAAATCCAGCGGTGAAGGAGAAGACTCCTAGTTCTGGAATTTTGAACCCAATAGCAGGGAGTTGGGTTCCTTTGTCAGTTGTTAGCATGGTACTGTGAGCCGTGTACCACAAGGTTTGAAGATGGGAAGAGATGCCGACCGGGTTGTGAACAAATGCATGCATCAGAGGGCATGCCTTAATGAAAGCAGCTCCTTCAGTGAATTGGGGGCGGTCTGCAGGGATTTCTACCAAGGCGATGTAGTTGCAGGATTTGAAGACTGCCCTTTCCAGAGGGAAGTGACATGTTGGTGCAGCGACCAGAGTCGTGTCTTCAACAGCAGAGGAGGTTGCAGCAGTTTTACTTGCAGATGCCATTGTTGTGGGAAAGATAGGAACACCAAAGAGGTAAATCATGGTTTTATACATAAATGTATAAATCAGAGTTTGGTATAAAGAATACCAAATGTAAGATCAAAGAGAACAAATATTTTGATGACCAATATCATAATGTTTGTTATAAACAATAATAAAAAAAGCTAAGGTAAATGGATTAAAGTTTTTAGGAAAAATCTTCTGTTCTAAGGAAAGAACTTAGAACAGGGTTTTTATAGAGGAAAAAACTTTTTAATTTTTGATCCAGATTATCTTTATTTTTCTTTTTAGAGTGTTAAGGAGAAGAAAGGTGAAACAAGATGTTTCCAGTCATAATACAAGGTTTAGATGAAACCTTAGTTGAGTTCTTAGGAGAAAAACACACACAAGCGTGTTCTTGGTGTTCTTAAGAAAACCTTGAAGATTCGAAGAATTTCTTTTTGCCTTGAAGATTTGTTATGAAAGCGGAAGGAGCAAAGTAAGGCAAAAAGAATGCTTAAATAGCAAGAGGATAGAGAAAGAAAGGAGTGCTAAACGACGGTTTTAGCTTTTTGAAAAAAAAAATGATGACCTGGCGCACGTTCCAAGAAAGGAGTTGGAATGGAAACGTCGCGGTCCGTCGTGTGTCAGAAAAAGGTCTGACGTGTCCTTTTCTTTATTTTTAAACGATTATAATGATAATTATCCATAAGGAAGGTTTATCATTAATAATTTTAGAAAAATCTTCATCACTAATAATAAAGGATTTTCAGTGATGAGTTTTAGTTTTAAGAGAGACATTCTTTGATGAGAAAATATATCAAAGAGTGTTAAGAATTAGAAGATAATACCTGAGGAGATGGCCTAGCTATCGCTGAATCAGAGTTCAGAGAATGGAGAGTTTGAAAGCTTTATTTGTTATCCTTTGTTGGTTGTTGATTAATAAATTATTCAGCGTTCAACATACCAAGTTCGCTGATAAGTAGATTGAATCTAGTTTCATCAAGAGGCTTGGTGAAAAGATCAGCGAGCTGATATTCAGTAAGAACAAAATGGAGCTCAACCTCACCATTCATCACATGATCTCTGATAAAGTGATATCGGATATCAATGTACTTGGTTTTGGAGTGAAGTACAGGGTTGTTGGCGATTGCAATAGCACTTGTGCTATCCCAATAGATAGGAATCTTAGAGAGCTTGAGATTGTAGTCTCTTAGTTGATTTCTCATCCAAAGGATTTGAGCACAACAACTACCAGCGGCTACATACTCAGCTTCAGGGGTGGAAGTGGACACTGAGTTTTGCTTTTTACTTGTCCAACTTATTAACTTTCCACCTAGGAGCTGACATCCACCAGTGGTGCTTTTTCTGTCTATCTTACAACCTGCAAAGTCACTGTCAGAGTAACCAATAAGATCAAATCCTGAGCCTTTGGGTTACCAGAGACCAAGATTAGGAGTTCCTTTCAGGTATCTGAAGATTCGCTTTACAGCGATTAGATGGGATTCCTTCGGTTCAGCTTGATACCGAGCACAGAGACAGGTAGCGTACATGATGTCTGGTCTACTCGCTGTAAGGTATAGCAGAGACCCAATCATTCCTCAATAGGCAGTGACGTTTACCGGTTTCCCATTGGGATCCTTGTTTAATGTCAGAGGAGGCGCCATAGGAGTCTTCATCTCTGAGCATTGATTTATGTCGAATTTATTCAGCATGTCTTTAACATATTTTCTTTGACAAATAAAAATTCCTTTGTCAGATTACTTAATCTGCAAGCCTAGAAAATATGTTAGTTCACCCATCATACTCATTTTATATTGTTTTTGCATTCTTGCAGCGAAACGAGTGCAAAGTTTGGGTCTTGTGGAACCAAAGATAATGTCATCAACATATATCTGAGCGAGAATAGTATGACCTTTGTATTTTCTTAAAAACAGAGTTTGGTCATTTTTTCCACGAACAAATTTTTCTTTAAGAAGGAATTTAGAAAGGGTATCATACCAAGCTCTAGGAGCATGTTTTAACCTGTAAAGAGCTTTTTCAAGTTTAAAAACATAACCAGGATTGTTAGGGTCTGAGAAACCAGGGGCTTATTCAACATAAACTTCCTCGCTGAGTTTTCCATTTAGAAAAGCACTTTTAACATCCATTTGAAAAACTTTGAAGTCTTTATGGGCAGCATAAGCTAAAAAGAGTCTTATGTCTTCTAAACGAGCAACAGGTGCAAAGGTTTCATCATAGTCAATCCCTTCTTCCTGTCTATAACCTTGAGCAACAAGTCTAGCCTTATTGCGAATTATAGTCCCGTTTTCATCTAGCTTATTTCTGAAAACCCATTAGGTTCCTATGACAGTTTTACTAGAAGGTCTAGGAACAAGATTCCAAACTTTATTTCTACGGAATTCAGTTAGTTCTTCTTGCATACCTGAAACCCAGCTAGGATTAGAGATAGCTTGATCTATCTTCTTAGGTTTAGAGAGAGAGAGATGAAGTTAACATAAAGACAGATATTACTGTACCTCTACGTGTTTTGATACCTGCAGTGGGATCACCGATAATCTGATTTATTGGATGATTTGCAGTCCATCGCTGAGCTGGAGGTTGAGGAGAGAGATCAACAATAGATTCAGCGACTTGTTCTTCAGATTCTGGAATAGGACTTGTTTCAGCAACAGGTACTTCATTTAGAATCAATTCAGGGGATTGATTTTCAGAAGTGGTTTGGTTGTTCACAGAGGAATTTCCAAGAGAGGAATCAGCAATAGGAATCTGATTTAGAGGCGTAACATTCATCCCTGAAAATGGATGATTATTACTTGTTGGGTTTACAGGGATTTCATCATCACTTGCTTCAGCAGGAGTCTGATTGCTGAAGTATGTTTCAGGTTCCCCATAATGAGATCTCATCCAGGCATTCAATTCTTCATCATCATCATGAGAGTGTGAAGTATGAATGGGACGAGATTCATCAAAGTTAACGTGCATGGATTCTTCAACATGTTGTCTTCTTTTGTTGAAGACTCTGAAGGATTTAGATATAGAGGAGTATCCAAGAAATATACCATCGTCAGCTTTTGGATCAAATTTACCTAAATGATCTCTGTCAGTCAGAATGTAACATCTACATCCAAAAATGTGGAAATATTTCAGAGTAGGTCTTCTTCCATGAAATAATTCATAGGGGGTCTTCTTAAATCATTTAACTATCAGGGATCGATTTTGAGTGAAGCATGCTGTGTTAACTGCTTCAGCCCAGAACTGAGTTGGAAGATGCGATTCACTGAGCATTGAGCGAGTCGCTTCAATGATAGTACGATAAAGCACATGTTCTCAGAGTGAGAACTATTCATATTTATGACATATACATTTTCCACTCTTTTGCCTGTAAGGGCAAGCTTATCATTTTCGTCAGTGACAGCGCATCTATTTTTTAAGAATAGAACTTTGAAGTATTTGTCACATAACTGACTAACGCTTAAGAGATTGTGCTTTAGTCCCTCAATGTAAACAACATGAGAAAATGATGTGGCTCCGTTGGACAGAATCCCATAACCTTTAGTGTATCCTATGCCATTTCCACCGAAGGTCACTGATGGACCAGCTTCTTCTTTGTAATCAGAGAGCAGAGATTTTCTGCCTGTCATGTGCCTTGAGCATCCGCTATCAAGATACCAGATACCTTTGGTACTCTGCATACAACAAAAGATTAATTTTTTAAAGGTACCCATACTACTATGGGTCCTGCTTGGTTAGATAGAGGATTGGCGGAGGAGCTACTAGCTGAAGAACTCTCTTCAGTGGATATCTTCACCTTTGACGGTTTTGCATCCTTGGTGGATTTCACTCTCGCTGATTTATCAGCTTGAGCTACTTTCTTTCCATGAGCTAGTTTATCAGCTCTAGTAGCATTAGGACATTTGCTTGCAATGTGGGTAGTTTCACCACAGTGATAGCATTTCCTATATTTAAAGGGTTTGGAAATCAGAGAGGGAGCAGAAAATTTCTCAGGGATAGGTCCAAGAATTCCTTTATCCATGGTCCTTGGAGGTATAACAACCTTTTTAGGAGTGGGAGTGAGATCGATTTTAATTCTGGGGGTTGGTCTCTGACTAAAGTCAGGGACCTTTTTCACAGTTTCAGAAACTTTCTCTGAGGATTTCTTGTTCCTATCTTGAGTTTTCTTATTCTTAGGAACTTGATTAAGAAACTCGTTCTTGATCACTTTCCTAGAATTAAGAATAGAAAGCTTCCCTTTAGAAGAGGAGGAAGAAGAGGTTGAAGAAGAAGGATCAGGGATAGAAGAGACAAACATTCCGAATTTTAGCATCGAACGATCATTCTCTGATTCTTCCTTTTCAGGGTTATAGCCTAAGCCACTTCATACTTTCATAGGTATTTGAGCATTGATGATCTCATTGACTTTATCAGAAGCCTTACACCATCCTTCAATGGTTGCCTTTTCAGACTTGAGATCAGCTATAGCCTTTTCCCTATCAGCGATAGCTTGTTGTTTCTCGATGCTTATAGTTTGATTTGCAAAAACTTGGTCTTTGAGAGATTCCTCAATTTTAGAAAGTTCTTTGATTCTTATATGGCAATTTTTTAATCGTTCAGATAAGTCAATGTTAATTGTCTCGGCTTTAATTTTTTCATTTAAAGCATCATAGAAATCAACAGTCATAGCATCAAGAGCTGACAAGTTATCACTTTCAGAAGGTAAAGAGACAGAGGGAATAGTTACCTGAGTAGAAGGAGACTCAGAGGAAGAAGTCTCAGTGACTTCTTCAGCGTCTTCAATTCTTTCCATCAAACAGAGGAAGGCAAGATCTTCTTCATCTGAACCAGACTCTTCAGAGGTCTTGGCCCAGTCATCTTTAGCATCCCAGTCAACTTCTTCAGCTACAAGGCCTTTGCCTTCTTGCTGGTTTTTCTTCATATCTTTGTATTTGTTTTTCAGTTTCAAATACTTCTCCTTTTTATCAGAGGTATGGGAGGTAGTGGGAGCAACAAATTTCTTCGACCTGCATTCACTTGCGAAATGACCCTTTCGCTGACAGTTGAAGCAAATCGCTGAGGCTTTCTCAGCAGGCAACAATTTCTGCTTTTCAGAGTCAGAGAGGTTGGAAGGTTTTCGAAAATTGCTCTTTCTAGCAAATCTTTTAAAGTTATTAGTTAAAAGGGCTAGAGAGTTATCAAACTCAGAGATGTTTGCATCAGTGAGTTATTCTTCTGAATCAGTTTGACCTAACTCAGTAATGGAGGTGATAGTAGAAGAAGGAGCATTTTTGGAAGAAGTTCCCTCAGAAGTCACAAGTGCTAAAGAAGTACTTTTAGCACCTTTGAGTTCATTAATTAGGTTCTTCCTTAGAAGCTGGGATTGTTCCTCATTTAAGAGCATACCATATAATGCACTTAAGGACAAGGTTTCAAGATTCTTTGACAGTTTTATACATGTAGTGTACACTGCCCATTGATCGGGCAATGCCTCCATGAACTTTGTCAGAATTTCAGCGTTTGAATAAATTCTATCGACTGATTTAAGATCAATCAGCAGACAGTTAAATCGTTGGTGAATTTGAGAAAGAGATTCACCCTTTTAATACATAAAACTCTCATATTTGGTTACGAGGTTTATGCATCTAGTTACTTTCACTTCAGAAGTTCCTTCATATTGGATACATAATCAATCCCACATGGCTTTTGAAGTCCTCATTTTCATGACAGAATGATAGACCTCATCAGGTAAAGCCACTGCTATTATTGATCTAGCTTTAGAGTCAATAGAAATTTCTTTCTTGTCTTCTTCAGTCCATCTGTTAGGAGTTTTAACAATACTCCTCTCAGGAATGGCTAGAGTAGTAGTGGTGGAAGGAACACTAGCTACTATAGTTGTGGGAACGAATGGTCCATTTTCCAGATAGTAGGGAATCTTGGGGTCAGATCCCTCTAGAAATAGAGACATTCTTTCGTTCCATAATGGAAAGTTATCAGGGCTAAATCTTGGTGGTTTAGCTAAAGATCCATTATCGTTATAGTTTGTATTAGGGTTTGACATTTTAAAATAGTTTTAACAGAAAATATTTTAAAGACTTAAGAAGCAAACACTGCTCTGATACCACTTGTTGGTCCCAATAAGGGTCTACAAGAGTTCAAACAACAGAGAACAGTTTGTAGAAGGTGGTGTTGAATACAAACACACAGATTTTTGGTTTTTAAATGAGTTTATTTGAATAAACAAATTTACAGTTACAAGCGGAATTAGAACAAGTTTAAAACCTATTCTATTGTAACTAAGAAACACGAAGTATGATGCACAAGAACATGAAAGAAAGAATAAAGAGGGTATAAGTCAGATAGAAGTATGCATTAAGATGAAGAAGATGTCTTCATCTTATTTATACCCGTTTGTCTTTGAAACAAGACAAAAGGTATATGCCACGTGTTAAGCTTGGATTGGAAGCTTGTCTTTGTTAATAAGACAACCATGCTTTTGGCCGAATATGAACAGTACCATATCAGATATGATGGGGACATAAGAGACAAGTCGTACGTCCTTTTCTGACATGGTTCTAGGTTTGACTTTTGTGCATCGAGGATAAGATCAATCTTTAATCTTGCAAAGAAAGCTTCATTTGATCGCTGATACTGAATCTTCAAGGATGAATCTTCAGTGTCGCTGAGGCTTCACAAGACTTCACACTTTGAGTAGACAATCGCTGCTATCGCTGAACCGCTTCAGTTCACTTAGCTGATTATCTCTTTCTTCAGCTAGAGTCTTCGACTGTCGCTGAATGGTCTTCTGGTGTGATAACTGATCTTCAGGTCTTCAGTGATAAGCTCGTGGTTCCTTGACCTTCAGCGGTCGCTGATAGCAATCAGCGTGTGCTATCGCTGAACTTGAACAGAAGCTTAACTATGGAAAATCACTAAGTATAGTAAAGGAATCATATTCAAATCACTGAGAGGAGTTATGATCAACACTTTACTTAACTGCTAGTAGACCAGATATAATGTTTGCTACATGTATTTGTGCCAGATATCAAGCTAATCCTAAGGAATCACACCTTCTAGCTGCAAAAAGAATACTTAGATACCTAAAAGGTTCTCCTTCATTGGGACTTTGGTATTCTAAGGATTCAAGTTTTGAACTAACAGCCTTTACAGATGCAGATCATGGTGGATGCAAATTAGACAGGAAAAGCACTTCTGGATCATGTCGGTTCGGGTGATAGGCGGTAAGTGGTCTTCAAAGAAACAAAATTGTGTTTCTACTTCTACGGCGAGAAATTTGAATATGTAGCGGTACGCAATATGTTGCTCACAAGTGATCTGGATGCAAGTTCAACTTAAAGACTATGGTTATACTTTCAAAAAGATTCCTCTGTAATGTGATTCAAAGAGTGCCATAGCCATCACTGCCAATCCTGTTCAACATTCAAAGACCAAGCACATTGATGTAAGATATCATTTTATCAAAGATCATGTGGAAAAAGGTAATATTGAAATGGTTTTTGTTTAGACAGATTATCAGTTAGCTGATTTATTTACCAAAGCACTTGATGAAAAACGATTTAACTTCTTGGTAAGTAAATTGGGCATGATGAATATGTCTATGTAAGTATTACACATCAACTATACTCTAGAAGATATATTCTGAGGTTTTTATCTCAAATTCTGAATAGTTTGCTCTTCAGATATATTCTGAATATTCTGAAGTTCAACGTTCAGATCATTACTTCTTTTATACCTCAGAAGTATAATCTTTCTGTATCTAGGTTGATTGTATTTTAATACTTTTCATATTTTTTTTTCATTTCTCTAATATTTTCTTGTTTCTTTGATAAAGTTGTACTGATTAAGGGGGAGAATCATAATTAATAATGATTCAAGGGGGAGTGGTATTAATTTCAAAATTCTATCCTACTCTTTCCTACAAAACAACTCTGAATTGCTTAAAACAAGTCTTGCACTTTATATCTAAGAAGTATGAACAAGCTTCCTTATATAAAATAAGTTTTCTGTTTGTTCAAACCTACTTCTGAATTCTCAAAATGTTTTATATTTTTCAGAAGTTTGCATTTTTAAATGATTTTTGGTCTTCTAAGATGATCCAAGTTTAGTTCTGAACTATACTTACAAATTCTGCGGTTCTTCTGAATTCCTTCTTTCAGACTTCTGAACTTATTCTCAGAAGTTCTGAACAATTTCTGAAGATTTTTTGAATTTGTTCTCAAAACTTAACTTCCCGTTGATATTTTCACTTAAGCGTGTGCCACGTGTTTTAATTTCATTGGATATTTCTTAATCACGTCATTTAACCGGTTCATTTATCCAAATAAATGATGATTACTACTCTAATCACATTTATTTTTTGGCCACGTGTCCATCAACGCTTATCCAGTCTAATAAATCAATGGATTCTTCATCATCTTCATTTTTTAGCGATTTTATTCTGCAAAATCTTTCTGTTTTCATTGATCTTCATTCTATTTCGGATCCTTGTTCTTCAACTATCATGTCTACCTCAAAAGCTATGGTTTCTACTTCTTCGAGTCAAAATATGATGGTTCACTCAAGATTGTACCTCAGAAACTAGTTGTGGGAACAATGGAAGTTCCACTTCCTGAAGATCAAATGATTCAAGACACAACAACAACTGCTATTCATCAAGCCGGAACTTCCAAACCTAACCCTAACCCTAGCCCGAGAACTGATAAAATTGGGGAAACACAAATCGAACCTATTGATGTTATTTCTGAATCCAATGTTGGTGATAGTGAATCTCAGACTCGTGTTGAAAGCAGTGATATGTCGAAACTCTATGTCCCTGCTGAAAAACTCCTTGATATCAAGAAAAATAACTGTGCTCTGAACTTTAAATCGAAAGACTTCATTGATGATCAAATAATTTTGATTAACATTCTGAAGAAACATCCACCCCGTACTCTACTTTCTAGGAAATTTTCTGTTCCTGCTTCTTATCTTCAACAATTCTGGTACTATGCTGAGGTTGATGAATCTGAAGATGAAATTGTCTCCTATGTTCATGCTTACAAGGTGTGTATCTCTGTGGATGATATTAGATGTCTTCACTTCTTGCCAAAGTCAGATGAGGTTCTTGGGAAAACCTCTTATGATCCAATTCCTTCCTCAACAGAAATGATCTCAGATTTCATGAGCTTGGGATACTCTGAAAATTTAAACGCTTTAAGTTCTTTTAGAAGGAAATGTTTACCTCCAGTATGGTACTGTTTATTCTCCATTCTGAACACTTGTTTATCTGGGAAAAGTTCAAGTTTGGATCAAGCTTCAGCAAATGGGAGGATTATTTTTCATGGAGTTGCCTTCAACAAACACTATGATTATGCTACTCTTATTTTTGATGAACTCAAATCTGCAATTTTGAAGAAGTCCACATTCAACTACATACCATTTCAGAGATTCTTTCAAACACTCATCAATGGAGCAATGAAAGCAGTATCTGCAATCCCTGTTCTTGCACATGAGGTACATGTTCCTATCTTTACTATGGACAATTTAAGACCTCCAAATGCAAAACTTACATTTCCAAATGCAGTTCCCCTTCCTTCTCATTTAATTGATCTTGTAAGTACACCAACTAGGATTGGGAGTGAGCATTTAGAATCTATGGGATTACCTCAACCAGTAGTCCCTTCCCCTGATTCAAACCAAAGTGGTGATCATGCAAGGGAGTCTAGAATTACTAGAAAGAGAGGGGAGGTTGTTCAAGGGGGAGAACAACCTCAACAAGTGCAAAGGAAAAATGAAAATGAGAGAATGGGTAGAAGGGTCAGAAAAAGAATTGATGAGGGGAGAACACAGGTAAAAGAAAAACAAACCTGTGAACCACCTGTTACCAGCTGGGCACCCACATCCTCCATCATTCCACATTCTTTGGTGGATGATATTGAAAAGGTCAGTGAGCCCATGGCAAATTTGATTAACCCCCCCAGCCACTCACCCATCTCTCAACAGAAGGGTGTATCATCAACACATATGGGGCAAGCAGCTTATAATCCATTAGGACCCCTATTGGAGGATCCTTTTGTTGAAAATGAAGGATATATGTCCCCCCTTCATCATTTTGAGCACATTGTGTCTGAGAGTCCACTGAACATTGAGCCTACTGAACCACTTAATGTGGAATCCTTTCACACTAGCACACATCTTTTTGATGTCACTAAGCAAAGTGTTTGTCACATTGCATCAACAACTATAGATATTCCTATTTCTGGATATCAAGGATTAGTTGGAAGACCTGGTGGGGTGAACATCACAAAAGCCCCATTAACAGAATCAAATGTGGTTCATGATGTCTCTGTGACACATACAAGCCAGACTTCTTCTGAAGGACTGCAAACAAGACCATCTGTTGGTCTTGGAACATTACCCACATCTTCTGAATTCACAGAATTCAAAGATTTCTGTACTTCTGAATTTGAAAAGATTCAGAATGACATCAAGGAATTGACGGATACAACCAAGAAGGTGATGGAGGATAGGTTGGATACACAAAGGGAAAGTATGGTAAATAAGTTGACTGATTTTCAACTTCAATCTTCTAATGATCTGAATTCTTTCAAACAAGCACTTCTGACTGCTTTTTCTGAAGTGGCTTCTTCTGTTTCTTCTCTGAAAGCTTCTCAGACTTCTTCTTCTTCTGCACAACCAGATTCTTCCATTTATGCAACCAAGGCTGATATTACTCAGATTTTAAATTAACTTTCTTCTATTCAGAGTTCTCAGACAGATTTGGGTACACGATTATCTGCTCTAGAATGCAGGACTCAGTCAGACACTTCTAAAAGAAATCTTGATGATCAGGATCCTGATAATCAAGAGGGGGAGAAAAGGCAGAGAGTGTCTGAACCAGAAAATAATGAAAATGTTCAAGAGCAAAATTCTGAGAAAACTTCTGAAGATGCTCAGAATGTTGGTGAAGCATCTAATAGAGTTTCTGAAGCAATAGAAGATATTTTATTTGCAGAACATGAACGGCAAGAGGCAAATGTTCATTATTCTGAAGATACAATAGAGGAAGGGTATGAAACAGAGAAGTTATCCTTTGATTCTGAAGGTAACTTAAGCTCAGATAAGACAGACATTATTCCTGATTCAAATGAAGAGATGCTAAGGGAATATCTTGCATTTGAAGATGTTATTGGTGAGCCTAGTGATCTTTCTGATGTCATTATGTTTGAAGAAGATATGTCTGGAGTCAATTCTGAAGTAAATGAAATAAAGGATTTGGTGATTTGGAAGCCCCATCAATCCCTGAGTGATGAATACAGAAGAGCTTCTGAAGAGCTATGGAAAATACTAAGCCAATTCTGGTGGGTGCATGTCTTTCTAAACTATCCAAGAAGTCTGGAGTGTAGACTTTTGGACAACAGATTTTCTACCTTCAGAAATTTTATTGATCAACCAGATGAAATAGTTGAACTGGAATTTGATCTAGGTCATATGGAAGGAGTTGAAATTGCAGATGAAATTCTAATTGTTTTCTCAAGAAAATTTGAAGTTAGCTTCAGACCTTGTATTATCATTCCTAAAATAGATCTTCCAGTACCTGAAGAACCTGTAATGGATCAAGTTTTTGAAAAGGAAAATGTGTTTATTCCTAGAGAAAGCAGCTTGGTATTTCCTGAAGACATTTATTGCTTCATGTACAAAAGAAGTATGAAGTTTGCAAAGTTGGAAGATTTTCTGAATGATGAATGGTCTGAAGATCATATTGTTCAAGTGAGAAACTTTATTCAGAATCATGGTGTTCAGAATTTTAATGATTCAACTTTAATAAAGAAGATCAGATGCATATGAAAGTCAATTCAGAATGATTTAACTATATTCAGATTTGGAGCAGAAAGAAGAGATGGTACCTTATGTGAGTTCACTCAGTTTGATGTATACAAGCTAAGACTACAAGACAAGTTGGCAATTTTGTCTTTTTGTGTTAACTCAGGTAAATTGGAGTTAGTCTTCGAGATTAGAAGAATCTTGGGAATATATATAAGGAATCTCATTAAGCATGATTTTCAATTGGCTTTGGAATACAGACTTAACACAATGAATCTGTTGGAACCTGTATATATTGAAAGATTTGGTCTGAAAAGATTATTCACTAATCCAGATATTGGTTTCATGTATCTTGTGGAAGGAATCACTAAGACATCTGTTGCATCTGATATTCCAAAGTATTCTACATCCTCCCTCAAATGGCTTCTGAACTACATGACAGACTTTGTTGAAGAATCTGATATCAAAGAAGAAATTATCTATCTGATCAAGGAAAGAATAAATTTTAGAGAATTTGTAAGAAAGAGTTATCTGGATGGTCACAAGAAAGTAAATAAGATAAGAGGAGCATATTATTTACTAAGTGATGCTTATGACTTCAAGATCCATACAAAGAGGCAAGACATGGAAGAAATTCATAAGTACACTCTGAATCTTGAAAGTTTAGAAGTAAGTCAAAAAGAAAAGGAAAAAGAAAAAGAAAAAGAAAAGTAGGAATTTTTTGAAAATATTTCTAAAAAGTTGGTTCCTGAAGAGCAAATATCTGAAGAGGAACAACTACAAGTGCAAAGAATAGAAGAGAGTGCTTTCACCATGTTTCTTGAATATTTCCATCCAGAAATGTTCATGGAATATGAACAAAAGTTCAACTATATTGATTGTTGGATTCAAAAATCTTTTGGTTGGAAACAATGGTACTCAGATATCATTAGAAAGATAAGGATTCCAATCAATGAAGCAAGGAAGGATAGTCCTGTGGTCAAAGTAATTAATGCTGACTTGAAGACAAGACAAAATTACAAATATGCATTTTTTACTGTTGAAAGGCAAAATGGTGAGATTTCTACCTTTTTTGAAGCTGATTTTCAGAATGTTTATCTCAAAGATCTTCTCAGAGTTTACAGAAGCCTTTATCCCGTTCATGATTCAATCACCAAGTTCAGAAAATCATTCCCAATTCTCAGGTATGGCTTATACAGAGAGTTTATATGGGCTGCAAAGAATGATTTTCAGGTTGCTTATGTTCTGAAAAAGAAACAAATACATTTGAGCAAACCAAATCTAAGCTTGCCAGATATTCAGAATCTGAAGAAAAGTACTTTAGTAATATAACCTCCAGGCTTTGTTTGCAAATGCTTTCAAGAACTTTTATTTGTGAGATTTGAAGAATTTCATAAGTGTTGCAATGGAACTCTCATGGCTATCAGAGATCGTTTGGTAAAAAGAAAGAATAAAAGACCAAAGAATCTGAGCAATGAAGATTGGGAGAAGCACAAGAAACTTGTCAAAGAGATGATCAGAATTGCTGAATACTTGCTAGAATACAGAAGTTTGATTCTGAAAGATGTTAAAGAAATTCTGAATTTTTGGAAGTATGATTTGAACTTTTTAAGCTAAGGGGGAGATTGATAGAGATATCAAAATAGCTTCAAAAGGGACTGGGTTCTGAATATATAAAGATCTGAAGAAAAGATAAAGAAAAGCCTAAGGCATAACTTCTGAAGTGCCAACTTCAGAAGTTCTGAAGACATTCTGAAGAGGTTCTGAAGAAAGTTCTGAAGACACTTCTGAAGAAGGTCTGAATGAGTTCAAAACCTGTTCTGAACTTGTCAGTTATGAATGTACTGTTACTTTAGTGTTTCTATTTCATGTATAAATAGATAGTTAGTTAGATAGTTAGAACTAATGTTTTCAATTAGCCTTGTAAAGACATATTCTGTAATATTGTACATTCAATCGATACATATTACATTTGGCTATCACATTCCTGTTAAAATCTTTTCATATATTGATATCTTGATTGTTTGGGTCCTAACACTTTTTATCAGAGGTCTGGAAGGTAGTGGGAGCTGCAACTTTCTTCGACTTGCATTCACTGGCAAAGTGACGCTTTCGCTGACAGTTGAAGCATATCGCTGAGGCTTTCGCAGCGGGCAGTGTTTTTTGCTTTTCAGAGTCAGAGAGGTTAGAAGGTTTTCGAAAATTGCTCTTTCTAGCAAATCTTTTAAAGTTATTAGTTAAGAGAGCTAGAGAGTTATCAAACTCAGAGATGTCAACATCAGTGAGTTGATCTTCTGAATCAGTTTGACCTAATTCAGTGATGGAGGTGATACTGAAAGAAGAAACATTTTTAGAAGGAGTTCCCTCAGAAGTCACAAGTGCCAAAGAAGTACTTTTGGCACCTTTGAGTTCATTAATGAGGTTCTTCCTCAAAAGTTGAGATTGTTCCTCATTTAAGAGCATTCCATATAACGCACTTAAGGACAAGGTGTCAAGATTCTTTGACAGCTTTAGACATGTAGTGTACACTGCCCATTGATCGGGTAGTGCCTCCATGAATTTTATCAGTATTTCAGCGTTTGAGTACATTTTGTCGACTGATTTAAGATCAATCAACAAACAGTTGAAACACTGGTGAATTTGAGAAAGAGATTCACCTTTTTGATACATAAAGCTCTCATATTTTCTTACAAGGTTTATGCATCTAGTGACTTTAACCTCAGAAGTTCCTTCATATTGGATACATAGAGTATCCCACATGGCCTTAGAAGTCCTCATTTTCATGACAGAATGATAGACTTCATTTGGTAAAGCCATTGCTATTATAGATCTAGCTTTAGAATCAATAGCAATTTCTTTCTTATCTTCTTCAATCCATCTGTTAGGAGTTTTAACAATAACCCTTTCAGGGATGGCTGGAGTAGCAGTGGTGGCAGGAATACTAGCTACTATAGTTGTAGGAACAAATGGTTCATTTTCTAGATAGTAGGGAATCTTTGGGTCAGATCCCTCTAGAAATAGAGACATTCTTTCCTTCCATAATGGAAAATTATCATGGCTAAATCTTGGAGGTTTAGCTAAAGATCCATTATCATTGTAGTTCGTATTAGGGTTTGACATTTTAAAATAGTTTATTTAGAAAAATATTTTAAATATTATGAGAAACAAACACCGTTCTGATACCACTTGTTGGTCCCTAAAGGGTCTACAAGAGTTCAATCAATAGTAAACAGTTTGTAGAAGGGGGGGGGGGTTAAATAAAAACACACACAAATTTTGGTTTTTAAATGAGTTTATGGATAATAAACAAATTTACAGTTACAAGCGGAATAAGAACAAGTTTAAAACCTATTCTATTGTAACTAAGAAACACTAAGATTGATGCACAAGAAGATGAAAGAAAGAATAAAGAGGGTATAGGCTAGAAAGAAGCATGCATTAAGATGAAGAATATATCTCCATCTTATTTATACCCGTTTGCATTTAATGCAAGACAAAAGGTATATGTCACGTGTCAAGTCGTACGTCCTTTTCTGACATGGTTCTAGGTTTGACTTTTGTGCATCGAGGATAGGATCAATCTTTAGTCTTGCAAAGGAAGCTTTATTTGATCGCTGATACTGAATCTTCAAGGATGAACTTCAGTATCGCTGAGGCTTCACAAGACTTCACACTTTGAGTAGATAATCGCTGCTATCGCTGAACCGCTTCAGTTCACTTAGCTGATTATCTCTTTCTTCAGCTAGGGTCTTTGACTTTCGCTGAATGGTCTTCTGGTGTGATAGCTGATCTTTAGGTCTTCAGAGATAAGCTTGTTGTTCCTTGATCTTCAGCGATCGCTGATGATGATCAGCGTGTGCTATCGCTGAATATGAACAGAAGCTTATACAATGGAATTTCACTAAGTATAAAAAGGAATCATATTCAAATCATTAAAAGGAGTTATGATCAACAATATGGTTGTTGTTTTCTGTTGAATTTCATTTGAACTTGTTTAAAAAAGAATTGTGCTTTTTTTCTTGCAGACAAGGTGTTTGAAGAAATGCCCCAAAGGCTTTGAATTTGACCTAATTGGTCATTTATCTATAATCAGAAGCTATATATATGTTTACAATACAAACGGAATTGGCCAACGCATGTTCTTTTTTCAGAATTGGTGAATAAGTTTCAAAATTCACTGTTAGCTACTTTATTCAAGTATTTTTCTACTACTTGGGTAGTGTACATTTTGGGGAAAATATTTAGTCCTAATATATCTTCAGACTCCAAGTGTTAGCTACTATATTCATTAGTTGATGGAGTTTTATTCCATACAAATGTGATTTTTATACACACAATTTTCTCTACATGGAAAATATTATGGTAGAAACTAAAGGTTGGTTTAAGTATGGTGTGCCAAATTAAATTTCCCATTGTACATCGTGTATTCTCAGTTGCATTAGTTATCTCTTGTAAATATCAATTTCAATTGGAATTGGTATTTTCTTTTTGAGTATTATGGTTAATTGTGTAGAAAACATCTTTTTTGTGGATTTACAACATTAATCATGGGTAGGACGGTAGCCTTTACATTTCCTTTCTTTTTATTCAGCTAATCTTCTTTAGCAATTAATGCTCATCTAATTGCAAGCAAGCCGATGTACTTGCATATGAAACTCTATGATTTAAGTACTTTGTGGATGGAAGCATTGTTGGTTGTGATAATGTTTTTAAAGTTTTGAAGCTTTCTGCAGTTTTTGAAACTTATTTGTACATCTCATCAATTCCGTTAATGTCCAAACCTATGTTATATAGAACTTATTTCTTACTGGTTTGTCAGTTTTAAATTGTATAAATTATTTTTGTTTGGCCATCGTTTGTTGTGATGGGCTTGATTTGTCATATATATATATATAGGGGTGGTATCCGTTGCAAACTATTCAATATTTGCAAACTTGCAAACTCACCATTATCCAATAGAAATAAGCCATGTGGATAATATTGTTTTAATATTTTATTAATTTTTATAATAGTTTATTAATTCATTGAGAGTATCATCATCATTTTATAATTTAACCATTTTAAATTAATATTTACTAATTTCCTACCATGAACACACTATCTGACGAATCTTAGGCTCTGACGGGCATGTGTATTATGAATTCAGACATGATGTTTAATATACTTGTATAATTGTTGTGATTTTATTTTGTGTGCGCTGTAAAGTGGTGAGGACATCGATTGCACAGGTGCTGGCTGATTTCACAGACTGAGAAGTCCATGCTTAGGGAGGCTTACAAGAAGAAGTACTTACTTGATCTGCGTCCCAAGAAAACTAGAGCTAATTGTAGTCGACTACCAAATGTCAGGTAATGTTGAATATTGATCATGTTATAAATCTGTAAAACTATGAATGAATATTGAATACACATCACATAGTTTAATTTAAAATCGCGTATAATGTCAGATAGAGGGATGTTTTTACACCGCTTCTATGTCTTGTGTACCTATACCGATGAATAAGTTATTGACTTATCTCCGATTTTGCTTTTCTGTCTTCATGATGTAGGTGTCGTTGAAGACAGAGAGAGAAGAAGAAAGCGAAGTACTTTCCATTGAGGAAGTATGCATTTAAGGCTTAGGTAGAATAAATTCAGGTCAAATTTTGAATTTGTGTACAATGTTATCACCATTTAATTTAACATCAGATCTTGCTTTGAAAAGACCAATTTGTGTACAATGTGTACAGTGTTTTTGTTTTTTATTTTGCATTTTGTCGTTTCATTTTGTGGTCACATATGGCTCTGCTATTTCCCAGCAGTCCTACGTGCTTTCATGTGAGGAGAAACAGGAACTCCTCACTACATTTTGTGGTCACATATGGTTCTACTATTTAGTTAAAGCTTGGAACGACCCTTCTAAAGGGAACGTGGTGCTGCTGTCGAGCTATCTATTTCTTAAGAAGCAGCTTGAAGTTGAATGTTTGGAACCAGCCTTCTAAAGTTGTTGACCATTGATATGCTTATGGGTATAATGTTATTGAATCTCAAATTTGGAGTCGAATCACACCGTTTCATGGCTCTTGCCTTCTTGTATAGATGATCATGTGGAAATCTCATGATTTGGATTGGATGATGGGAACAGATTGCCTAAAACGTTCTTAGAATTTTGGTTAATCAAAGATGGTTTTGTAATTTACTCTTCATTTATTTATTTACGGGTGTTATTGATACATAGGATAAGATGGATATGGGTTATGTGTATGTATCATAAATTATCTTATTTGTCTATTTCCATTAGGTTGTTTTCTACTGATAATCATTTTATTCATTTGGTATTATTGGTTTCCTCTTCAAGTCTGAAACTTATAAAAACGGGTTTATACTTTGCATTTTTTTATGTTTATATAAATATTGCATCCCGCTGCATTGCGCGGGTATACAACTAGTTCAAAATAAAGTAAATAAAGTTAATAAAGTTTATGGTGTGTACTTGAGAACTCTTAAACCAGAAAAGTTGCAGAAGTCAGAGACCCTGAGTTTTCTAATAAAAGTGAAGCAAAAAGTACCGCAGAATAAACAAAAATGATAATAAAGATTTTTTTTGGAAATAGGATTCGATAAACAAAATTTAAGAAAACAAGGATGCAAAACAAAATTAATTTTAAGTTTTTTTTTTACTATTCACCAGACAAGCACTATTCATCCGACAAGTTACTATTCACCCGACAAGCACTATTCACCCGACAAAACACTATTCTTCCGACAAAAAAAATTCAAAAATTGTCCAAATTTGATGAAATTTTAGTATGTTTTTCGCAAGACAAATACCAACAACTTTAAAGCTTGGAGTTTGGGTAAAATGGATCAAAATCGATGCGATACGGAGTGAAAAAGTAACCGTTTTCGGGAAAAAAAATCCTAAAAATCAAAACTTTTTTTGACGAAATCGATTTAATCACAAAAAAATCACACACATATAAATCAAGATCAAGATTAAAAACAATCTCGTAAAAAATATCTCTAAAATCGTATATCAAACCGTGTGTACCTTTTTCTTCAATAAATCTTTGCGAATTAATCAAAACTCTGATCGTTTAGCTCTGATACCAATTGTGGATCCCAGTATATGATCAAGTAGTAAGCTTTTAATGTAAAACACGAAGAATACGATGAATATTGATGAAGATCCGAAGTCGGATATCTTACTTGTATTGAATAATATCAGATCTCTCTCTCACAGATTTAGCTCTCAATGTTTCGCTCCAATGTTCTTCTTCTCTAAATCTAGCCCCAACCCTCTATTTATATGTATTGGAAATACGGTATAAGGAAATTAATATTAAGACATTATACACTTGTATTATTTACAAAATAGAATGTTTCCTAATATTTAAACATTAAACATTTCTAATTAGTGACTTTGTTGACTTTACACTTTAGCCCTTCACGTCTTCAATAGTTGTCATCTCGAATACAATATTTTCAGACATAACATATCAACATATTTTTTTCTAATCTCTTAAAATAGGATGTTACACAAAGATACATGTGTGAGTTTCTTCAATGCTCAGTGCATAATCAGCAAGAAAAACAAAGAATCTGTCTTTAGCCACAAGTTAAATAAACAATTCAGTGTTAAGAGCTTTAATCTGATAAGATCAAAGAACTTGGATCACCGAGGCAATATATATCATGACAGGCTGGGAGATGATATTTCTTGATGGCATTGCTTCTTTGACATAGAATTCTTTTAATATATAGCCGATTTCCATAAAACTTCCAAAACATAAAGCAACCAAACTCAGATCAAGTCTTCTTAATCAAATGAATGAATATTGTCATTCAACATTCTAGATCTCAAACAAACTTCCAGACAGTAAATGGTTACGAGTCATAAGCACAAATTAATAGCGTACACTTACTAAAACTGGCATCTAAGGAAAACCCCAGAATGATGGTTGCAGAGAGGCAGACTTCTGATTAATCCAACGAGATACAAAAATATAATCACTCTTGTTTTGAAAAGTTTTCATATTCGTCTTTGCATGAAATCCATGAACATTGTCCCCCCTCCCGAGACTCAGCACGGGGGTTTCGCTATACAAAAAAATGATGTAGGGCTCTTGAATATTTTCTTTTGACACCATAATGAATCTTGGGTTGAAATTCAACTGTGGTCGTCGAAATAAGCTTTGGTCGGGATCTGCACAAAGTTCTCGGCTGTTTGGAACCGATGATTTGAATTTTCTCGGGTCTAGGAATGCGACATTCATGGATGTTGGGTGTCAAATGGGTATGAATGACCCGATAAGCTTAAATGTCGCGTCAGGAGGAGTCGAGAAAAATGGGATGTCGATCTTTAAGAAGCCGATAAGATTGGATGTCGAGCCTTAAAGAATGCACAAGAAAACATGTCGGGTAGTGTCGACGCGACAAGAAAAGAAGTCGGGTATTGTTGACTCGATAAGAAAAGATGTAGGTCCAAGTGAGCCACTTGTTAGGTCGATAAAAATTTATGTCGTATCAATGTGGTCCGAGAAGAATACAACCAGTTGGGTCCGAGATCTTTGAAGGTTTTTGATGTAAAATATGATGAACACACAGAAACTTAAGACAAGCCATAGAGACAGATCGCAGACTTAAAATTTTATAGCAGAGATGGTTTTCGAGTTAAAAGAAATCGAATGGATGCTCTGAAGAATACATGCTCTGAAATCGAATCCAATGAATGGATGTAAAATATGCTCTGAAAATGGACAACTAGGATTTCGAATAACTTAAGGATGCGATAAAAACTTGAAGATTCTATATTAATGAATAATCGACTCAGGAAAACTCAGAAAAGCTATTAAGAACGAAATATTGAGGTTATCGAATGAAACGGTATGCTTTATGATCCGAGAAAAGAAAAACGAGGTTACCTTAATCTCCAAAAAATCGATTAAACAGCTAGATAATCAATTCGATCACGTTAATAAAAACTTCCAAATCCAAAACACCATTAAAACAGAAAAACCAATTTGTAGTCCCGAAATTCAAAAACGACGCACAGTGAGAAAAAAAAACTCGATAATGCCTTGATCTTGCTGAATATGATGATCGTATCAAATCAGATAGATTCGATTTTGTCTCTAATACCACTTGTTAGGTCCGATTCAACTAGGTGAACGAGGAATCATATGCAAATCATTGAGTCGAATGTTTTATTATTGAAAGCTTTATTAAGAATTACAAATGCAAATGTAACTAAACGACTCTCATTAACGAAACCTCTAACCCTATACTCTTTTATATAGTAGGTTTCTAATACAATGTAAGCCAAGCCTATATGATATTTAACAAAATACAGAATATTACAATAAATCATTTCCTTCTTTATAAAATTTTCTAAACTTAAGACTTATGGTCCTAACAATCTTATCATAGATGATCCAATCACATCAAACATTTCTGCACCACTTGTCTCAACCTCAACCTCAACCTCAGAAGTTCATATTTCTGAACCTCATCAACAAACTTCTGAACCTTTATCTTTAGAAGTTATTCCACAAGTTGGGAGGGGGACTTCAGATCTACACTCAGAAGTTCTTTCAAAACCAGAACAACAAGCTATATGTTGGTCCCAAAGGAGTCTAGAAGAGTTCAATGGATATAGAAACCGTTTGTAGAAGGAGGGGGGTTGAATACAAACACATAGATTTTTGGTTTTTAAATGAGTTTATATTAAATAAACAAATTTACAGTTACAAGCGGAATTAGAACAAATTATAACACCTATTCTATTGTAACTAAAGAGGTCACTAAGTTTGATGCACACGATGTTAGGAGAGAAAAGAAGCAGAGGTTGTAGAAGTAGAAAGTAGCATGCATGAAGATGAAGAAGAGATCTTCATCTATTTAAACCCGTCGCAATTAATGCAAGACAAAAGGTATATGCCACATGTCAAGCTTTCATTGGAAGCTTGTCCTTTGTTCAAAAGCTTGTCCTTTGTTCAAAAGTTGGAGAGGAGAAGTCACTGAGGAGGCTTGTTTGGATCTGAAAGAGGCTTTTGTCAGTTTTCCTTTTTCACATGCTGAACAAAGAGATTCCTTTGTAAAAGCATGTTTAGGAAGATCCCTGGGAAGTTCCTTTTGAGATAATTCATTGATCATCTTAAGGTTAAGATGAGAGAGTTTCTTGTGCCATAACCAGTTGATATCTGAGGAGACTCTGGAAATGAAACACATGTTCTAAGAGTGAGATTTGTTCATATTAATGACATACACATTTTCTACTCTTTTGCCTGTTAAGGCAAGTTTCTCGTTAATGTCAGTGACAACACATCTGTTCTTTAAGAATAGGACTTTGAAGTCTTTGTCACACAGCTGACTAACGCTCAATAAATTATTCTTTAGTCCTTCGACATAAACAACTCGACTGAATGAAGTTTCTCCATTGAATAGAATTCCATAACCCTTGGTGTATCCTTTTCAATTTCCACCGAAAGTCACTGAGGGGCCTATTTCTTCCTTGTAATCAGAGAGCAGAGATTTTCTGCCAGTCATGTGCCTTGAGCATCCGCTATCGAGATACCAAATACCTTTAGCACTCTGCATACAACAAGAGAATTAATTTTTCATAGGTACCCATACTACTATGGGTCCTGCTGAGTTAGTGGAAGGAGTGGCGGGTGAGATACTCGCTGAATTATTTTCTACATTGGTTATCTTGACCTTGGAAGTTTTACCAACCTTGGTGGATTTCGTTCTCGCTGATTTATCAGCTTGACCTACTTTCTTACCATGAGCCAATTTTTCAGCTTTAGTAGCATTAGGACATTTGCTTGCAATGTGGTTAGTTTCACCATAGTGATAGCATTTCCTATATTTGAAAACGGGTTTGGAGATGAAAGGTTTTAAAGGAGAAGCATTGTCAGGTCCAGAACCAAGAATTCCTTTGTCCATTGTCCTTGGAGTAATAATAATTTTCTCAGGGACAGGGGGGTAAGATCAATCTTAATTCTGGGAGTAGGTCTTTGAATAGATCCAGGAATCCTCTTTCCAGATTTAGGATGACTCGCTGAAGGAATGAAAGAATTCTTCTTCAGCTTTTTGATATTCTTGGTTTTGGGAGCCTTTTCTAATTTTGTCACACTCAGAAGGTCTTTTCTCTGAGATAGGAGTTTTCTGAGAGGAAGGATCAAGGATAGACAAAACGAACATTCCGAATTTTAGCATGGAACGATCACTCTCTGATTCTTCCTGGTCAGGATTATATCCCAAGCCAATTTTCACCTTCTTAGGGATCTGGGCATTGATGATCTCACTGACTTTATCAAAAGCCTTACACCATCCTTCGATGGTAGCTTTTTCTGCCTTGAGATCAACAATAGCCTTTTCCTTTTTGGTGATAGCTTGTTGTCTCTCAATGTTGATAGTTTGATTTACAAAGACTTGATTTTTGAGAGTTTCTTCGATCTTAGTAAGTTCTTTGATTTTTAAGTGGCAATTTTTCAGTTGTTCAGATAAATCAATATTGATTTGTTCAGCTTTAATTTTTCCATTTAGAGCATTGTAAAATTCAACAGTCATTTAATCGAGAGTTTACAAGCTGTCATTTTCAGGTATAGAAGGACTAGAAGAAATATTTACCTGAGTCGAAGGAGACTCTAAGGATGATGTTTTAGAAACTTTTTCAACTTCTTCGATTCTGGCCATTAGGCAGAGGAAGGCAAGATAGTCTTCGTCTAAACCTGATTCATCAGAGGTTTTGGCCCAATCTTTTTCTTAATCCCAGTCAACTTCTTCAGCAACTAAACCTTGCCTTTTTGCTGGTTTTTCTTCAAATCTCTGTATTTATTTTTTAATTTGGAATATTTTTCCTTTTTATCAGAGTTCTGAGAGGTGGTGGAAGCAGCTACTTTCTTAGATCTGCATTCACTAGCAAAGTGACCTTTGCGTTGGCAGTTATAGCAAATCGCTGAACTTTTTCAGCTTGAGGAGTTTTTAACTTATCAGCGCCAGTGATAGTAGGAGTTTTTCTGAAATTACTCTTTCTAGCAAATCTCCTAAAATTATTAGTGAGAAGAGGCAGAGAATTGTCAAACTCAGAGATGTCAGCATCAATGAGTTCTTCTGAATCAGTTTGATTTAATTCAGTGATAGAAGTGATAGAAGATGAAATTTGTTTTAAAGGATGTACCTCTAATGTCCCTAGTGACAAAGAAGTACTTTTGTCACTTTTGATATCATTTATGAGGTTCTTCCTTAAAGCTTGAGATTGCTCTTCATTTAAGAGCATTCCGTACAGAGCACTAGAATAGAAGTTTCAAGATTTTTTGACAGTTTTAAACATGTAGTGTACACTCCCCATTGTTTAGGTAGTGCCTCCATGAATTTTGTCAGTATATCAGCATTAGAATATTCTATGTTGACAGTTTTCATGTCAATTGTCACACCCCGCTAAAGCGGAAACACGAGGTACAACAGTTCAAAGTTTCACAACAATAGGAATATAAACACCAACCATACATAAATAACTAGAACGTCAAGTTCAAAGTTTAATAGTTTACAACTTGACTACTTTGTCTTAAATAAGCAAATTACAACAAAATTTAACATAAACAAAATTTTGATTGGAATACAAAACTTGATCGGTTACCTTCTAGTTTCCTCTAAAGCATGATAAAACAAAAGTGTCAACTACAAAGACTTGGTGAGTTCAGAGGTTTTCAAATGCACAAAACATTATATATGAAAGGTATATAAAAAATATAGCGAATCAAATGATCGCATCAACTTTAATGTTTTAAAGTTTTATGAGCAAAAATACATATTATGATTACACATGACATTAAAGTATTGAGCCACTACTAAGCCTAAACGACATTCTACGCCCCACGAACTACCTCAGCGGTGGACCTAAAGTCCACATGTATAGAACATTCTTAATTGATAAAGTGCACCCCTACTTGCCAGTTAGGTGGGTATGTCAACCAAATAGCGCTATCCACAAATATTATCGGCTCAAACGATTACAGAGTTAAATAGTAGTGTAACACGGGGACTTCACATAACTCAACATATCATTTGTGTAATATAATTTGCTCATCATAATGATTTATATACTTTTCATTAATCAATATAAATCAATTCAATTTCCTTTTTAAATGACATGCTTTACACCCGAAAACGAATAAACATCTAAAAAGAGGGGCCGTGAATACTCACCTTATAGCAAAAAGCTCCAATCAACTAAGCATGATCCGCACCTACTCGTTGGCCTAACATTTCCCTATCAAAGAGAAATACCCAAAACGGTCACTTATATGTCTAATGATTACTATGAGTGTGCTTATAAGTCCTTATATGTCCAACTTGTTAATTGTCCCGTTATATATAATGCACATATGCTCTTTAAGGAAATAATTTATACCGAAAATATAATCTATATTCTTTTAAGTGATTCTAATTTATGAAATCAATTAGTTTCATAATTTCTTTTCCTGACAGAAACTATAGGTCCCAAAAATGATCAATTTATTGTAACATCCAAAATAATAAAATTTCCCATCTTTTTATATGTGATGCACTACTGAGTTAAGGTAATTGTGACCAAATTTCATGCATTTTAGACATATATAGAGCGTTCAAATAATTTATATCAAACAGTGTGTCACAGCAAGCATGGCAGATTACACACTGTTAGTAAAACAATTATTTGAGGAGTTCTACTTAATATTTTTCAGAAATTCCAGTTGGATTATAATTATAACACATAAAGGAAACTTTTGAAATAAGAATCATTTATTTTGGATAAGTTATGAAGGAGACATGCCACCACAAAGTTGCATGCATAATTCTGTCATTAGTTGACAGATTGCACACTTAACTTTAATAAATTGGTTAATGCCTCAAAACTTCATATTTTTGAATGAAACTGAATTCATATGAACCCTAACTCATAAAAGAAATCTCCAGAAGAAGAATTATGCATTATGGACAAATATTCAAAGAGATATTAACATGCAAAATATGGTTTACCTACTGGTAGTTTCACAGTTTGCACACCTAAAATGTTTTAGTTATATTTTCATGTGATTCCACTTGCAAACAAAAGATAATTCATATAATTGACTTTCAAGGGAAGAATCATCCTTTTTCATTGAGTTTTGGAGGAGATATGGCCATTTGAACATGCATACACAATTCTGTCAGATTTGGACAGAATGCACACTCATTTTGTTTTGATTAATTGAAACCTCAAATCACTATATTTTTGAATGAAACCAGTGGAATTTGAAAGATAACTCATTAAATTTAATTCCAGAAGAAAAATCAAGTGTTTTGAATGAATATTCAAAGAGTTATGGTCGTTAAAAGTAGGGTTTACCTACTGTTGAACTTCCAGATGCACATTCATCTTGCTATGAGCATTTGGGGGTCAAAACTCATTGTTTTTTAGTGAGACCACTTGAATTAGAACCCCAACTCAGTAAATAAACTATTAGACAGGAGATTTATGATATTTGAACATATTATTTGCAAGAAACGGACGATTTATGCACACGCATAAATCTGTCAGCACCTAAAAATGCATTTCTAAGAATCAATCCAACATGCAAATGTGTTTTTGCTTAGATTTCTTGTGTCTATGTGTTTGGGTCATAGATTATCACTATTATAGATATGTTTCACATATCTTGGTGTATAATCTCCCCTTAGAACTAAGAAATTCGTGGTTGGTTGAAAAACAATCCAAAGAACACAAAAAAAAGGTTTTTCAACAAAATTTGCAAGAAAAGATGAAAGTAAAGTTGGTACCTTGTTTGGATGATGAAAAGGATGTATTATATTTAATGTACTTGCTATTTTGATGGAGATTTGATGAAGAATGTGGCTGGAAATGAAGGATAAATATGGATATGTTCTTAAACCCCTTGAGTTCTTAGAGAGAGAGAGAGTTTTTGATTCAAATTTTGGAGTGAAAGGTAAAAATGAGGGAAAATAGAAAAAAAATGAGTTTTATATGTGGGAGGAGAGGTGGGGGGGGGGGGGGACGGCCATGAGGGGCCCAAGCCCATTCTTTAAAAAAAAAATTAATAAATTTAAGGCCCAAAATTGTTAAAAATGTCATTTTTCTCAATTTTGACATTTTTCTTCAAATTGTAAGCCCATTTTGGTTAAATTCTAACAAAAATAAAAGTTTTATATTTAACATACTAAAACTATATATATTTTATATAAATTGGGTATAAATTAGAGCATTTGGCACTATATAGGACATTTCGGCCAGTTACGGGTCGGAACCGGACTTTCTAGCAGCTACCGAAAACTCTAGAAATATTTCGGTCATTCTAAGTCAACTAACTTCTATTCTTATAATTAATCTAGATTAACACTAATAAACTTAATAAAAACCTAACCTGGAGGTTCGAATTTGATAGTTGTCACATCAATCAAGAGATAGTTAAATCTTTCGTGAATTTGAGAAAGAGTTTCACCTTTTAGATACATAAAGCTCTCATATTGTCTTACTAGATTTATACATCTAGTGATTTGAACTTCATCAGTTCCTTCATATTGAATACATAGAGTATCCCACATGGCTTTAGATGTTCTCATCTTCATCACTGAGTGATAGTCTTTATCTGGTAGAAACATTGCTATTATGGACCTTGCTTTGGCATCTATGGCTACTTCCTTTTTATCATCATCAGTCCATCTATCTGGAGTTTTGATGATTCTTCTCTTAGCGATAACTGGAGTGGTATTAGTGGCAGGAACAGCAGGAACCAGGACTGTAGCAATGTATGGTCCATTCTCTAAATAGTAAGGGATTATAGGATCATACCCTTCTAGGAATAGGGAAATTCTTTCCTTCCATAATGGAACATATCACGGCTAAATCTTGGAGGTTTAGCTAAAGATCCATTACGGATATAGTTTGTCTTTGTGTTAGTCATTTTTTAGAAATAAATTCTAGATAGAAAAAGATTATTTTAAAGATAAGCAAGTAAGAAACACTGCTCTGATACCATTAGATGGTCCCAATGGAGTCTACAAGAGTTCAATGGATATAGAAACAATTTGTAGAAGGGGGGGGGGGTTGAATACAAACACACAGATTTTTGGTTTTTAAATGAGTTTGTATTAAATAAACAAATTTACAGTTACAAGCTTAATTAGAACAAATTATAACACCTATTCTATTGTAATTAAAGAGGTCACCAAGTTTGATGCACAAGATGTTAGAAGAGAAAAGAAGCAGAGGTTGTAGAAATAGAAAGTAGCATGCATGAAGATGAAGAAGAGATCTTCATCGATTTATACGTGTCGCAATTAATGCAAGACGAAAGGTATATGCCATGTGTCAAGCTTTCATTGGAAGTTTGTCCTTTGTTCAAAAGTAACCATGCTTTTGGTCACGTGTGAACAATACCATATCAGATTTGATGTGGACATAAGAGACATGTCGTACGTCCTTTTCTAACATAGTATAAGGTTTTGACTTTTGTGCATCGAGGATAAGATCAACATTAATCTTGTTGAAAGGCTTCACTTGATCGTTGAACTTTGAAACTTCAAGGATGAACTTTCATAGTATCGCTGAGGCCTAACAAGACTTCAGACTTTGGTTTAGATAATCCTTGCTATCACTGAACCGCTTCAGATCACTAGTTGATTATCTCTATCTTCTTCTTGGTCTTCGACTTTCGCTGAATGTTCTTGTGGTGCGATTGTCAATCTTCAGATCTTCAGGGATAATCTTATGGTTCCTGATTTTCATCGATCGCTGATGGCAATCGGCGTTTGCTATTGCTGAATTTGAACTTAAGCTTATGATTGGAATTTTCACTAAGTATACAGTGGAATCATATTCAAATCACTGAGAGGAGTTATGATCAACACTATCATTGATGATTACGACTCACAAAACAATGTCTCTTCTGTTCAACCACTTCCCAATGTGAACAAATGGACATCAGATCACCCTATTCCTCAAATAATAGGTGATGCCTCAAAAGGAGTACAAACAAGATTTGCAACAGCAAATGAATGCTTATATGTGAATTTCTTAAGCAGAGTGGAGCCAAAGAAGCCAAGTAAGACTCTTCAAGATCCAGACTGGGTTTTAGCAATGCAAGATGAGCTAAATCAGTTTGACAAAAACAAAGTCTGGAGGCTCATTCCAAGACCCAAGGGCAAATCTATCATTGGAACTAAATGGGTATTCAGAAATAAGAAATATCATAATCGGGTTGTTGTGAGAAATAAAACAGGACTTGTAGCCAAAGGCTATTGTCAACAAGAAGGCATACACTATGATGAAACTTTTGCTCCTGTGGCTAGATTAGAAGCAATAAAGATCTTTCTAGCATATGCAGCCCACAAAAACATGAAAGTATTCCAAATGGATCTCTAGTGTGCATTTCTGATTGAAATTCTTCATGAAGAAGTGTTTGTGAGCACTGAGTTTGCAGATCATGTTTATATACTTGACAAAGCTTTGTATGGACTTAAACAAGCTCCAAGGGCATGGTATGACAGTCTCACAAAATCCTTCTAAAGTCTAAATTCACAAGAGGTACGATTGATACTACCTTATTTTTGAAGAAGGAAGGTGATGATTTTATTTTAATACAAATTTATGAGGATGATATAATATTTGCTTCTACTAATGAAAAATTTGGTAAAAACTTTTAGACTATCATGTAAACTGAGTTTGAATGAGTACGATGGGTGAGTTGACTTTCTTTCTTGGTCTTCAAGTAAAACAACTTCCCATAGGTATATTAATTAATCAATCTAAGTATGTAAATGATTTATTAAAGTATGATATGTCTGATTGTTCCAATATGCCACTGGTACTAAGCTTGAACCAGATTTAAGTGGTAAATCTGTAGATCAAAAGAAGTATAGAGGTATAATTGGCTCTTTACTTTATCTTACTGCAAGTAAGTCTAATATTATGTTTGCCACATGTATTTGTGCAAGATATCAAGCTAATCCTAAGGAATCTCACCATTTAGCTGCTAAAAGGATTCTTAGGTATCTTAAAGGATCTCCTTCTTTGGGCCTTTGGTACCCTAAGAATTCCAGTTTTGAACTAACAACTTTCACAAATGCAGACCATGGTGGATGTAAATTAGATAGGAAAAGCACATCTGGATCATGTCAATTCTTGGGAGATAGACTTGTAAGTTGGTATTCTAAAAAGCAAAATTGTGTATCAACTTCAACTGCAGAAGCTGAATATGTAGCAGTTGCAATCTGTTGTTCACAAGTGACATGGATGAAAATTCAACTTAAGGACTATGGCTACACATTAGAAAAGATACCACTTTATTGTGATCCCAAGAGTGCCATAGCAATCACAGTCAGTCCTATCAACACTCCAAAACAAAACACATTGATGTAATGTATCATTTCATTAAGGATCATGTTGAAAAAGGTAATACATAAATGTATTACCTTTTAGTTAGTAAAGATTTAATCTTTTAGTTAGTAAGTTGGGTATGATGAATTTTTCTGGATAATTCATTTACTTAAAAAGAGAGTTAAGAGTTAACTTCTAAACATGTTTAGTTCAAAAATCTGAAAAACCAAATTCAGATGTTCTGAATTTTGTTTCTCAGAAGACTAAACCTTACAATTCAGAACTTAATATAAATATAAGAATTTATAATTCAGTCTTAGTTTCTTAATTATGATATTCTTTTTTCTTATATTATTCTCTCTGATGTATTTGTATTTGATCTCTTATATTTTTTCATTTCTATATACCATTTTTAAGGGGGAGTTTTCATTTTCTTTTATCTCCTATCCTTTTCATGATTCAAGGGGGAGTATTTTGATATATTTCATCAATAACAATTTTCATAAGATTGTTATTCTAATATAGATCTGAACAGGTGATCATCCATCCTGAGCTTAATCACTTAGAAGTATGGACAAACTTCTATTGTGAATCAAATTATTTTGTTGTTCAAACTACTTCTGAAATAATAAAACTCATTTTCTGAATTCAGAAGTTAGATTTTTAATTGTTTTTTGAGATTAAAAGTTTTCTCAGAAGTTCTGAGTTTTTTCTCAAAAGTTCGGAACTCAATTCTCAGAACTCTGAAATTTTTCTCAGAAGTTGTGAACTCAATTCTCAGAAGATGGCTAAGTCTTCCACTCCGCGTCTCGTGCCACGTGTTACATTTCTATTCGACCAAAGTTAATCACGTCTTAAAACGTTTCAATAGCAAGTTTTACTGTTGTTAATCTATCATTACCTACAAAGCGTAATTACTTTTTGGTTCTTTTTCTCCGACGTGTCCCACGTGGACCACTCCGTTCAAACAAAAATCAATATATACGATTTCACAATTTTTCTTCAAACTCTTCTACAAAAAATTTCCCTCTGAAAGAAATTCTGAACTTCTTGAACTCGATTTACTTTCTGATCATCAAATTTCTTCGAAAATATCTTCTTCTCAAGTTAATCAACCTATTTAGACCGCCATATCCTGCTTCAGTAGTATTGACAGTGAATCAACGAATGAAGGATCATTCAAAATTGTCCAAACCAATGTGCTTATTGGATCGATTGAAGTTGCTATTCCAAATGATCCAAATCTGGAAGATACTACTACCAAGGGAAACCTTAATACTGAAAGTTCAAACCCAAACCCTAACCCTAGACTTAATGTAATTGGGGAAAATCAAGACAAACCAATTGAAGTTGGTTCTGAGTCTTTTTGTTGATCATAACTCCTCTCAATGATTTGAATATGATTCCTTTTGTATACTTAGTGAAATTCCATTGTATAAGCTTCTGTTCATATTCAGCGATAGCACACGCTGATTATCATCAGCGATCGCTGAAGATCAAGGAACAACAAGCTTGTATCTGAGGACCTAAAGATCAGCTATGACACCAGAAGACCGTTCAGCGAAAGTCAAAGACCCTAGCTGAAGAAAGAGATAATCAGCTAAGTGAACTGAAGCGGTTCAGCGATAGCAACGATTATCTAATCAAAGTGTGAAGTCTTGTGAAGCCTCAGCGATACTGAGGTTCATCCTTGAAGATTCAGAATCAACGATCAAATGAAGCTTCCTTCACAAGATTAAAGATTGATCTTATCTTCGATGCACAAAAGTCAAACCTAATACCTTGTCAGAAAAGGACGTACGAATTGTCTCTTATGTCCCCATCATATCTGATATGGTACTGTTCATATTCGGCCAAAAACATGGCTGTCTTATTAGCAAGGACAAGCTTCCTATCCAAGCTTGACACGTGACATATACCTTTTGTCTTGCATTAAATGCAAACGGGTATAAATAAGATGAAGATATTTTTTTCATCTTAGTGCATGCTTCCTTATAACCTAAACCCTCTTTATTCTTTCTTCCTTCTTCTTGTGCATCAAACTTAGTGTTTCTTAGTTACAATAAAGTAGGTTTTAAAGTTGTTCTTATTCCGCTTGTAACTGTAAATTTGTTTATGATATATAAACTAATTTAAAAACCAAAATATGTGTGTTTGTATTCAACCCCCCCCCCCCCTTCTACAAACTGTTTACTTGGATACTCCTCTGTATCTATGTCTTTCAGAGTCTTCAACAAAAGAAGACAACATGTTGAAGAATCCATGCATGTTAACTTTGATGAATCTCGTCCCATTCATACTTCTCATACTCATGATGATGATGAAGAATTGAATGCTTGGATGCGATCCCATTATGGAGAACCTGAAACGTGTTTCAGTAATCAACCTCCTACTGAAGCATGTGATGAGGAAATCCCTGTAAATCCTTCAAATGACAATCATCCGTCTTCAGGGATGAATGTTAGTCCCTTAAATCAGATTCCTATTGTTGATTCCTCTCTTGAAAGTTCCTTTGTGAACAACCAAACTACGTTTGAAAATGAATCCCCTGAATTGATTCTAAATGAAGTACCTGTTGCTGAAACAACAAGTCCTATTCCAGAAACTAAAGAACAAGTCGCTGAATCTACTGTTGATCTTGATCTCTCTCCTCAACCTCCAGCTTAGCGATGGACTGCAAATCATCCAATAAATCAAATTATTGGTGATCCCAATGCAGGTATCAAGACACATAGAGGTACAGGTAATATCTGTCTTTATGTTAACTTCATTTCTCTCTCTGAACCTAAGAAGATAGATCAAGCTATCTCTGATCCTAGCTGGGTTTCAGCTATGCAAGAAGAACTAACTTAATTTCGTTGAAATAAAGTTTGGAATCTTGTTCCTAGACCCTCTGATAAAACTGTCATAGGAACCAAATGGGTTTTCAGAAATAAGCTAGATGAAAACGAGACTATAATTCGCAATAAGGCTAGACTTGTTGCTCAAGGTTATAGACAGGAAGAAGGGATTGACTATGATGAGACCTTTGCACCTGTAGCTCGTTTAGAAGCCATAAGACTCTTTTTAGCTTATGCTGCCCATAAAGACTTCAAAGTTTTTCAAATGCATGTTAAAAGTGCTTTTCTAAATGGAAAACTCAGCGAGGAAGTTTATTTTGAACAACCCCCTGGTTTCTCAGACCCTAACCATCCTGGTTATATTTTCAAACTTGAAAAAGCTCTTTACGGGTTATAACAAGCTCCTAGAGCTTGGTATGATACCCTTTCTAAATTTCTTCTTAAAGAAAAATTTGTTCATGGAAAAATTGACCAAACCCTGTTTTTAAGAAAATATAAAGGTCATACCATACTTGCTGTGGACGAACTGTTGACAATACCTTGGTCGCTGCACCAACCTGCCACTTCCCAATGGAGAAAGCTGTCTTCAAATCATGCAATTATATTGCATTGGTTGACATAATCGCTGATCGCCCTCACTTCAACGAAGGAGCTACCTTCATCAAGGCGTGCCCGCTGATGTACGCGTTCGTCCACAACCTAGTGGGCATCTCCTCTCATCTTCAAGCTCTCTGGTACACGGCTCACAGTACCACGCTCACCACGGACAAAGGGACTGTGCTCTCTGCGATTGGCTTCAAGATTCCAGACCTTGGATACTTCTCCTTCACTGCAAGATTTGTGAGGAAGGCTCTTCGTCTCCCTACACGCGCCAAGAATGCGCAATGGGGTGCTGAACCTACCAAGATGCAGATCGACGCCTTCTTGGACTCTATTGGCTATGCCTGGGTGAATCCATCGCTAAAAACAGTGGGCTCAAAGGTAGAAAAGAAGAGATTGCCTGCTCGCTGGCAATACATCTTTACCCAGGTGATCCAATGCCTTGGGTCAAAGATTGGCTCGCATGACCAAGCGAGCAAGCATTTTCAGGATCTCGACTTCTCTCTCTGTACCGGCCACAACCTCAATTACGCTGACTATATCTTCAGCGATATTGTCAGTTGCATCAACGCTGCTACCAGACACCCGGTACTCCCTTACCCGCGGTTCTTCGCAACAATCTTGGAAGTTGCCTTCGTGGAGGACTACCCGAAGGTCGGTGACCACTCCTTCTCCGTGGTGGGGAAGAAGTCCCTTGACATAGAGGAACGTCCAGGTGATGCTCCTTTCACGCCTTACATGCTGAAAGTGTACCTCGCTGCCCATCCCAATAGCGAGCATCCCGGACACTGCTGCTACTAAGAGGAAACAACCAACTGATGGTCATACAAAGACCATCGCAACCTAACTCAAGAATCCAAAAAAGATGGTCTCTCAAAAGACCACTCTCTCTGATTTCGGTGTACTAACAACACCAACAGCAGCCGCAGCCACTTCAACGGTCTCTTCATCCGTTGTTTCTTCATCAGCACTACCTCCACCATCAGGGACTTCGGTCACTGAGGGTGTTATAGCCAGATCTGCTGAAGCTGGATCAGATACTACTCTAACAGCCTTCTTAACTTCTTCTATCTCCTCTTCCTTGGTCCTCACCTCAGCGCATCACTCAGCGATAGTTGTCCCTATCCCTGATAATGCTGAAATGCACGCAATCCAAACCTCAATATTGTTTAGGCAATATGAGGTTTGGAAGGCCAATTTAAAAAGACCTCAGAGTATCTCTCTCAGATACTCTAAGACACTAGTTAGTGATCCTCAAGACACTACCTCTACAAACGTAGTCCCTGAGAGTAATCCTCATGATACTCTCAAGGAGAAAAATAAGTTTTTCATCAATCTTCTAATCCTGTTGATCATAACTCCTCTCAGTGATTTGAGTATGATTCCTTTAATATACTTAGTGAAATTTCTTAGTTAAGCTTCTGTTCAAATTCAGCGATAGCATACGCTGATTGCCATCAGTGATCGCTAAAGATCAAGGAACAACAAACTTATCTCAGAAGATCTGAAGATCAGCTATCACACCAGAAGACCATTCAGCGAAAGTCGAAGACCAAAGCTGAAGAAAGAGATAATCAGCTAAGTGACCTGAAGCGGTTCAGCGATAGCAGCGATTATCTACTCAAAGTGTGAAGTCTTATGAAGCCTCAGCAACACTGAAGTTCATCCTTCAACATTCAGTGTCAGCGAACAAATGAAGCTTCCTCTGCAAGACTAAAGATTGATCTTATCCTCGATGCACAAAAGTCAAATCTAGAACCATGTCAGAAAAGGACGTATGACTTGTCTCTTATGTCCCCATCATATCTGATATGGTACTGTTCATATTCGGCCAAAATCATGGCTGTCTTATTTACAAGGACAAACTTCCTATCCAAGCTTGACACGTGGCATGTACCTTTTGTCTTGCATTAAATGCAAACGGGTATAAATAGAATGAAGATGTCTTCTTCATTCTAATGCATGCTTCTTTCTAGCCTATACCTTCTGTATTTTTTCTTTTATCTTCTTGTGCATCAAACTGTGTGTTTCTTAAGTTACAATAGAATAGGTTTTAAACTTGTTCTAATTCCGCTTGTAACTGTAAATTTGTTAATTATCTATAAACTCATTTAAAAACCAAAATCTGTGAGTTTGTATTCAACCCCCCCCCCCCCGTTCTACAAACTGTTTACTTAATATTTAACTCTTGTAGACCCTTTTTGGGACCAACAAATGGTATCAGAGCAGTGTTGTTATCTTTCTCTTTAAAATATTTTTCCTTATATCATATTTTAAAATGACAACCCTAATGCGAACTACAACGATAATTGGTCTTTAGCTAAACCTCCAAGGTTCATCCATGATAACTTTCCATTATGGAAGGAAAGAATGTCTCTATTTCTAGAGGGATCTGATCCAAAGATTCCCTACTATCTGGAAAATGGACCATTCGTTCCTACAACTATAGTAGCTAGTGTTCCTGCCACCACTACTGCTCCAGTCATCCCTGAAAGGAGTATCGTTAAAACTCCTAACAGATGGACTGAATAAGACAAGAAAAAAATTGCTATTGATGCTAAAGCTAGATCTATAATAGCAATGGCTTTACCAGATGAGGTCTATCATTCTGTAATGAAAATGAGGACTTCAAAGGCCATGTGGGATACTCTATGTATCCAATATGAAGGAACTTCTGAGGTTAAAGTTACTAGATGCATAAACCTTGTAAGAAAATATGAGAGCTTTATGTATCAAAAAGGTGAATCTCTTTCTCAAATTCACCAGCGTTTCAACTGCCTGCTGATTGTTCTCAAATCAGTCGACAGAATATACTCAAACGCTGAAATACTGACAAAATTCATGGAGGCAATACCCGATCAATGGGCAGTGTACACTACATGTCTAAAACTGTCAAAGAATCTTGAAACCTTATCTTTAAGTGCTTTATATGGAATGCTCTTAAATGAGGAACAATCTCAACTTTTAAGGAAGAACCTTAATAATGAGCTCAAAGGTGCCAAAAGTACTTCTTTGGCACTTGTGACTTCAGAGGCAAATACTCCTAAAAACTTTCCTTCTTCTTCTATCACCTCCATAACTGAATTAACTCAAACTGATTCAGAAGATACACTCACTGATGCTGACATCTCCGAGTTTGATAACTCTCTGGCTCTTCTAACCAACAACTTTAGAAGATTTGCTAGAAAAAGCAACTTTCGCAAACCCTCCTCTCTCTCCGACTCTGAAAAGCCGAAGACTGCTCTAGCTGAAAAAGCTTCAGCTATTTGCTTTAACTATCAGCGAAAGGGTCATTTCGCCAGCGAATGTCGATCAAAGAAAGTTGATGCACCTACCACCTCCCAGACCTCTGATAAAATGGAGAAGTATTTGAAACTCAAAAACAAATACCAAGATCTGAAGAAAAACCAGCATAAAGGCAAAGGTCTAATCACTGAAGAAGTAGACTGGGATGCTGAAGACGATTGGGCTAAGACCTCTGAAGAGTCTGGGTCTGATCTAGAAGATCTTGCCTTCCTATGTCTAATGGCAAGAATCGAGGACGCTGAAGAAGCAACTGATACTTTTTCCTCTGATTCTCCTTCTACTCAGGTATTCATCCCCTCTACTATTGTCGTCTCTAAAAGTGATAAGTTGTCAGCCCTTGATGCTATGACTGTTGACTTCTACAATGCTTTAAATGGAAAGATTAAAGCTGAAAAAATAAATACTGATTTATCTGAACAATTAAAAAATTGTCATCTTAAAATCAAAGAAGTTTCTAATATTGAAGAATCCCTGAAAGACCAAGTCTTCGCAAACCAAACAATTAGCATCGAGAAGCAGCAAGCTATCGCTGATAGGGAAAAGGCTATCGCTGATCTCAAGTCTGAAAAGGCAACCATCGAAGGATGGTGTAAGGCTTCTGATAAAGTCAATGAGATCATCAATGCCCAAATCCCTATGAAAACGAGAAGTGGGTTAGGCTTTAACTCTGAAAAAGAGGAATCAGGGAGTGACCGTTCTATGCTCAAATTTGGAATTTTGTCTCCTCTATCCCTGATCCTTCCTCTTCAACTTCTTCCTCTCTTTTAAAAGAGAAGGTTCTTTTGGCTAATTCTAAGAAAGTGATCAAGAACAAGTTTCTTGACCAAGTTCCTAAGAATAAGATCGCTCAGGATAAGAGCAAGAAAGTCTCAGAGATCAATTCAAAATCTAGGAAGAAGGTCTTTGATTTCTCTTAGAGACCAACTCCCAGAATTAAGATTGATCTCACTCCTACCCCTAAAAAGGTAGTAATACCTCCAAGGACTATGGAAAAAGGATTTCTTGGTCCTATCCCTGAAAAGGTTCCTGTCTCTTCTCTTTCCGCTCTGAATTCTAAAGCTTATAAATATAGGAAGTGCTTTCACTGTGGTGAAACAACCCACATTGCAAGCAAGTGTCCTAATGCTACTAAAGCTGATAAACTAGCTTATGGAAAGAAAGTAGCTCAAGCTGATAAATCAGCAAGGGTGAAATCCACCAAGGTTGCAAAACCAAAGGTGAAGATATCCACTAAAAAGAGTTCCTCAGCTACTAGCTCTTCCGCCACTCCTTCCACTAACAAAGTAGGACCCATAGTAATATTGGTACCTTTAAACAATTAATCCTTTTGTTGTATGCAGAGTGCCAACGGTATCTGGTATCTCGATAGCGGATGCTCAAGGCATATGACAGGCAGAAAATCTCTGCTCTCTGACTACAAGGAAGAAGCTGGTCCTTCAGTGATCTTTGGTGGAAATGGCAAAGGATACACTAAAGGTTATGGAATTCTGTCCAACGAAGCTACCTCGTTTAATCGTGTTGCCTACGTTGAAGGACTGAAACACAATCTCTTAAGTGTTAGTCAGCTATGTGACAAAGATTTTAATGTTCTCTTTCTAAAAAATAGATATGCTGTCACTGACTTCAATGATAAGCTTGCCGTCTCTAGCAAAAGAGTTGAAAACGTTTATGTTATTAACATGAATAGCTCTCACTCTGAGAACATGTGCTTTATCTCAGGAGCATCCTCAGATGTAAATTGGTTATGGCATAAAAGACTCTCTCATTTTAACTTTAAGACAATAAATGAATTGTCTCAAAAAGATCTAGTCAGAGACCTCCCTAATCATACATTTACAAAGAAATCTCTTTGTTCAGCGTGTGAAAAGGGAAAGCTGACAAAGGCCTCCTTCAGGTCAAAGCAAATTTCTTCAGTGAATGCTCCTCTTCAGCTACTCCACATAGATCTCTTTGGACCTGTAATTGTCCAATCTATATCCGGAAAGAAATACACTTTAGTTATTGTTGATGAATACTCCAGATATACCTGGGTCTTTTTCTTACGATCTAAAAGTGATACCCCTGAAATGATAATCTATTTTATCAAAAGAATGGAAGTGCTGAACAACTTACTTGTTCGGTCCATAAGAAGTGATCATGGTACTGAGTTCAAAAATAGTACCCTGGTTAATTTCTTTGAAGGAACAATCATCTCTCACAACTTCTCGTCAGTAAGAACTCCTCAGCAAAACGATGTTGCAGAAAGAAGAAATAGAACAATAATCGAAGCAGCTCGCTCAATGCTCAGCGAATCGCGTCTTCCAACTCAATTTTGGGCTGAAGCTGTCAATGCTTCTCTTTCTTGGTCCTCACCTCAGCAAATGACTCAGCGATAGTTGTCCCTATCCCTGATAATGCTGAAATGCACGCAGTCCAAACCTCATTATTGTTTAGGCAATCTGAGTTTTGGAAGGCCAATTTTAAAGGACCTTAGAGTATCTCTCGCAGATACTCTAAGACACTGGTCAGTGATCCTCTAGACACTGCCTCTGCAAATGTAGTCCCTAAGAGTAATCCTCAGGATAATCTCATGGAGAAAAATACAAATTCTGATCCATCTTCTATTCCGGATGTGTTTTTGGCATCTTTGTCTATGTCATCATCAAGTGTCGCTTCTCTTCTCACTTCAGCGACGACAACGACCACCACCAGCGCTCCTCCCATCAACAAGGATATGGGAAAGTCTCCTCAGGGCCATCCCTCTGCCGCTAAGCTCAGAGATGTGAAGACAGAGATAGCGGCTCCTAAGCTTCCCACTCCAGTCACCGACCTACCCCTCATTGTCCTTCCCAACCCAACATTCCCTGCTGTTGACTATTTAGTCAAGGAATGTGCTCTCACAAGAGCTAGGGTGGACAACCTTCAGACGTCCGCTGAGCTGATCTTCAGAAGGATCGTTGGAACTCCAGCGATCAAGACGAACGTCAACAATCTCATCTCTGACGTTCACTCCCTGAAGGTTGCTGCTAAAGCTAATGTCCTTGAGTCTATTCAAAAGACTCTGTCCAATATGATGCAGCTGCTCACCAAGCTCTCTGAGGCTAGTTCCTCATCTTTCAATGCTGCTGATCGGACCACGCTTCAAGATAATGATGTGAAGCTCAAGGACATTCAGTCGAATGTTCGCACTCTGATGGTGCATTGTCTACCTCCTGATAACATTGAGGGGGAGAGATGTGCCAAAGAGTTCGCTGATGAACTCATTGCTGAGCACAACCGAACATTCCCTGGAGAAAAGAATTCTCCATACATCCAGCAAGCTGAAGCTAATGAAGATGATGATGCTGATGAGGAGGATGAAGAAGAAGAAGAAGAGCCCATCCCTCACTATGGGGAAATGGATGATGAAGATGACGATGACATTGGAAGTGCCTTATAGCATTTCAGAATGTCAAGGCCCGGAGTCGCTCATCAAGAGCCCTTGGGGGACGGACAACATCCCTCTCAGGGACAATCTGAAACCTCAGGCAAAGGAAAAGAAGTGGTAGATCTGGATGCCACTATCCCTATATCTGAGGGGGAGACCACAATTGAGGTATCTCTTCCTCTTATCCCTTTCTCTTCACCTCTCCCTGAAACCCCATACTCCCTTCTCCATCCACAAAGTCTCTCTCTGACAATTCTTTCTCCTCCTCTCCTTCCCTCAGTGATCCCCGTCCCCAAAGGACTCTACTTCAAGGAAGGAACCTTCTTCTGAGGAGCAGTTTATGTATATAATAGAAAGTGACTCTGAAGAAGAAGAAGGCCTCATTCCCAGGCGTCGCGTTCAAAAGCCAATTATAAGGGTGCCTGAAGCTGAACCCATTGGAGCCGTACCAATAAGGATGGTAGATGAATTCTACTTTTTGTCAAGAGAAGAGAGAGAACAAGCATTGGAAGCACAAAGAATGAGGGACGAGGAAATAAAGCAAACTGAGAATGATCTTGCCTTAGCAAGAAAGTTACTCAGGAAAGACTCTGCGAAAGACAAAGCGGCTCAAGAACAATTGAAAAAGAGAGAAAGGGTCGTTGAAGCTCTCGTTCATAGAGAACTTGCACAAGAGCACATAAACGTAGATCCAATTCTCGCTGAACAAAAGATCCTAAGTGCACTATCCGCTGAAGCCACTATGCAGAAAGATAAAGAGCTTGACTGGTGCACTGACAGACTAAAATTTCGAAGATCTGAAACCAAAATCATTCATGCAACTATCCAAGGGCGACACTCCAATAGAGGTGGTCCAAAGGTATATGCAAGAATGACAAGGACAAACAGAACTGAGAGAGAAGAAGCCAAGTTCTTAGGAATTTATGGATACACTCAATGGTTAGAAATCAGAGACGCCATTCAGGGTTCCAAATCCAAATTCAAGGATGTGGTGAAAAGTGTACTAGATCAGTTGCTGTAAAGAATGTCACAAGATGTGCAAGTTCCCCCTCTCCCTGAACCCACAAAGAAGAAAAGATCAGTTGTTGAAGGTGGTTCAAGTTCGAAGAATGAGCATGAAACTAAGTTTGATTATCAAAGCATTCTTGGTCATCTTGAGCTCCCTAATATATCAATGCTTTGTACCTCTCTTCCTCAAGACCGAAGATATCAAGAAGACGAAATCATCTCTCTGCCCGAACCTGGTATGGTATTCTTGGATAATGAAGGGTTCTTAGGACTCTTCAGAAACCAAGAAATTCGCAAGGCCCCATCCTCTCTCATAAAGATTATGCTTTGGCGCTGCTGGTCAGATACTCCTCTAATGAATCGACAGAAGACGCTTTATGAGAATGAGCTACAAAGACGAAACGAGAATATCTCTGATTAGTTATAGATTTCTATTTCCTTTGTAATATTCCTTCAGTGTACAAGTACTTTATCTTTATCATTGTAATTTCATTTCGCTGTAATTCTTCATATTATAATTAATGAAATTCAAAGTACTTGACTCCATCTATGTACTGAAAAGATCCCTGAAAAGAGTAAAAGGGACAATTATAATATCAAGGAACAACAAACTTATCTCTGAATATCAAGGATCAACAAACTTATCTCTGAAGATCTGAAGATCAGCTATCACACCAGAAGACCATTCAGCAAAAGTCGAAGACCAAAGCTGAAGAAAGAGATAATCAGCTAAGTGACCTGAAGCGGTTCAGCGATAGCAGCGATTATCTACTCAAAGTGTGAAGTCTTATGAAGCCTCAACAACACTGAAGTTCATCCTTGAACATTCAGTGTCAGCGATCAAATGAAGCTTCCTCTGCAAGACTAAAGATTGATCTTATCCTCGATGCACAAAAGTCAAACCTAGAACCATGTCAGAAAAGGACGTACGACTTGTCTCTTATGTCCCCATCATATCTGATACGGTACTGTTCATATTCGGCCAAAAGCATGGTTGTCTTATTTACAAGGACAAGCTTCCTATATAAGCTTGACACGTGACATGTACCTTTTGTCTTGCATTAAATGCAAACGGATATAAATAGAATGAAGATGTCTTCTTCATTCTAATGCATGCTTCTTTCTAGCCTATACCTTCTGTATTTTGTCTTTTATCTTCTTGTGCATCAAATTGTGTGTTTCTTAAGTTACAATAGAATATGTTTTAAACTTGTTCTAACTCCGCTTGTAACTGTAAATTTGTTTATTATCTATAAACTCATTTAAAAACCAAAATCTGGGTGTTTGTATTCAACCCCCCTCCCCTTCTACAAACTGTTTACTTAATATTTAACTCTTGTAGACCCTTTTTGGGACCAACAAATCCAGATGCATTTTTGGCATCTTTATCTATGTCATCATCAGGTGTCGTTCCTCTCTTCTCTTCAGCGACAACGACAACCACCACCACCAGCACTCAACCTCTCAGCAAGGAAACGGGGAAGTCTCCTCAGGGCCATCCAAGTGCTGCAAAGCTCCGAGATGTCAAGACAGAGATGGAAGCTCCCAAGCTTCCCACTCCCGTCACTGAACTCCCTCCCATTGTCCTTCCTAGTCCTACTTGCCCTGCTATTGACTATCTGGTCAGGGAATGTGCTCTCACAAGGGCTAGGGTTGACAATCTTCAGACGTCAGCTGAACTCATCTTCAGACGCATCGTTGGGACTCCAGCGATCAAGACCAACGTCAGCAACCTTATCTCTGACGTTTTCTCTCTGAAGGAAGACAACCGGGTCCTTGGCCAGAACCTGTCTAACTTAGAGCAGAAGGTTTCTGCTCAGGCAAACGTCCTTGAGTCTATTCAAAAGACTTAATCCGATATGATGCAGATGCTCACCAAGCTCTCTCAGGCTAGTTCCTCCTTCACTGCTGCTGATCGAACTACGCTTCAGGAAAATGATACGAAGCTCAAGGACATTCAGTCCAATGTTCGCACTCTGATGGTGCACTGTCTACCTCCTGATAACATCGAGGGGGAGAGATGTGCCAAAGAGTTTGCAGATGAACTCATTGTGGAGCACAACCGGACGTTCCCTGGTGAAAAGATTTATGCGTACATCCAGCAAACGGGATGTTCCCTCCCTGAAGGTTTGGCGGCTGAAGAAGATGATGATGATGCTGAGGAAGATGATAAAGAAGAAAAAGAAGATCCCATCCCTCATTATGGGGGAATGGATGATGATGAAGACGACGATGACGTTGGAAGTGCCTTAGAGCACTTCAGAATGTCTAGGCCTGGAGTCTCTCATCAAGAGCCTTTGGGGGACGGACAACATCCCTCTCAGGGACAAGCCGGTCCCTCAGGCAAAGGAAAATAAGTGGTAAATCTGGATGCCACTATCCCATTATCTGAGGAGGAAACCAATAATGAGGTATCTCTTCCCCTTATCCCTTATATTACACCTCTCTCTGAAACCCCCACACCTCCGTCACCTACAAAAACTCTCTCTGATAAATCTTTTTCCTCCTCTCCTTCCCTCAGTGATCCCCGTCCCCCAAAGGACTCCACTTCATGGAAGGAACCTTCTTCCGAAGAGCAGTTTATGTACATAATAGAAACTGACTCTGAAGAAGAAGAGGGCCTTATTCCCAGGCATCGCGTTCAAAAGTCGATCATAAGCGAGCTTGACGAAGAAGAAAGGCGAATAATATTCTTTAGGGAATTCGAAGCAAGAAGAATAAGGGTGCCTCAAGCTGAACCCATAGACGCTGTACCAATAAGGATGGTAGATGAATTCTATTTTCTATCTAGCGAAGAGAGAGAACAAGCATTGGAAGCACAACGTATCGGGGATGAGAAGACAAAGCAAACTGAGAATGATCTTGCTTTAGCAAGGAAATTACTCAGGGAAGACCCTGCTAAAGACAAGGCGACCAAGGAACAATTGAAAAAGAGTGAAAGGGTCGCTGAAGCTCTTGTACAGAAAGAACTTGCAAAGGAAAACTTGAACGTAGATCCAATCCTTGCTCAACAAAAGATCCTAAGTGCACTATCCGCTGAAGCCACAATACAGAAAGACAAAGAGCTTGACTGGTGCACTGATAGACTGAAATTTCGAAGATCTAAAGCCAAAATCATTCATGCAACTATTCAAGGGCGACACTCCAACAGAGGTGGTCCAAAGGTATATGTAAGAATGACAAGGACAAACAGAACCGAGAGAGAAGAAGCCAAGTTCTTAAGGATTTATGGATACACTGAATGGTTAGAAATCAGAGACGCCATTCAGGTTCCAAATCCAAATTCAAGAAATGTGGTGGAAAGAGTACTGGATCAGTTGCTGCAAAGGATGTCACAACATGTGCAAGTTCCCCCTCTCCCTGAGTCATCAAAGAAGAAAAGATCAACTGTTGAAGGTGGTTCAAGCTCTAAAAATGAGCATGAAACCAAATTTGATTATCATATCATTCTTGGTCATCTTGAAATCCCTGATATTTCAATGCTACGTACCTCTCTTCCTCAAGATCGAAGATACGAAGAAGATGAAATCATCTCATTACCTGAACCTGGAATGGTATTCTTGGATAATGAAGGGTTCTTAGGACTCTTCAGAAACCAAGAAATTAGCAAGGCCCCATCCTCTCTCATAAAGATCATGCTATGGCGCTGCTGGTTAGATACTCCTCTGATGAATCGACATAAAATGCTTTATGAGAATGAGCTACAAAGAATAAACGAGAACATCTCTGATTAGTCATAGGGTTCTATTTCCTTTGTAATATTTCTTTAGTGTACAAGTACTTCACTTTTATTATTGTAATTTAATTTCCCTGTAATTTCTTCAGATTATATTTAATGAAATTCAATCAGAGTACTTTACGCCATCGATGTACTGAAAAGATTCCTGAAAAAAAGTAAAAGGGACAATGAACATTAAGAGCTCTATTTTCTTTAAACTATACTTTACTTACTGATTTTTCACTTTGAAAAAATTAATCACTGAATGTACTTTATGCTTATTTACTTGTAAAAATTGTTCTTTCATTTCCTTATAAATGAAACTTACTTCAGATAGTAGACTAGGTGAAAAAGATTATACAGATTAGTACCTAGAAAATTTACTTCAAATTTTTCTTAAGTCCTTACTAGTCCCCTAAAGCAATTTTCCCATGTTGCTTAATCATAATCAAATAGGGGGAGATTGTTAATCATAACTCCTCTCAATGATTTGAATATGATTCCTTTTGTATACTTAGTGAAATTCCATTGTATAAGCTTCTGTTCATATTCAACGATAGCATACGCTGATTATCATCAGCGATCGCTGAAGATCAAGGAACAACAAGCTTATCTCTGAAGGCCTGAAGATCAGCTATCACACCAGAAGACCATTCAACGAAAGTCGAAGACCCTAGCTGAAGAAAGAGATAGATAATCAGCTACGTGAACTGAAGCTGTTCAGCAATAGCAGCGATTATCTAATCAAAGTGTGAAGTCTTGTGAAGCCTCAGCGATACTGAGGTTCATCCTTAAAGAATCAGAATCAGCGATCAAATGAAGCTTCCTTTACAAGATTAAAGATTGATCTTATCCTCGATGCACAAAAGTCAAACCTAATACCTTGTCAGAAAATGACGTACGAATTGTCTCTTATGTCCCCATCATATCTGATATGGTACTGGTCATATGCGGCCAAAAACATGGCTGTCTTATTAGCAAGGACAAGTTTCCTATCCAAGCTTGACACGTAGCATATACCTTTTGTCTTGCATTAAATGCAAACGGGTATAAATAAGATGAAGATATCTTCTTCATCTTAGTGCATGCTTCCTTCTAACCTAAACCCTCTTTATTCTTTCTTCCTTCTTCTTGTTCATCAAACTTAGTGTTTCTTAGTTACAATAGAATAGGTTTTAAACTTGTTCTTATTCTGCTTGTAACTGTAAATTTGTTTATGATATATAAACTAATTTAAAAACCCAAATCTGTGTGTTTGTATTCAACCCCCACCCCCTTCTACAAACTGTTTACTTATTATTGAACTCTTGTAGACCCTTTAGGGACCAACACTTTTGTTGCCGGAAATGAGTCCCATGGTAATGTTGGTGATGTTGTATCTACACAACAAGCTCAATCAAATGAAGTTTCGTGAGCAACTAGTCCTATTCAAAGTAAAATGTCGGTTCCTTTGAACAAAATTTTGGAAATGAAGAAGAACAATTGCGCTCTTAATTTGAAATCTGAAGACTTCACAGCAAATCAACAAATTGTTCTTTTTTAAGTGATAAATTTTCTGTTACCTTTTTTTATCTACTCAATTAAAACTCAGACAGAATAAAGAGTCACTTCATCCCTCTCCCTTCGGTAAAGAATTAGTCAGCATAAAAGAGGGAAGAAATGGATCTAAGACAGAAGCCTACAAAGAAAAGTCCCAAACTTCAGTCTTTCCCTCGGGTCAGATAAAAGTCAAAGAAGAGAAGTCAAAGTTCATTAACTCCGACACCATTCAATTCTTTTTGAGATCCTTACAAAGCATCCATTGAAAAAAATGTTTGTAAGGCATTTTCATGTTCCTGAAATTTATCTAGAGCAATGGTGGTATTTTATGGAATATGAAGAAGAAAGTGAGACTCCTACTTCATTTGTGGGGGGTTATCTGCTTTTCATCAAAGTCAAAGATATTAGGAAAAATGTTGGACCTACCTGCACATGATGGTGTAGTGGGCAAATTAAGATATGACAACATCAAAAACTCCATTCATATCACTGTTGATTTCATGAAGTTACGATATTCTGAGAACTTTCCTACACTGAATGCCTTAAGAAGGAAACATCTTCCACCAATCTGGTATTCTCTGTTTACTATTATCAACACATGTTTATCTGACAAGAATTCTTGCTTAGATCAAGCTTCAGCAAACATCAGAACTATCTTTCATGGGATTGCATATAGTATGCATTATGATTATGCATCATTATTATTTGATGAGTTGAGAATAGTAGTTACTTCAGCCAAGAAACCCACTTATATCCCATTTCAAAGATTCTTCCAGATTTTTGTTAAAGGAGCTTTGTTTACGGAAGACACGATTCCACCACTTGAAGATGCACTCAAGGTACCACTTTTCTTCATGGACAGTCTTAGACCACCAACTTCCAAGCTTGATCAATCTCCTAATGTTGTGCCATTACCAGAAGAACTCAGAGTATATATGAATCCCAAAAATAAGGTATTGATTGAGTATTGTAAATCTATGGGACTACCAAAACCTGTAGTTCCTACCTAAGATTCAAACCCCAGACGTATGCTTGGTGAGGGGTCTAGTATTCCACCTAGGGAAAGAGGGGAGGATGCTTAAAGGGGTGAACAACCTCAAAGTGCTAAGAGGAAAAATGGAAATGAGAGCTTGGGTAGAAGGGTGAGAAAAAAAATTGATAATGGGAGAACACAGAAAAAAAAAACACATCTGTGACCTAACTGATACTAGACAGACAACCACATCATCTGTTATTCCACATTCTTTGGTGGATAACATTGAAAAAGCCAATGAGCCCATGGAAATTCTTGATCACCCCCCCCCATCCACTCATCCATCTCTCAACAGAAGGAAGATTCATTAATACTCATCGGGCAAGCAGCTAATCAACCATTGAGTCCCCACTTGGGAGATCTTAATGTTGAAAAAGAAGGATATATGTCCCCCTGTTACAATCTTGATCACATTGAGTTCGATAGTCCAATCAACCTTGAACCTAACAGAACACAAGGTGTTCCATTCTTTTACACTAGCACAAGTCTTTCAGATATCCCTATGCAAAGTGTTAGTCACATTGTCATAACATCAATAGACATCCCTATTCAGGATGTACGAGGATTTGATGGATGTTCTGGTGGAGTAAACATCTCAAAAGCTCCATTCACTGAATCAGTAATGATTTATGATGTTGTGACATCAACAGGCCATCCTACTTCTGTAGGCATGCAAACAGAAGCATCTGTTCTTCCTGGCAGAATTACCCCATCTTATGAATTCTTAGAATCAAAGATTTATGTACTTCTGAGTTTGCAAAGATTCAAAAGGACATTATGGAATTGACGGCTAAAACACAAAAGGGGATGGAGGATAGGATAGATGGACATGAGAAGAAAATATTTGGCAGATTTAATGTATTGGAAGAAGCCAGTGTGTCATCTAAAGACTTGAAATTATTTCAAGAAGCCATTCGGAAGTCATTCTCAGAAGTTGTTCCATTTGTTTCTGCTCTAAATACTTCTCTAACATCAACTTCTACACCTCAGGATCTGTCCCAACTAGCTACAAAAGATGACAATCAGAAGATACTTGCAACATTAATTGTTATGCAATTTACATAAGGAGCTGTTGATCAAAGAATTACTTCTTTGGAATGTAAAGCCAATCTGAGACTCCTAAGAGAAAACAGGATGATCAGGGTTCTGATGATCATGAAGGGGAGAAAAGAAGAAGAGTCTCCAGTTCTGAAGATGTAGAAGGTGCATTACCTACTTCTGAAAAATCTTCAGAAGATATTCAGACTATTGGCTGTTCTGATAAGAATTCGGAAGCTGTTGAAGATGTAGTTATTCTTGAAAATGTAAATACAGAAGTTGTTCTTGAAATTATTAGTGTCTCAGAAGTTGAAGTTTCTGAAGAACCTAATGTTGTTCTTAATTCTGAAGTTGTTTTTCCAGCCCTTATTTCTGAAGATACCCTTATTTCTGAAGATGTAGACGAAGGATATGAAACTGAAGAGGTTAATTTAACTGATTCAGATGGTACAATTGATTCAAATAAGACTGTTGTGCTTCCAGATTCAAACGAGGAGATGATCAATGAGTATTTGACATTTGAAGAAGAAATGGGAGAGCTTGGTGATCTTTCAGAGGTAACTATATTTGAAGATGAAGATGAGGAGAATGAAATCAGAGATTTTGTTGGTCGGAGAGCAAATGTTATTCAAACCAGAATCAAAAGTGAAGAAGAAGGGCTTTGGAGGTTATTCAAATGGTTAATAGATGTGACACTGAGCTTGTACCAGAAATAAGAAGAGTGCTTGGAGTTTATCTTAAAAACTTAATAAAACATGATTTTCATCTAGCTTTGGAGAATGGATTGGAAAAGGTAAACTTAACAGAACCAGCATATGTGGAAATGGTTGTTAGAAAAAAAAATCTTCTCAACTCAAGATCTTGGTTTTCACTACAGTGTGACAAATGATTCTGGTGAATGCACATTTATAGTGTCTCACATTCCAAAATACTCAACATCAACTTTGAAATGGCTAGTTGAGTATTTGAAGGATATATTGTTTTATGCTATAGAATTGAAGGAAGAGAGTTTATATCTTATAAATGAAAGAATTTAGTTCAGAGGCCTTGTCAAAAGGAGTTTGTCTATTGGGCATACAAAGGTAAACAATATAAGAAATCCTGATTATTTGTTGAGTCACATATATGACTTTTCAATTCATTCTAAAGAGCAAAATGTGGAATTTGAATCCTTAGAGGAAACTCAGAAGGATAAAAGCTCAAAAGTTATAATTTCTGAAAAGAAAGATAGAAGTTCTGATAAAGGAATGGAAAAGGCTAAATGTTCTAAAAAAAAGAGGTGAATGAAAGAACAAAGGAAGAAAGGGAAGTTACTGAAGCTGATCAGATACAACAAGATAAAATTGTTGAACATGCTTACACTTTGTTTCTTGAATATTTTCATCTTTAAATGTTCATGGAACATGAAGAAAGGTTCAATTATATTGATTGTTGGATAAATAAAGATTATGTGTTCAAGCATTGGTATTCTGGAATCATTAGAAGTTTGAAATTAACTGTTTCACAAGTCAGGAGTGACAGTCCTATTGCGAAGGTATTGGACTCAAATCAAGGAAGTAAAGGTGCATATAAGTATTCATTCTACAAGGTTGAAAGAGCAAATGGAGATGTGCTTCCTTTCATAGAAGCATATTTTCAAAATGTCCACTTATGGGATTTAATCAAGGTGTACAAAAGTCTCTATCCCTTCCATGATAGAATCAGCAAGTTCAGAAATACATTTGTTTGTTTAAGAGATGGTACATACAGAAAATTTATCTGGGCTGCTAATATAAAACTGACTTTCAAGTTGCATGTGTTCATAAGAGATAAGGTGCATCTGAGCAGACCAATTTTTGAGTTGAAAGAACTTGATGATATTCATTCTGGTAATCTTGTTATTCATCCTTCTGGAATTGTATGTAGAACTGGAACACACAAGCTATTCATCTGATATGAAGAACTACATAAGTGCTGCAATGGTACTTTGCTTGCCATAAAAGAAATATTGGAAAAGAAGCAAAAGAAAAGACCAATGAACATGAATGATGATGTTTGGCTTGAGTACAAGAAGCTTGCCATGAATCGGTTGAAGAATATAGAAAAGATTTTGGAGTACAGAAGGTTGATTTTTTATGAAGTCCTTCCTATTATTAGATACTGGAGCTATGATTTGAACTTTTGAAGCAAAGGGGAGATTGTTATGTAAATAAAGAGTGCTTCAAAAGAGACTGGGTTTTGAAGTATCAAAAGAGAATAAGAAGGGCTTTGGAGGTTATTCAAATGGTTAATAGATGTGACACTAACTAGTACCAGAAATAAGAAGAGTGCTTGGAGTTTATCTCAAAAACTTAATAAAACATGATTTTCATCTAGCTTTGGAGAATGGATTGGAAAAGGTAAATTAACAGAACCAACATATGTGGAAATGGTTGTTAGAAAGAAAATCTTCTCAACTCCAGATCTTGGTTTTCACTACAGTGTGACAAATGATTCTGGTGAATGCACATTTATAGTGTCTGACATTCCAAAATACTCAACATCAACTTTGAAATGGCTAGCTGAGTATTTGAAGGATATATTGATTTATGCTATAGAATTGAAGGAAGAGATTTTATATCTTATAAATGAAAGAATTTAGTTCTGAGGCCTTGTCAAAAGTAGTTTGTCTATTGGGCATACAAAGGTAAACAATATAAGAAATCCTGACTATTTGTTGAGTCAGATATATGACTTTCCAATTCATTCTAAAGAGCCAAATGTGGAATTTGAATCCTTAGAAGAAATTCAGAACGATAAAAGCTCAAAAGTTATAATTTCTGAAAAGAAAGATAAAAGTTCTGATAAAGGAATGGAAAAGGCTAAATGTTCTTAAAAAAAGAAGTGATTGAAAGAACAGAGGAAGAAAGGGAAGTTACTGAAGCTGATCAGATACAACAAGATAAAATTGTTGAACATACTTACACTTTGTTTCTTGAATATTTTCATCCTGAAATGTTCATGGAACATGAAGAAAGGTTAAATTATATTGATTGTTGGATAAATAAAGATTATGTGTTCAAGCATTGGTATTCTGGAATCATTAGAAGTTTGAAATTAACTATTTCACCAGTCAGGAGTGACAGTCCTATTGCAAAGGTATTGGACTCAAATCAAGGAAGTAAAGGTGGATATAAGTATTCATTCTACAAGGTTGAAAGAGAAAATGGAGATGTGTTTCCTTTCACAGAATCAGATTTTCAAAATGTCCAATTATGGGATTTAATCAAGGTGTACAAAAGTCTCTATCCCTTCCATGATAGAATCAGCAAGTTCAGAAATACATTTGTTTGTTTAAGAGATGGTACATACAGAAAATTTATCTGGCTTGTTAAAACTAACTTTCAAGTTGCATGTGTTCATAAGAGATAAGGTGCATCTGAGCAGACCAAATTTTGAGTTGAAAGAACTTGATGATATTCATTCTGGTAATCTTGTTATTCATCCTCCTGGAATTGTATGTAGAACTGGAACACACAAGCTATTCATCTGATATGAAGAAGTACATAAGTGCTGCAATGGTACTTTGATTGCCCTAAAAGAAATATTGGAAAAGAAACAAAAGAAAAGACCAATGAACATGAATGATGATGTTTGGCTTGAGTACAAGAAGCTTGCCAAGAATTGGTTGAAAATATAGAAAAGATTTTGGAGTATAGAAGGTTGATTTTTTATTAAGTCCTTTTATTATTCGATACTAGGGCTATGATTTGAACTTTTGAAGCAAAGGGGGAGATTGTTATGTATATATAGAGTGCTTCAAAAGAGACTGGGTTTTGAAGTGAATAGTTCAGATCTTCTGCACTAGTGCTGTACAGATAAACAACTAAGTAAAGCTCCGAAGTTCAAGTCAGAAGTCTGAAAAATAGTTATTTGAATGAAAGATTTGAAGAATATACTAAGGCATATTCTGAAGTGGCACATTCAGAAGTGACAACTTCAGAAGTTCTGAAGTTTTTTGAAAAGTTCTGAAGAACTTCTGAAGTGATTTTGTAAGACATCTTTTGAAGAGGTTCTGATGTAGAGCTTACACGTGTATAGATACTATTGGTCTATGCTGTAACTACATGCTAGTATGGTATCTCTCTCTGTATATATATATATATATATATAAATATAAACAGAAAGTCTGTTAGTCACTTTATAGTTAGTGATCATACTTGTACTATCACAACATACTGTTTGTAATCTTGTCAATATCAATAACACATCCGACTTCGCTGCTCCAATCCTATATTTTACATATTGTTCTTATTTCATCTTGATCTACGGAAACTATCACAAATACTAACCATTCTAAGCAGGTCAAAATGATTCTGAAAAAAGAGATCAACTACAGTTGTGTAGAATAACAAAAGAACTGATTCAAAGCATTATGTTTACTTTTCAATCAGTTAATCAACTTCAATGAACATAACATAAGTTAGTCAACTTATGAACCAAATGATTTTTTGAACCAAAGGCATGACAACAGATGGTACGATACATTTTCTATTCCCAAATCCCCAATGATAAGATCTACTGTTAGAACATCTAATCTTAATAGATGGTCTGGAACTTAGAGTATTCCTTATACCAATACTAATGTGCAAGGACCCATGAGGTATAGGTACCAAAATCTTCTTAATCTATTTTGCAGGTTATCATGTGTCGTGCTGAATAAATGATTCAATTCTTATTTGAAATTATAATTGTGAATTGTTCATCACAATTAAATTTTAATCCATGTTTTTTGAAACAATGTGCTTACTGAGTCAATTTGTTTAGCGTTCGTATTTGCTCATTGACATTCCTAAAAAGATACATTCTTGTATTAGTTTCTGAACACATCAATTCCAAACCTGTGTTTAATATTGGCTTCAGAATATCTCAGTTTAGAACCCATTTTATATGGAATTTTGACTTCTAAACATGTCAGTTCATGACTAGTACTTCAAATGTTGCTATTTGAATTGCAACACAAAACATATTTGATTATATTAGGAACATATTTTCATGGGAACAATGTGTGAGGTTAACAAACTTCTATGGACTACCAGAACCGATAGCCCTACCCAAGAAGTAATCCTTGAGTGATTGAGGGGTGAGGGGTATTAAATAACAGAGTGGAGGAGATAACTCATATGGTTGAGTAATCCAATTGTCTTGAGAGGTAAAATGGAAATGAGAGTTTAGTTAGAAGTGAAGATTCTATTAAAAAATAGAGGGTGTAAGAACAAAGGTAAAAGAATAACAAAACTATACACCAGCCACTTCTAAGTTGGGCAACCACATTACTATTGGTACACAATTCTTTCGTGACCATCATTGAAAAAGGTAGTTAGCCCATGCCAACTCTTGCTTTAACCCCACCAGCTACTCATTTCTTTCTTAACAAAGAGATGTTTCAATTTTTCACGGGCATGCAACATATAATTTATTTAGTCTTTATTTGAAAGCCTTGAATATTGAAAAAGAAGGAAAGTTGTCCCGCCTTCGCACTTTAATCATGCACATTGAGTCTGTGGAAGTATTTTAACATTTTGAGACTAAAAATAACATTTATTGCTAAATTGTTTCTACGCATTGCACGAGTCTTTGTGCATATCTTTGTGCTATTGCACGAGTCTTTATAATTCCAATTCAATGATGACTAGAAGTCCTATCAGAGATTCATCATTCCCCACTATGAAAATAGGGTACACTATTGGGTTTATTTTCGATTGTAGTGATAATACTTGCTAAATGTGTTTCTATGTTAGCCGATTACCCATTTATTCTACCAAAGAAGTTTGGTCAGAAGAGATCAATTTCTAATAGATAGAAAATTATTCAGACGGAGATATATTTCTGAGGGGGAGCTAACAATTGTGTTTTATACAACTAAAATGTTTTAGTCATTGATCGTTCATGATGTTAAGGATTCCCCTAGTCATCATGAGGGGGAGAAATTATATTTCAAAGACACATGCAATCACGTGAAATCACATGCAAAGAGTTGATCACGAAGTCATATGCGAAATGTTTCAAAGATTTAATGTTGATATTGAGGGGGAGCAATCAGAGCTAACAAAGTTACAAATGTTCTTATGTGTATTGGGAGTAAAAGAATTCAAATTTATTCATTGATGAAGAGTTGATTGTTTAACTGGTATAATCAATTGAATCAGTTAATGGACAAGAAAGGTTGAATCTAAATCGTTTAAATCTAAGGTTGAAAAGCCATTGGATTTAAAGATTGTAGATGTCATTAAGATTTTGGAGCATAATTGTTGAATTTCTGAATGATATTTCTATTGAAGATGTTTAAAGAAGATTACTGTTAAAGATGGATTCTTTCATGGTATATAGGTGTTGAGCTTAGTACACATAGTGTCAAGGAGTAGATCTTTTCTCGCTTTCAAATTCTAGAAAACTCCAAAAAGATCTACTCCTTACTCAAGTTTCCAGTGAAGACCAAGCAAGCCTTATTGTCTAAAATTGGTTTTTTTACAAAAAAAGATTTGTTTGAAGATTTGTTGACTATTGACTACTCAGTGGAGAAGTCTGAAGACTGAAGATAAGTTCATGGTGAAGATACTGATCTGGGTCTGTTTGTTAAAAAGGGAATATTCTTATTTATCAGATCTTTGTTGTTCAAAAGATGACAACTTCTGACCGTCTTCTTAAATGGGAGTTAGTTAAAGACTTATGATTTGGAGGAGATTGTTAAAGTCAAAGTTTAATGAAGACAAAGGTTTAAAGATCTTTGATGATTGTTGTTTTGTGATCTCTAATACAAAGGGGGAGATTGTTAGGTCCAAAGTTATGTTGTATCCGAGATCACCGATAATGAAGACGAGATTAACGAATGAAGAGCTCAAAGCTTTAAAGTCAAAGTCAACATGTTACGTAACAGTCAACATTTCTTATTAAGAAAGTCAAAGTATGGAGCTTATTGTTAGATTACATTTTAGTTTGACTTTGTAATTAGTCAAGAGTATAAATACTCTTGTATTAGTGTGAGTTTAACAAGTAACATAATAGAGAGCTCATTTATAATATTCTAGAGAGAGAAATTAGAGAGAGAAATTTCAATATATGATAATTTTATCTTAGTTGTTGTTCTTAAATGTTTAGATTACTTGTTACTTGATCTTAGTGGGACTAACAAGATCCATAATGGTCAAAAGACGTCTGAAAACTCCTTATGAACTTATTAATGATAGAAAACCTAATATAAAGTTCTTACATGTCTTTGGTTGCAGATCTTTTATACTAAATATCGTGACAAACTTGGAAAGTTCGATAAGAAGTCTAATGAAGCTTAATTTCTTGGATATTCAATTACTTCAAAGGCAAACAGAGTATTCAACCTTCGAACCAAGGCGGTCATGGAAAGTATAAATGTCAGCTTTGATGATCAAGCAAGTTAACTACTGAGTATTCCAACTCAGAACTTAAGCTAAACCAAGTTACTTCTGACTACATCTCAGAGTCTAGAGAGTCAGAACTAAATTCATTATTTGAGGACTATTTTGGAGATGAACAGTGCAAACAGAGAAGTTCTGGTCAGAACTGTAGAAAACTACGAACCTAAGGTATTAAAATGTATGGTCCTTCTGGCTCCCCTACTACCTCTGATGAACATTGTTAGATCCCAAGAATCAAAATATAGAAAGAATATGAGAAAATAGAACAATACTAGATCAAGGAAGTCGAATGTAGTATTGATATTGACAGAATTACAAGTATGTGTCTTGAAATTACAATGTGATCAGTCAACATTAGCTAACAAGATAACTAACCACCTATTTACATGACAGACTAATAGTATCTATACAAGTGTAGAACATAAGTTCAGAACTACTTCTAAACTTCTTTCAGAACTGTCTTCAGAAGTTCTTCAAAACTTCTTCAGAACATCTTCAGAATCTTTAGAACTTTTGAAGTAGCCACTTAATTAGAGCAGGGTTGATTTCCTTTTTCTTTGCTAGCAAATGCTTTTTCTCATAGTACCCAGCATGTTTAACGTTAGGCATTTTGCAATGTCTTGCAAAATGACTAGGTTTTCCACAGTTAAAACATTCGGTTGGTTCTGCATCATTTTTCTGAACAGCCTCTTTGGTCATGATCTTCTGAGCTCCATCTTCAGTATTTGGTTTACTTTTATACTTTTTATTATAACTTTGATTAAACTGCCTAGTCATTAAAGCAATACCCTCAGATATCCTTTTCATCTCTTCATCAGATTCATTTCCATCACAAAGAGCAACTTCTGGGATCTCACAGATTTTATTTAAAGAAGGCATAGACATGGAACTGTTTATCCTTTTGCTCAACAGAGCCAGAGTGTCATTAGTCTTTTTCTAATCTCTTTGTCTAGAATTAAATTTGTCTTCTTGTTGAAACTAGATTCCATATACATCATGGATAGACTTTCTAGATATGTTTCCAGAAAAATTTATCCATTCATTTCCCAAATTATTCAGAAATTTGTTGTTAATTTTTGAAGTTGACTTCTGAACACCATTCCTTCTCAAATCATTCATAATATTATTAAATCTGTGATAAGTTTCAGTAATTGACTTACCCTCTTTGTATCTGAAATTTTCATCAGTTCCAATACAAATATTCAGCCTTTGAGCTTGAGCCTTAGTACTCCCCTGCATTTGAGCTTCTACCTCATACCACATAGCTTTTGCAGAAGTCAGACTATCCACTCGATTGAATATCTCATTTGGGATAGCCATTGTGAGTAAAGTGAGTACCCTTTTATCTATTCTGGCTTGCTCTTTTTTAGCAATATTCTACATACCTGGACTTTTCTTGATCCGGGTTGCAGGAATTTCAGGAGTGGTATTTGTTCTTGGAACAACGGCAATTTCCACATATGCTTCAAGGGGACCATTGATGATAGATTGCATCAATGCTTCATCAATATTATCAAGAAATTGTATCATGTGAATTCTCCATTGATGATATTCACCGAAGAAAAGAGTTGGTGGTTTTGTTTCAGATCCGATGGAAACGATTTCTTTCGACATTTTGAATTACATGATCGTGAATTCACCTAAATTGGTTATTGAGAACAAATCGAATCAATCTAGAATAGATTGATCAAGAATTTCAAGAATCTTGTCGGATCTAAAGATTCTTAACCTAAAATAACATAATAAACAAACGGATGAATTGGCTCTGCTGCCAATTGTTAGATCCCAAGAATCAAAATATAGTAAGAATATGAGAAAATAGAATAGTATTAGATCAAGGAAGTCGGATGTAGTATTGAGATTGACAGAATTACAAGTATGTGTCTGGAAAGTACAATGTGATCAATCAACATTTGCTAACAAGCTAACCAACCACCTATTTATATACAAGTAGAGATAGTAAACTAACAGGGGTTTATATGACAGACCAATAGTATCTATACAAGTGTAGAACATAAGTTAAGAACTACTTCTGAACTTCCTTCATAACAGTCTTCAATAGTTCTTCAGAACTTCTTCAGAACATCTTTAGAATCTTCAAAACTTCTTAAGTAGTCATTTCAGAAGTTATGCCTTAGACTTATCTTCACTTCTATACTTCTGGAAGTCTTTCTTTAATCTCCTGACTTTGTACTTCCGACTTTCCTTTATCATTTAACTTCTCAGAACCAGTTCAGAAGATCTGAACTGTTAAGCTTCAGAACCCAGTCTCTTTTGAAGCTATTTAATAGTCTCCAACAAACCTACAGATACAAATGACGAAGCTTCAGAAGCCATTGTCTCTGCACCTACAGACCCAAATGCAAGCACAGAGGAATAAACTCCTGTTGCAAAAGCAGAAATCTCTACAACATACCCTTATTCCTTTGTTCCTTTATTTGAGGGGGAGCAACTCGGTTTTTCTCCAACACAGAGCTTAAAAGAAGATGAACGTCAAGATAAAGAAATTTCAATTCTTAAGTTTCTCAACCTCCTTGAAGAAGTGGCCAAAAGACCATCCTTCAAACCAAATCATTGGTAATCCTTCTAATGGTATAAAGACTAGATCAGCTACTGCTAACGAAGAATTCTTCATGAATTTTCTTAGCATGGTAGAACCAAAAAGAGTTAATGAAGTCCTTCAAGATCCAAGTCGGATAAATGCCATGCAAGAAGAGCTCCTTCAATTCGAACGCAACAAGGTTTGGAAACTCGTTCCCTTACCATAAGATAAAACTGCAATTGGCACTAAGTGAGTTTTTAGGAAGAAGAAGAAGGATGAATATGGCATAGCAGTCAGAAACAAGGCAAGATTTGTTGCTAAGGGATATTGTCAAGTAGAAGGGATTGACTACGACTAAAGTTTTGCTCCCGTAGCAATAGTAGAAGCAATTCGTTTGTTTTTGGCCTTCTCTACATACAAAGACTTCAAAGTATACCAGATGGATGTCAAATCTGCATTTCCGAATGGCAAACTCAGCGAAGAAGTATACGTCCAGCAACCCCCAGGCTTTGAGAGCTCAGCTCATCCAGACCATGTCTACCATCTCGATAAAGCTTTATATGGATTGAAACAAGCACCACGAGCATGGTATAACAGACTTCCCAAGTTTCTGATCAAACATTACTATGAGAAAGGTAAAATTGATACAACTCTATCCATCAAAACAAGCAAAGGTGAGTTAACTCTAGTTCAGATATATGTGGATGATATTATATTTGGTTCTACAAATCAAGAAAAAGTAGATATATTTTTTAAGTTGATGACAAGTGAGTTTGAAATGAGAAAGAAGGGAAAATTAAATTTCTTTCTTGGGATCCAAATCAAGCAAACTACCTTTGGAATTTTTATAAGTCAAGCCAATTATGTTTATGATATTCTCAAAAAGTACAAACTTCACAACTCTACAACCATGAAAACACCAATGTCTACCAACATTAAACTTGACACTGATCTATCTGGAATATCAGTTGATGTCAAGACTAACAGAGATATGATTGGATCTCTTCTTTGGTTGACTGCAAGTAGACTAGATATAATGTTTGTGACATGTCTCTGTGCAAGAAATCATGCAAATTCTAAGGAATCTCATCTGGCTGCTGTCAAAAGGATCTTTCAATACCCTAAAGGGACTCAATACCTGGGTCTCTGGTATCCTAAGTACTTTGGTTTTGATTTAATTGCATATACTGACTTTAATCATGCAGGATGTAAAGATAGAAAGTTGGTTAGTTGGACATCCAAGAAGCATAACTATATGTCCACGTCTACAACACAAGTGGAATTCGTTGTGGCTGCTAGTTGTTGTTCACAAGTCATCTGGATGAAAACTCAACTCAAATATTTCGGTCCTCTGTAGGACAATATTCTAATCTTGTCTGATTCAGAAAGTGCCATTGCAACCACTGCCAATCCAGTTCAGTTTTCAAAAACCAAGCACATTGATATTAGGTATCATTTCATAAAAGATCATGTTGAAAAGGTACAATTGAAATGTACTTTGTTTCGACTGATTTCCAACTAGCTGGCATATTCACAAAACTTTAGATGAGAAGCGATTCTCTTTCTAAATCAACAAGTTGGGCATGCTCAATATGCAATGAAAATATAGACTCTCTACTAAGTCTTTTTCTGTATTCTTTTATAAAGCATGTCTTTCCTTATCTCTAGTTCTTTCACTTCTTCTGAACTATCACATTACTCCTAAGGGATGCGGAGGCTTCTAAATAATCAATAGGAGCATCTGCACCTCAAACCTTGAAGCACTTATGTTTATTTTTTATTCAAGCATAGCTTGAGGGGGAGCAAGAACCATTGCATAATTCAAGGGGGAGCAACATCTTGCAATCTTGAGAATAAATCGTAAGCTACAACCCTTACAGAAGAAAATTCATTAAAATTCAAATAGTCTCTCGTGGCTTTCATATACACTCTTTTCTCAAAGACTATACAGAAGCTTCTGGCTTGTCTATCTATTCTTCTGCAAATCATTTTCAAAAATTTCAAATGATCATTTAGATCTTCTGGTTATACTTCTTTTTCAATGACTATACAGAAGATTCTGGAATGTCTATCTGACTTTCTGCAAATTCTTTTTTGTAAATCTAAGAAGTCAACTAATACTTCTGGTAATACCCTTTTCTCAAAGAGTATATACAGAAGCTTTTGGAATGCCTATTTTATCTTCTGAATTTCTCACATATTTTCGATAGATCATCCATTATCTTTGTACCATATCTTTTCTCAAAGACATTACAGAGACATCTGGAATGTCTATCAAAATATCTGATGTCATGAAGTTCTGAACAATATTTTTTATGAAAAAGTCAAAACTTTCTTCTGGTCCCAAAATGTTTTCATATGACCACTTGATTGCTTTTCATTTTTTTTACCTCTTAGCTTCGAGCTCCAGAACCATGGTAAGTTCATCTAGAGATGACGTTTGCGCAACATCTCTTTTGTATGGGTTTTACACCTGTGTGTTTTTTCCTTCGTACTTATCCGTAGGAGACTCAGCAAAGTGACTGTCATGTCTCTATATCATAGCCTTTCGGTGACGGTTTCTCTTCGTGACATAAGAATGTATTTCCCATATATATGAATCTATAAAACTAACTAAAGATCACAAGATAGATTGCAAAGCAATCGGCTGTTGTATTGATATTCACAAGATTATAAACTGTATAAAAGTGGAAAATACATGGGACTATATAACTTGTAAAAGAAACACAAGCCTAATATATATACAGGTATAGAAAGTCTAAACTAACAGCTAGGTTACATGACAGACCGAAGTCACTATACACATGTACATGTTCTTTAGATAATCTTCATCATTGTCTTCAGAAGTCTTCAGAACTTGTTCAGAACTTCTCAATTTGCCACTTCAGAAGTTATGTGGTTATGTTTTTCTTCTTTAACCTTTTCATCTGAAGTCATCACCTCAGACTTCTTATCTCATACACTTCTGAATATACCTTAACTTTATCTTGTCAACCCAGTTCAGAACATCTGAAATCTGCATTTCAGAAGCCCATTTCTTTTGAAAAAATCTTTCAGTACTCAACAATCTCCCCCTTGGCTTCAAATGCTCAAATCATATCCCCAAAACATCATGATTGGAAGAACTTCAGCAATCACTAATTTTTTGTACTCTAGAGCTCCTTAACAGTAAAGTACATATTATATGCGAAATCTTTGTACTCCAACCAATCTTCATCTGACATGTTCTGTGGCCTTATTCTCTGTTTCTTCAATAATTTGTCTTTGATTGCTTTGAGTGTTCCATTCCTGCACTTGTGAATTTCTTCATATCTGATGAACAACTTGTGCTCACCAGATCTACATACATAGCCAGGAGGACATATAGCAACAGTTCCAACATGCAGTAGTCCCATCCCATCTAATTCAAAATTTGGCAAAGTAAGATAAACTTTGTCTTTACCAAGTATATATGCCACCTAAAAGTCAGTTCTTACAGCCCAATAAGTTCTCTGTATGATGGTTGAAGAAAGAAATACTTTGATAATAAAACTGAAGGAGCTTGAACTATCTGACAAGATTAGTGTTCATTCAAAGATTGGTTCAAGTTCTAATCCTACAAAGGTTTCTTCACTAAAGTTTGTCAAATCACTAGTGTTAGGTCTGAAATATTTTATCCGAGATCACAACTATTGAAGGGCAAAGTGTAAAGTCAACAAAGTCATCAATTAGGAAGGTTTAATCATATGAATAGATTTATTATGATAAAAGGAAAATGTCTTATTGTAAGTAAGGCAAGTGTATAATAATTTATATAATTGTTTCCTTATTACAATAAATGTCATACATATAAATAGAGGGTTAGGGCAAGTATTAGAGGTTTGTCATTCATTACAGAGCTTATAGTTAGATCTTAAACTGGAACTTATTAGAGAATAGTCATTGTAGTCGTGAGTTAATACCATTCACTCAGTTCATTATAACCACGATTATATAAGTGAGATATATGACATAGTGAGGTTATTCGGATTGTTCTTGTTATTACACTATTACCTGATTGATCTGGGATCCACAATTGGTAACACAACCGAAGATTATATCGATTTGGATGGTTCTAATCGATTTCTTGGATTTAAGGTAAACTATATTTTTTTTGTATATAAACGATTTTCTATTTCATGCGATAACCTTCAAAACTGCAATCTTGGTAATTTTCTCTGCTTTTAATAGCTTTGATTCGTCTCTAAAAACTACAATTTTTCTCATTATTTCAAACGGTTTTAATCGATCAAAATCATTTTTTTTTTTTTGTTATCGCATCATTGAGTTCATCGAAATCTGTGTATAATTTTTTATCGCATCCATCAATTTCTGCTTAGGAAATTATTATTGTTAAGGCAATATAAGATTGCGATTTGATCTATATGGTTTGCTTTAAAATTCTGGGTTTTTATCATCATTATCGCATCAACCTTCAAAGTTCTCGGAACCTGTAGATCCAAGAACCTAGGATATCGGATGAAACATCACAAGAACGGTGATTTAACCACACTATGCATACCCGACAAACTTTTATCACATTCTTAAACTTTGACAAACTTGAATTTTTTTTATTTTACCCTTATTTATCTTGATTACTTAAGACTTTCTTGTCCATAGAAAAACTCAAAAACTATGTTCCTTGCAGCTTTTTATAGTCAAGAAACTTTTAGTAACATTTATAAATTTCAGTAAAACTTTGTCATATTCACTCTTGATTGCTTAAACCTTCTAGTCCATAGAGAAACTCAAGAACTTTGTTCCTTGCAGCTTTTTCTAGTCAAGAAACTTTTGCACTTGAGGTGGATTTTGATAAATCTTTATTTGAACTTCAGAAAATTCATTCTTGATGTTTTAAAAAATTGAAATTTTAGCCATTCGTGTCCATTAAAAAACTCGAGAATTCTGTTCCTCGCAACTCTTTTTAATCAAGAAAACTTTGTTATCTTTTTCTTTAAACTCAAGTCTTTGAATTATTTTTTTCTCAAAACTTTGGTTTAAAATTAATTTTCTTTTATTTGTGGGTAATTGATAACCTAGTCATACTTGTCCATAAAAAGACTCTTGAACTCTGTTACTCGCAGCTCTCTTTAGTCAGGAGAACTTTGTTATCGGTTCCTTTAGAATATTAGTTAAAATTCTCATTAAAAGAAAGTTGAATAATTAAGTGATCACATTTAAAGGACTCGATAAAACCATTCCTTGGGTCTGCTTCATTTGAGAAAACCTTGTTCTCACATCAGTTTAATCGGAGAACCCTAGTCCTCGAATCTCATTGATCCGAGCAACTTGTTTCTTGCATCCATTTAACCCGAGATCTTCAGTCCTCGCATCCGGGTGACCCGAGAAACTCATTCCTCGCACCTTAGTGACTCGAGATCTCCAGTCCTCACACCCAATTGACCCGCAAACCTAGCTTCTCGCGTCCTTTGAACCCGAGAACAATTGTGAATCAATTCAAATCGTTGATCTATCACTTCATCAGGTAGCTAGTTCTTACAATTTTTTATGCATACAAGAACTAATTATGTATTTGCGTTTGACAGGATTTATTTTAAAGATGACTTCTCAAGGTTTTGAAAGCAAGATTTTTGTTCTCAATACTGAAATTGAAACACTTGAAGCAAGACACATGAATAACATGAAAGTGCTTGATGAATTACTAGAAGAAAATATTTATCTTGGTTAGTCATAACAGACAAAAAATATTTTGCAAAATAAAAATGAGTTTTTGGAATAACAACTCAAAGAGTATTCTATAAATCCTCAACATATGATGTATGATGACTTTTGTAAAAAGAAAAATCTTAACCTGATAAAGATAAATTTTGAACTGAAAAACAAGATTTCTGAGATAGAGAAATTTAAAAAGTGTGCACTTTATACTATTGCACTTGAAAAGTTTTTGAATTATGAAAAAACGGACTTTGAGAAAGAAAGAAAGCTCTTTTCTAATGAGAAACACAAGTTTGAAATTCATCGAAAAGCTTTTGGAAGCAAAACTAAAAATTGTAAGTTGACCATCAGAAAACTTTCTACACAAGTGTTAGTTGTTGAGCAAATTGTGGTTTTAGAGCGAAAATGTTCCAAAACAAAAAGTTTGGAACTTTGAAAACAAAGTTTTAAACTGCAGAAACCTTTGAAAGACGAAATAAAAGTGTATGAAATTGATAAGATGCATATAATAAAGAAAAGTGTTTTGATTGTTGCTAAAAGCAAAATTTTGGAAAAAGATATTGAAGAAGAGAGGAAAGCTTTTGAAGAGAAAATTGGCAAACATTCAAATAAATTATCTATTTTAGAAACACATCTTGTGAATGAACAGAAAATGAGATCTGAAGTTCAAACAAAATATGATTTGGTGATGGATGAAAGAGTTTCTTTGTCTGACAAACTTAAGAAACTTGAAAAGATTTTTGAAACTCAAAAAGTTATGAATTTTAGCTTGTCTGATGAAGAAAGAAATCATCTTTTGTGCAAAATCAGCGAACTTGAAGGTTATAAAACTACTTCAAGTTCAATTCATAAGATGAATCTTCTTTCTCTGATAAGTGTCTGTAGAATAACTACTCTTCAAGTGTTAAATCAAATAGTTCTTCCAACAACTCCAAATCATATAGTTTTTCAACTTCTCTGACTCATAATTCTACTTTATCTTACAATGATTTTGTTGCTAATTCCGATAATTTTAAGAAGTTTAAAATGGTTTGGAGGAAGAAATCAACTACAGAGGATAATGTAGGAAACATGCCTTATACATCTGATGTAGTTGATGCAAAATCATTTGTTTCCAAGACTGGTTTGTCTTATTTTGTCAGGTCAATCAATCAGCTAATCAGTCTAAGCGCCACAAATTTTTGTTGTTCTACTTACGGAACAAATGATTTTGTCAACCAAAGGTACGTTCATAAATGGTATGATACTTATAGTATCCCTACTTCCCTATTTGATGTCTCTAAAGCTAACCTTCGAGGACCAAACAAAACTTGGGTACCAAAAAAAAATTAATTTGTTTTCTAGGTATGTCGCGTATGTTCTAAATTTAGAATATTCACATCACATGACATAATCATTCAAAGGGATATGCTACATTTGAGGGGGAGTACCATCTTCTTATACTTTATTGTTTAGCTTCATAGTATCTCAGCTATGGACCTACTCTTAATTTTGGCTTCTGAATATCTCAGCTCAGAACCCGTTTTCATTGCACTTTTGACTTCTGAATACATCAGTCAGAACTCGGACTTCAATGTTTCAGCTCAATATGTGTTAGGAATTATAAGTTTCAATGGTCAATCTAGAGCTGGAAGGACCTACTATAAAACACATCCCTACTTCTATGATAACTGGAAGTCCTATAAGTGAAACCCGATGCCAACACTGAAAATAGGCACTTAATTATATATATTCTGATTTAAGTGATAATAGTTGCTCCTTGTGCTTCTGTGTTAGCTAATTACTCATTGATCCATAAAGATATTGTTGATCATAACTCCTCTCAGTGATTTGAATATGATTCCTCTGTATACTTAGTGAAAATCCATTTATAAACATAAGTTCAAATTCAACGATAGCATACGCTGATTGTCATCAGCGATCGCTGAAACTCAGGAATCTCAAGTTTACCTCTGAAGATCAACCATCACACCAAAAGAACATTCAGCGAAAGTCGAAGACCAAGCTGAAGAAAGAGATAATCAGCTAGTGATCTGAAGCAATTCAGTGATAGCAAGGATTATCTAAACCAAAGTGTGAAGTCTTGTCAAGCCTCATCGATACTATGAGAGTTCATCCTTGAAGTTTCAAGTTCAGCGATCAAGTGAAGCTTCTCAAACAAGATTAATGTTGATCTTATCCTCGATGCACAAAAGTCAAACCTTATACTATGTCAGAGAAGGATGTACGGATTGTCTCTTATGTCCCCATCATATCTGATATGGTACTGCATGACTCTTACTACGAATAAGGGAAACAAGCTCCCTGCAATCGCCTTCACAATCCCCACTCTCGGCCCCTTCACCTTCACTTCTGGCTTTCTCAGAAATGCTCTTTACCTCCCTTCAAGAGATAAGAATCAGCTATGGGCCCCTGAGCCCACCAAGGAGTAAATAGAGGCGTTCTTGGACTCCATTGGCTATGTATGAGAAAACCCTGAGGTGAAGTCTGTGGGTTCAAAGATGGAGAAGAAACGTCTCCAAGCTCGCTGGCAGTACATCTTCACCCAAGTAATTCAGTGCTTGGGTTCCAAGACCGGCTCTCACGATTAGGCCAACAAGCACTTCCAAGATCTTGGCTTTGATCTCTACACCAATTAAAAGCTGAACTACGCTGACTACATTTTCAGCGACATGTACAACAGTGTGAAAGAAGCAAAGAGGAACAACTTCATTCCCTATGCTAGATTCTTTGCTACCATCATTGACTTTGCCTTCAAGGGTGAGTATCCAAAGGTCGCCAACCAAAATTTCTCCATGGTCGGCAAGAAGTCCCTGGATATTGATGTACATCCAGATGATGCTCCCTACACTCCATACATGTTACAACTCATTGAAGCCGCAGCACCTGTGTCCGTCTCACTGAACAACCCATCAGTGAGTATCCCAGACACCTCCTCCCCTCTGAAAAGAAAGGAACCGGCCGATGGTCATAAAAAGACCATCGCTCACAAGCCTGCAACAAAGAAACCAAAGAAGGGAGTCTCTCAAAAGACTTCCCTCTCTGATACAGGACCTCAGCATGTCTCTTACAGACATACTAAGACACAGGCTAGTATCCATATGACACTACCATCGTACACGATGTCCCTGAGAGTAATCCTCATGATACTCTCAAGGTAAATAACATGTCTTGTCACCCTTCATCTAACCCAGAGCTCTTTTTGGTTGCTCTGTCTATGTTGTCATCAGGTATCGCACCTCCTCTCTCCACCTCAGCGACCACCACTACCACCAGTAAGGCTGTTGCTGCTCCCTCAAGCGGTAGCAAGGGAAAATCTCCACAGCCACCGAAAACCGCTGAAGAGCTTCGAAGGATAAAATAGGAGAAGTTTGCCTCCAAACTTCCTCCATTCCCAATTGAGATTCCAAAGATTGTTCTTCCCAGCCCCACATTCCTTGCTATTGACGTTTTGGTCGACGAATGTTCTCTCACAAGAGCCAGGGTGGACAATCTTCAGACGTCTGCGAAATACATCTTTCAGACGGTCGTTGGTGCTCCAGGCATGAAGGCCACCATGAACAATGTCTACACTGACATTCAGTCGGTGAAGGCTGACAATCTGGCCCATGGGCAAGCAATTGCCAAGATGGGGAAATAGGTGCAAGCACAAGGCCTAGGGCTCGAGTCTATATAGAAGACTCAATCCGATATGATGCAGATGCTGACAAAGATCTCTGAGGCGGGCACCTATTTCACTGCTGCTGATCGGACCTCGTTGAATCAGGTCCTCCAGAACCAGACTACGCACACCGAGTCTCTTAAAGACATTGGTCAAACGTGCGTACTATGGTGGTGCACGTTCTCCCCGCTGACAACATCGAGGGGGAGAGATGCGCCAAAGAAATCGTTGATGAGATAATCGGACAGGTAAATGAAACAATCCATGGCCCTCCGATATCTTCCTACATTCAGCGTCAGCAAGAGCCTCCCATCATCGCTGAAAAAGAAAATGACGAGGAAGATTATGAGGAGGAAGAAGACATAGATGAAGATGATGATGAAATCCCTCACTATGAGGGAGATGATGAAGATGATGATGACGTCCCTCTAGGTGCTTTTGAGCACATTAAAAGTAGTAGACCAGGCAATTTCATGCCTGAAGTCATTTACAAGGAGCCTTTGGGGGACGGACCACCTCCTTCTAAGGAACCGTCCAACCCATCAGGCAAAGGAAAGGAAGTGCTGAATCTCGATGCTACCATCCCACTATCTGAGGGGGACACCGCTGTAGAGGTAACCCTTACCCTTATCCTTTATACTACTCCAATCTCTGAACCCCAACCTAGCCATCTTTTTCTCCTCCAAACTTTGGCTCTGACCAACCTCTCTCTCCATCCCCCATTCTCAGTGAGTCTAGTCCCCCAAAGAACTCCACTTTTTTGAAGGAACCTTCATCAGAAGAGCAGTTTGTGTACATATCTGATTCTGACTCTGAAGATGAAGAAGGCCTTATTCCCAGACGGCGCACACAAAGACCACCAATAAGCGAGCCTGAAGAAGAAGAAAGGCGAATAAATTTCCTAAAGGAACTTGAAGCCAAAACAATAAAGATGCCCACTGCTGAACCAGAAAATCCCATGCCTATCACCGTGGTGGATGATTTTTATTTTCTATCTATAGAGGAGAGAGCACAAGCACTTGAAGCTCAGAGAATCAGTGATGAAAAGATTAAACAAACAAAGAATGATCTTGAGCTCGCAAGAAAGATACTCAGGGAGGATGCTGCAAGAGATGAAGCGACTAGAAAGCTGAACGAGAAAATCAAAAGAGATGCTGAAGCTCTGGCACAAAGAGAGATGAATCAAGAAAATCTAAATGTGAATTCCATCATTGCTCAAGAAGGATCCTAAGTGCACTAACAGATGAGGATACAAGCCACAGAGAAAATGAACTACACTGGTGCACTGAACGATTCAACTTTCGACTGTCTGATTCAAAAATCATTTGTGCAACTATTGAAGGACGTCCTTCCAAAAGAAGTGGTCTGAAGATATATGTACGAATGTACAGACATTCGAATTCTATAAAAGAAGAATCCAAGTTCTTAAAATTCTATGGATACTCTGAGTGGCTAGAAATCAGAGATGTCATTCAGGGTTCCAAATCAAAGTTCAAAGATGTGGTGGAAAGAGTATTAGATCAGCTACTTCAAAGGATGTCACAGCATGTGCAAGTTCCTCCTCTCCCTGAGCCTACAAGAAAAAGGAGATCAAACGCTGAAGGAGGTTCATCTTCTAAAAACGAACATGAAACCAAATTCAACTATGAAAGCATTCTTGGTCATCTTGAAATCCTTGACGTCTCAATGTTGAACTCCTCTCTCCCTCAAGATCGAAGATATGAAGAAAATGAAATCATCTCATTCCCTGAACCAGGTATGATATACTTGGATAATGAAGGATTCTTAGGACTCTTCAGAAACCGAGAACTCAACAAGGCTCCATCAGCTTTCATAAAGATCATGCTTCATCACTGCTGGACAGAAAATCCTCTAATGAATCGACAAAAGATGATCTATGAAAATGAACTACGAAGAAGACATGAAAGACTCTCTGATTAATCTATAGTCTTCTTTTCCTTTGTAGTACTCTTCAGCGTATGAACATAAGAGTTCTAGTTTCTTTACAAACCTCTTAACTCACTTATATTTCTCTCTGAAATTTAAATCAATGAATGTACTTAAAGCTTCTATACTTGTAAATATTGTGTTTTCATCTCCTTATAAATGAAACTCAATGGTAATAGTAGATTAGCTGAAAAAGATCTCACATATTAGTACTTACAAATTTTACTTTAAGATTTTTTTAAGTCCTTACTAACCTTCTCAAAGCAATCTTCCCATATTGCTCAATCATAATCAAATAAGTGGAGATTGTTGATCATAACTCCTCTCAGTGATTTGAATATGATTCCTCTGTATACTTAGTGAAAATCCATTCATAAACTTAAGTTCAAATTCAGCGATAGCATATGCTGATTGTCATCAGCGATCGCTGAAAATCAGGAATCTCAAGTTTACCTCTGAAGATCAACCATCACACCAAAAGAACATTCAGCGAAAGTCAAAGACCAAGCTGAAGAAAGAGATAATCAGCTAGTAATCTGAAGCAGTTCAATGGTAGCAAGGATTATCTAAACCAAAGTGTGAAATCTTGTCAAGCCTTAACGATACTATGAAAGTTCATCCTTGAAGTTTCAAGTTCCGCGATCAATTGAAGCTTCTCAAACAAGATTAATGTTGATCTTATCCTCGATGCACAAAAGTCAAACCTTATACTATGTCAGAGAAGGACGTACAGATTGTCTCTTATGTCCCCATCATATCTGATATGGTACTATTTACACGCGGCCAAAAGCATGGTTGTTTTTTAACAAAGGACAAGCTTCCTATGAAAGCTTGACACGTGGCATATACCTTTGTTGTCTTGCATTAAATGCAAATGGGTATACATAAGATGAAGATATCTTCTTCATCTTTATGCACACTACTTTTAATTTCTAAAACCTCTGACTCTTTTCTTTCTTACTTTCTTGTGCATCAAACTGTGTGATTTCTTAAGTTACAATAGAATAGGTTTATTATTTGTTCTAATTCCACTTGTAACTGTAAATTTGTTTATTCAATATAAACTAATTTAAAAAATAAAAGTCTGTGTGTTTGTATTCAATCCCCCCCCCCTTCTACAAACTGTTTCTATATCCTTGAACTCTTGTAAACTCCTTTGGGACCAACAGATATATTCTCACATATAGAAGTTTTATCAAACCCATCAACAATCGTACAAACTTTGACTTTCTTGGTCAAAGTTTCTTTTGTGTTATCCGAAGAGCCAAATTTGAAAAAGTTTCTGGAACTTGGACCCTGCAAGACCACTTTTGACCGGTGAAGAAACGGAGACAAAGGCCGATATCGGTTATAGTCGATACACGCCGTCCACCAACAACAAATGGCAAAACGAACTAGATGTGTTTACTTTTGATCCAACCTGTGAGGAATACAAGTTAAAAAAAAGTATAAGTTTTAAAGTTTAGATTTTATTTTAGGGAAAAATTCAGAAAAAAAAACCCAACCAACTATCTTATTTTGATAAAAAAAAATTTCAATGAAAATCTACTAAACTTTTAAGTCCTTAACTATTTTTTAATGAAAAAACGCATTAAACTTTCTTATTTTGAATGATTAAGTCCCTGAATATTTTCTTTCCAATAAAATAAACCCTCGAACCTTTACAAATTTGTTACTTACTGTTGGTCCCATTTAGGGTAATGACTAAAACAAGTAAAGAATTGTAGGGGGGGGGGGGGGGGTTGAATACAATTACACAATTATTTCACTTTTTAAATTCTTTAATATAAAATGTCAAGAATTACATTTAGAAAATTGATTGTTGCAGAAAAGAACAGATAAATCTATTCTAACAATCATAAAAACACTTAGGAAAAAACAAGAGTACAACAAAACACAAAGTAAGTTAAAAAAAAAAATTAGAGGGTCGAATCCAAGTTAAGCACTTAAAAGATATCTTGTTGAAAGTGTAATTTGCATGGAAACACTCCTTCTTCTTTTATAGTGCCAATGCATTAAATGCATGAGGACACTTGTCACAGTGTCATTTGTTAGCCTTTTTATGGATTAAAGATGTTGTCATTCCTTATAGTACTGGATAAAGGACTAACCATTCCATTATAGTACTATAAGAAAGGACAATGCATTGTACATCTTTTCTTCGTGTCTTCGTCTTTGACAAGTGCTTGGCAAAAGATTCGGCTTGTAGCCAAGATAAAGTCGGCAACCATATCTTCATTTTCCACAATGTTGATATGTTTCCTTGCATCAGCTAGTCTTCGATTTGTCGAACTTGTAAGCTTGACCAGACTTTTCAAGAACCTAAAATACAAGATATATAGTTTAAGGAAATAGATTGAGGAGCCATCAACAAATCATCGGTGACCTAACACTTACATTATTTTAACCCAGAAAAACTACCTATAACCCACTAGAAAAGTCGTAAAGTAAAGAGTAAGATACGTTTTCCATCCCTATGGTTTGTTAAAATTTGCGAATTCCTTCTCTTTGGTTTTAAAACTGCAGTTTTCATCACCATGCTTTGCAATTCACTTCTAATTTCGACCTTGAGGCTAAACACTACATCCAAGTATGAGGGAGTAAAACATAAATGAATGGTTAACCACATGAACGAAAAGAAACAAGAAAGTTTAAATCATAAAGACGAAACAATAATGAATTATAAACCATGACGATGAAAATCGTAATTTCAAAATCATAGAGACGAAACTAGAAATTTTCAACAAACTGCGAGGACTACAAACTTAATTTACTCTAAAGTAAAACTACTTGTAAGATCCTAAAAATAGATCATGAAAGAGATTAATAGCATGCACTAACATTGTGATAGCCGATATGAAGCACCGACAACGATTGGGCAACAAGGAGTGGCAAGGAGCAGTGATACATTGTTTGTAAGCCATTGAAGGACAGGGTTTGGGAACAGTAGAACTTATTTAGGTTTCTTTTTACATCAACACCATTATGTTGGTTCCAGATTTCTCAATTAAGATCTAAATAGCAAATAATAGTAGCAAAAGCAAATAGATCAAAAAAGATATAAAACAATTTAGATGAAAGAAAATAGTAGAAGATCACAAATCTGTATATGAATTACCAGCGTCATCATATGTATTAATAGTAGATTTAGGTTGCACTTGTGAGATTGATCATGAGGATCATGAGGTACAAAGAACATTAAAATATTATACGTGATATGAGTGATAAACAAATTGTACTAGATCGTTACTAATGACCTATGTATGAGCTTCTATTGATAGCCTAACAAAAAAAGTCAAAGCATACACCAACAAGAGTCATCCACGTGTAAAGGTGCTCTAACAACCTTTAAGAAAGAATGGTTGAGGCACGTGAGCTTCATACTTGTTCAGTTGCACAAGTTGGTGAGACTAGAGGTAGCTCCAGAAGCAAGGCTGGAGTTCTGGTTCGTCGGATGAGTCTTTTGATCACGACTTTTGGATTATCGATAAACTTTTTTTTGAACAGCAAAGTTCTAATAAGACTAACAAGATGCTAGAGAAGCAAGTACATACCAGAAATAGCTAAAATAGGGTTTTGCAACCACCCTATCCAATTAATATTTAATTTCTTACTCCTATTGTGCACCGCCTTTTTAGGTTTCTTTGGACCAAAAATGGTCTCATTTGAGAAATTTCCAGAGCGACCATAAAGTTGTATAGACTACTCTTCTATGCAATCTATTTCCCCTTTCTTCAGCCTCAAAGCATGCAACTAGTCCTTCCAACCTGAGACGTTATTGAAGATAGGGACGTCAAAGTTCCACCAGCGCCTAAATTCCTCCATATTTCGTGAGAAAAGTGACAATCAAAGAACAGATTTACGAATTCAACTTTCTCCTTGCAGATCGGACAAAGACTGGAATGAACCTCAATTCCCCTTTTAGCAATATTATCCCTGGTAGGATTTTATTCAGACCTAACCTCCATAGTAAAATATTTACTTTAATAGGCATCAGGTTGTTTTTCTCTGGTCAATCTCCAATGCCTTAGAATCAATATAATTCCGGACATACGAAAACTCACCTGCTCCATCCATAGTCCAATGCCACCTGTCTTGTTGGTTCTAAGCTTCTCACACTTGAGCTTTTCATACTTTTATGATCAAATTTGTGAGGTCTAACACTTTATAGTCAGTTACACATGTAATTTTTTTTTTTTGTTAAGAGGATATAGGTAATCACTTTTTAAAAGTTCGATATTAATTTATTAAAAAAAATAGTTGTTGGTTCCAGATTCTCTACTTCATAGATCAATCGATAAATTCATATAACAGATTATAAGCGGAAGCAATTAATATCGATTAATCAACAGTAATAAGAATCAATCAAAGATTGATGAACAGATTAACTTTGTATTATAACCTGAATGATGATTACAAATACATGGAATGACGCATAGTGAGTTCTTCAATATAGCAATTAGATCGACGACTTTTACATTCAAAGAAGAGATCTATTTATACAAATAACAGAATGCAAAAGTCAATATTCTAACCTATTACAAACTGACACGTGTGAGATAGGAGCGTGTAACAAACTAATCAGTTGCAAAAGGTAGACATGCTGAATGAATGTGCCACGTCATCCTCTTCTTCTTATGGTTCATACTTTCACATGTGTAACAATCTCCCCTAAGTATGAAACCAGAAGAGTGAAGTTTGTTCAGAACGGAGCGACTTCAGAGACAATCTTTGCAAGTTTGTTGATAACCTCTCTAATTGATAATAGGCTGTCAAGTCGTTTGATTGTCTTTTCAAGTACTTCTGGATTGTGTTTATTTGCACTCGTAGATATGTAACATTTTGCAATGTAAACAACTTCTGAGGAATATCGATGTGCATCCTTAATTCTGAAAAAGCTTCTTCTGTCTGGTCTTCTAAAGATGACCCCTTCTTCTGGTTGTAGTAAGAACTTACCAACTCTGAACGAAGTTATGTTTTCTAATTCCTCATTTGGTGCAGAGATGGCAAGATGATCAACATTGAAGTTTAGTCCTATCTGGAAGTCGACTTGTCTCTTGTATCTTAACAAAGACTTAATGCATTCAATGATTCTTGAATAGGCGACTTTGTCTTGGCTATCAATACCTCTGGCCATTTGGACTTTCATGAAGTTTTCCAGAAACAGGAGATCAGAAGGATGAACAGATAATAAATCATTATCACAGAAGTACCTGGTTTGATTATCATTTCTTACTACTTCATATATAGTGTACCAGATCTCTGTATCTTCAAATTGTGAGTGCTTAATGGCAGAGATACGTTTGATAGGTACAGAGGTGTATACATCCTTTCTTGCTTGTCTGTGTGCCATAAATTTGTCTTTCAAAGCATCACTCACATTATATGCATTGGAGAAGTTAGGCAACATTAAATAAATCTTTTGATCATTTGGAGCATACATGCTTTTTCTGATAATCTCGAGCTTTGGAAGATCAAGATTTCCCATTCTCTGAGCTGCTTCTTCACGAATAGCCCTTCTCTGTGCCTTTTCTTGTTTTGACTTTTCTTTGGCTTCATTTTCTTTCTCTCTTTCTTCTTGTACTCTTGCTGCTTCTGCAGAGGCTTTTTCTGCTTCAGCTTTTGCTCTGATTTCTTCTGCAGAAGCTTTTTCTGCTTCAGCTTTTGCTCTGATTTCAGCCTCTATTCGCTCTTCTTCTCTTCTTTTGTTTAAGGCTTCAACTTTAGCCTTTGAAGCCTCAGCTCTGGCTCTAGCTTCCTGTTCTTTGGCTATTGCTGCTTGAGTGGATGAAGAGTACGGTGTTTTTCTTGTGTTTCCGACTACCTCTAGAATAAAGTTTGCTATCTCTGGATTCTTTGGAAGAGGTCCTGAATGAGTAGCTAACGGAGTTGGAGTAAGAGAAGTTTATGTTTGTGTTGATGAAGGTTGAGCAGAAGATGTTTGCCTGGAAGAAGGTGGTTGTTGTTTGTCAGAAGGAGTAGATGTTGGATTGGCTGCTGGTTCTTTCTCCCCCTTCTGAGAATCAGGATCCTAATCCTCAGACCTTTGTCATTTCAGCTTAGCTTTTCTGCAAGCACGTTCTTCCTTTGCCTTTTTCTTGACATTGAATGTATCAGAGATAGAGCTTACCAGAGTTGTAAGTTGAGAAATAGTGGATTCCATGGAAGAGAGCCTCTGATCAACATTCGAGGTTGTAGCCTTGGAGGCAAACTTGAAAGATATATTATTTATGCTGTCAATCATGGCTTTTCGAAAAATCGCCATGTCTGACTTCTTAACCAGAGTGGTGCCAGAAGGATCGTCAGAAGAAGTGACAGCTTTGAGAAGGTTGTTTAAATCAGCTACCAGAGAGCTATATTCGGCCACAGAAATTGTAACTTCTGAAGGTGGAAGAGAGTCAGGAATATGGAATATGGCATCAGCATTGGCGTTGATCTTGTCAGTCAGAAATTTGAACTGATCATCAAGATACTTCTTCTGGGCTTCTGAATTACCAGAGAGAACGGTTTGAATGTCTTGTAGAGTAGCAGCTTGACTTGCTTGTTCAGCTTGGATACTCAAAAGAAGGGAGTGATTATTGGAGATGGATAATTTTAGATCTTCCATAGATCTCTGAATCTTATCAGCAAATGCCTGGAACGTTGCATTTGTGACAAACTCAGAAGGTGTAACCGGTGTATCTCCAACACATGGAGCCCCTTTACTCTCGCGTTCAGAGAGGCTCTCATTCACACCTGTGTTGACGTTGAGTGTGGAGGGACTTCCAACCTGTCTTCGAGGGTTGTGGTTAACAGGCACCTCTTCAGTTGTTCTGATTGTCTCAACAGAGTCCTCATCATCAGAGGATGAGGTGCTGAAGACAATGTGCTAACCTTGGGGAAGTGTGAACACTCCGATAAGTGGTGTGTCTTGTGGTTGTAACCTCTCTGATGGGATTTCCTTAGCCTCTATACTATCAGAAGATATGGACTTAGCTTCTGGATTCTCTAAGACAGTGTCGGTCACGAAGACATCAACATTATGTGTGGAAAGAGGCGAGTTCTGGGGCAAAGGAACTCTTATAACTTCATCATCATTCTGTTGAGAGAATGATGAAGAGGTGGTTTCCCCGGTTGTGCTTGATGCAGAAGATGAAGAATTATCCTCTGATCGGATGGTTTCTGGGTGGTTTGGACTGGGTTGTCCTTGGTCAATGAAAGTAGATGTGTTGACATCTACCTCAGTAAATGAAGTTACCCTTTGGGATGTAGGAGAGATTCGCTCAACTGTGTCATGATGGACATCTTCAGTACCTTCTTTTAACAAGAGGTCAGCATGGGTAGAACCACTCGGATGATCACTCATACTATTTTCAGCCTCATTCTCACTTGACCCCTCACTTCCTAGAACTGGCTCTAAGTGCTCTGGGGTAGAAATTCTCTGTTCTGAGAAAATCATAGAGCTTCTATAAGATTTGAGATAAGAAGAGCTAGATGGAATTAGGTTTAACATGTACCTTGATAGCTCTCTGGGAGAGGGATAGCCGTTGCGGTCGATGGTTGGACGATGAGAGCTCATGGAAGCAATTTTGCAAAATGGTTGAACTAATGGGGTCTTGAGTGCACCAATTGCAGGATAGGTAACCAGGGATAAGAATCTTGGAAACATCAAAGCTGGGAGAGATTTTCCTTGGGTTTGATGGGTTACCTTAGTGTGCACAGCAGCTGTAATCTCTTGGAAAATAAGGCTTGCGTAGTCCAAAGGGCGATTAAAATACATACCATACATGATGGTCAGAATGTTCCTGCTTGCTTGATCGAGAGACCCAATTTTACATGTGAGACTCTTGTTCAGGATTGAAACGAGGAGATTCCACATTGGGGGTAACTGCTTTCTCTTAAATTCAGATAGTTTGCTTAGGGGTTCATTGTAGCCAAGAAAGAGAATGACGGATAACAGAGCTTTAGCAGATGGGTTCGATTCCAGGGCTGGATTTGGTACAAATTCACCATCAATTTGCACCGGTGAAGGGGATAGATGAAAATACCTGGCTAATTTTTTCTTGGTAATGGGGATTTCCGCATCATTATCAGGTTGATCAGGATGACTGAAGTTTCCTAGCAAAGTTTCGTCATCACGAATATACATCGACTGCCACACTTCTTGAACGTAAATTTCAGGAACATTTGGGTTTGTCAGAGTTAGGGCTCGGTTTAGGGAATGTTGTTGGAGAAATTCAACCATGATTCTGAATTCGAACTGGTAGGTGTTAGGATCAAGAAGAACCTGCACATTGTTTGCTTTCAATGGCAGCTTGACAAACGGAGCACTATTGGCAGTGGAATCGACGAGACGTCCTTCGTCATCGTTAAGAGCTGGATGGGCAAGATGAGAAGCCATTGATGAGAGTTGATGAGGGTGGTAAGCAAGTTCGTGAGTAGGAGAGTGTGAGCAGTAACAGTGGTGAGGAAGAAGATGGGTTTCTGAAATTGGGGATTTTATATGAGACCGATTTGGAATTGGAAGAGGTTTATGTATTGGGAGTAGGAGAAAACGGTTCAGGAGAGATGATGTAAGCACGCAAGCGTGGATACATGCAGTCATACGTTGGATGACACGTGGAAAGTAGGAGTGATGAGTAAGATACGAAAAAAAACTGAAGGGTTATCGACCTAAAATCGATTGATTATCCCATAAGTAAATAAAAAGAAAATATAAAACAAATTGTTAAGTAATCAAAAAATTGATTAAAAAAATTTTGAAATATATAAATCTGTTTATTTAGATTTAAAATCAGTCATTCGGTGAATAGAAAAATTTTGAACCAAATGAAAGTTTGATTTTTCATGAAAATAAAATAATATGAAAAATTAAAATTGAATATAGAAATTTTAAATAACCTTGACGGCAAGAGTTAATAAAATGTATATGTTCAATAAAATATTTAGAATATTTTGATTCATAGAAAAATATTTTGAAAAACATGTCAATTTTGAATCACCGTCTAAGATAAGTTTAAAATGAATCATAAACATTCTGAGAGAACTTGACGGCAAGAGAAACACAGAATAAGAAGATTCAGAAGAAACTTAGGTGGATGAGAAATTCAGAAGACAGCTAACCAGCGTTAGACTTTGAACTCCTTGAGTGATAAACTCCCCCTTGAATGATAAACTCCCCCTTGAATGATAAACTCCACTTCTGCTTTTCAGGAATTGACGCCTTTCTGATATTACTTGGATGAAAAGGAATAAAACGCAAGAAACAAAATAAAACTTACACCAGAGGCGATCAGAGGTCTCTGAATGCTTCTAGATGAAATTCAGAAAACGATCAGAGGTCTATGATAATCGCTAAGAATAAGATTTACATATTTAGCATTCCCAACTTGCTGATTAAAAAATTAAAACGCTTCTCATCCAGAGCTTTTGTAAAAATATCAGCCAGTTGGTAATCAGTAGAGACAAAATACATTTCTATGGTGCCCTTTTCTACGTGATCTTTGATAAAGTGATACCTGACATCAATATGCTTCGTTTTTTAGTGCTGAACTGGGTTTTCCGTAATGGCAATTGCACTTTCAGAATCACAGAGTATGGGAATCTTATCATAGATCAGACCGTAGTCTCTGAGTTGGGTCTTCATCCAAATAACTTGGGAACAGCAGCTAGCAGCAGCAACATATTCAGCTTCTACAGTAGATGTTGAAACACAATTTTGTTTCTTGGATGTCCAATTGATAAGTCGATTACCCAGAAGTTGACAGCTACCAGAGGTGCTTTTTCTGTCCAACTTACATCCTGCGTGATCAGAATCTGTATATGCCATTAAATCAAACCCAGAATTTTTAGGATACCAGAGACCCAATGAAGGAGTTCCCTTTAAGTATCTAAAAATTCTTTTGACAGCAGCCAAATGGAATTCTTTAGGATTAGCTTGATAACGAGCACAAAGACAAGTGGCAAACATAATATCAGGCCTACTTGTTGTTAAATATAGAAGAGAACCTATCATACCTCTGTAGCCCGTGATATCTACAGGTTTCCCAGAAGGATCAGGACCTAGTTTTCATACTAAGAGAGATGGGTGTTTTCATAGTTGATGAGTTCTGAAAATGGAATTTCTTTAACATGTCAGAGACATATTTTGCTTGATTAATAAAAATACCAGAGGTACTTTGTTTAACCTGAAGTCCTAGAAAGAAAGTTAATTCTCCCATCATACTCATTTCAAATTCAGTTTCCATCAACTTAGAAAACAAATCAACTTCTGTTTGATGAGTAGAGCCAAAAATTATGTCGTCCACATAAATCTGAACAATAGTTAACATACCTTTGCCTCTTTTGATGAAAAGTGTGGTATCAATTTTACCTTTCTCATACCCTTTGTTGATCAGAAATTTGGATAAACGTTCATACCAGGCTCTGGGTGCTTGCTTTAAGCCATACAGAGCTTTGTCAAGGAGATAGATGTATTCTGGATGTCTTGTATCTTTAAAGCCAGCAGGTTGTTCAACATACAATTCTTCTTTGAGTTTTCCATTTAGAAATGCACACTTAACATCCATTTCATATAATTTAAAGTTTTTGTATGCAGAGAATGCCAGAAAAAGTCTTATTACCTCCAGCCTTGCAACAGGGGCAAAGGTTTCATCATAATCAATACCTTCTTCTTGACAATATCCTTTTGCCACCAGACGAGCCTTATTTCTGATCACAATTCCGTCCTCATCCTTTTTATTTCGGAAAACCCACTTAGTACCAATGGCAACTTTGCCTTTTGGTAATGGCACTAAGTTCCAAACTTTGTTACGTTCAAATTGAAGTAACTCCTCCTGCATTGCTTCTACCCAACTAGGTTCGGCTAAGGCTTCATGAACTTGCTTGGGTTCAATTATACTTAGAAAGTTGACATAGAAAGCTTCATTTGCTGTATCGGATCGTGTTTTGACACCCTCAGAAGGATTACCGATTATGAGATCTGGAGTATGTGATTTAGTCCATTTCGTCATTCTTGTTTGTGATATTGGTTGAGCCTGAACTTCGGTGTAAGAAGATGAGATAACTTCATCAGGAAATATTGATTCTGAAATAACTTCATCATGAAATATTGATTCTGAAACTCTTGATCCTAAAGTCTCCCCCTCAGATGATGGAACAGAAGAAACTTCTGGACAATCAAATGAAACAGGAACAGAAGGGATTGAAGAGCTAGGTGCAGAAGAGGTAGGACCGGATAGAGTTATGCCAGAGGCATGAAGAACTTCAGGTATACTTAACGAAGAGTTAGGTACAACAGGTTCTGACATTATTTCTTCGCCCAGAAAGTCTTGAAAAATAGCATCAATCTCGGATTCTCTGGATCCTGAAAGAAAGTCAGAAGTAACAGTGTTAAGTTTGAGTTCTGAAGAAGAATATTCAGAAGTCAGTTGAGTTTGATCATCAAAATCGACGTTAATGCTCTCCATAACTGTTTTAGTTCTTAGATTAAAAACACGAAAGGCTCTAGAATTTAAAGAATAGCCTAAGAATTTTGCTTCATCTGATTTTGGATCAAACTTGCCAAGTTTGTCTCTGTCATTTAAGATAAAACACCTGCAACCAAAGATATGAAAGAATTTGACAGATGGTTTTCTTTTGTTAATAAGCTCATAAGAGGTTTTGAGATGCCTCTTGACAATTATGGACCAATTCTGAGTGAAACAAGCAGTGGCTACAGCTTCCGCCCAGAAGTGAATTGGGAGTCCAGAAGCTGCAAGCATTGTTCTGGCTGCTTCGACCAAGGTTCTGTTGCGACGTTCAACGACACCATTCTGTTGGGGAGTGCGTACAGCAGAGAAGTTCTGAGAAATTCCATTTTCAACAAAGTATGCTTCAAGTTTGGCATTCTTGAATTCAGTACCATTGTCGCTTCTCAGCTGTTGAATCTTCTGGTGTAAAAGAACTTGGATTCTGGTCATCATATTTGAAGTACAATAGGAACATCTGACTTTTGTCGAACAAAAGCAAGCCAAGTATACCTGGAAAATTCATCAATAAGTACCAGAATATACTTTTTACCAGAAAGACTCTGAATTGCAATGGGACCACAGAGATCGACGTGTAGCAATTGCAGAGGTCTTATACAAGAGTGATCACTTTTTGTTTTATGAGATGCTCGTTTTATCTTTCCCATTTCACATGCAGGGCAGAGGTGATCTTTTTGAAAATGAACTTCTGGAAGTCCAGATACCAAATTATGTTTTACAAGCATCTCAAGATTATCAAAATTTAAGTGAGACATTTTATGATGCCAGAGCCATGCAACTTCACTCTTTTTGGAAATAAGACATAAGGTCTCCTTACCATCCTTGGAGGTAAAATTCATCATGTAGAGATTACCTTTTCTGTCTGCTCTCCAAAGTTCCTCACCTGCCTTAGAAAATAAGTAACAATGTTTTTCATCAAATACGACAACTATCTTAGAATCACATAGTTGACTTACACTTAGGAGGTTATGTTTCAAACCATAAACATGAACTACTGTAGATAAGGTAATATTACCTTCCTATAAAGTACCATAGCCTTTAATCTGACCCTTACCATTATCACCAAACGTTACAGCTCCACCACTTTTGTCTTTAAATTTGGAGAGTAAGTTTCGTGAACTAGTCATGTGCCTCGAGCATCCAGAGTCAAGATACCAGATATGCACACGCTGTTTCTGCAATCAAGATCAGAGTTTCTTAGGTACCCATACCATTATGGGTCCTTTAACGTTAGTTTTTGTCTTATCAACCTTTTGTATTTGATTTGATTTGACAGGAGGTAAAGACGAATTATTTGGATTTTTTGTCTTTCTGTTTTTCTTTGTTTTATTTTTATTGAAATACGAATGGTTGGTAGTGAAGGAATTTGAAGGTCGTGAGAAAAATTTGTGTAATTTTAAGAATAGAGAAAAACATTCAGAATTCTGAAAACATAGAAGATTTTATTGAATTTTCATTATGATAATGATAATTACAATTATTCTTAAAACTGTCTTTTCTAGTATCAGTTGTTCTAAAGAACTTCCTATCTAGACTAGACATATGTTTAGAATCTGAAATATTCTTCAGCGGAGATTTCCTCGGATTTATCTTCTCAGAAGCTTTTGTATTTACTGAAACAGGCACGGAGAGATTAGATTTCCATTTACCTTTCTGAACATAAGAAAGTTTCGAAGGATAAGATTTAGGAGTTTGGATAGGAATCTACTTTTTAAGTTTTTCTTCCTTTTCAAGTTCAAGACAAGATTTAGCTTTCAGACACATTCCTATAAATACTGGATGTATAAAAACAGGTTTTCGTTGTTCAGGAGGAACAGAGAAAATCGGAATTTCACTTGAATGTTTCTGAGCATTCATTCCAGAAGCTCTTATCTCCAGAGATTCATTTGTAAAGAGAAATGGGGCATAAATAGGAAATTGTTTTTTATGATTTTTGGAGTTTTAGCATAAATAGGAGATTGATGTCCAAGATAAGAGAGATATGTTTCTGAATTGTCAAAAAAATCCTCACTTTGATCATCATTTTCCCATGGATATGTGATTTCTTTAAATCCTCTTGAGTTTCAGAAAGATTCAAATCAATAAATGAACAAGGAAATATTTCTGGATTATTTTCTAACTTTTTTTTGCCATTCTCAAGTTTAAAACAATTATCCAGAGTCAAGAGAATATCTTTTTCAAAACTAGGTCTTAAGTCCTCCTCTGCTTGAATAGGAATAAACGCATCAGCCTCTGGATTCAATTTTATAAGAACACTTGAACCAAACTTGAAATTGTCATCCTTCTTCTGAATTTGATTTAGATTAATGTTAGTCTTTTCAGAAGAATATGTAATATTTTTAAACTTGAGTTTTCGTTGATGATGACCATTTTCAATTTTAGATCGTTTAAAACATGATTGTTCAAAAATAATTGGAAACACAGGCTTCTGTTGTTGTCCTATACAAAAAACAGAGTTTAAACCAGACTTCTTTTCACACGTATAGGGATCTAAATCTTCAAAGCCGATTCCAGATCTTCCTACTTGTGTACTTATTTTCTCATGAACTTTTTGAGCATCCAGATATGTTTTGATCTGGTGCGTTTTGTTTTGAAGTTCAATGTACAGAAATTCTCTTTCCTTTTAAAAGTAGTTTTTAAGTGCTACAGAATTTAATCTGCCACTTTCCTTAACTTGAATTTCCTTATCCTTTTCTTCCAGAAATTTCTTACAACTTAAGTGCTCATTTTTTAACAAAACTTCTGTGTCTTTCAAGGTTTTAGAAATTTTTCCTTTTTCCGTGTCAAGTTCCAGTTTTTCTTCTGTTAAGATATCCATCTCTCTTTTGTAAATATCTCTTTCCCTTTGTATTGTGGAAAGAGTTTTCTCAATATTTTTTTGTAACTTCTTTTAATTGTAAGCTTTTGTATAAGTTCTTCAAAATTGTTTGATAAAAGCACAATTGTATTCTCAAGTTCAGATGATTCAGAAAGAGTACTAACCGGTGATTCAGAAGGTTGTTCTACTGATTCATTTGTACTTGCCATTCCACAAAACATGGCCTCATCACTGCTGGACTCATCTCCGATCCAGTTTTCTTTCTCAGCATAGTGGGCTCTTTCAGTAACATTATACTTGTATTTATTTTTGTAATATGTTTTGTCTTTATCCAGAGCCCCTCTGCAATCATTCGAGTAATGACTCGGCTTGCCACATCTGTAACATACATCTTTCTTTTTCTTCATTTCCTCTTCCTTCTTTTCTGTTTCAGTCTTCTCAGGTCTCTGAACTTCTTGCTTAGGAGTATAGTTAGAGCGATCAGACCTTCTATTTCCTTGAAATGCCCTATTTCCAAAACGGTTTGTAAACTGTTTGGTAATAAGAGTCAAGGAATCAGCAAATGCCTTTATTTCATCATCAGAATCAGAATCTTCTTCTGGAACAGTTTCTGACATGAATGCCTTGCTTTTCACTCTTCTATCTTCACTTCTTCTTCTGGTAGCTCCCTTTGATTCAGAAATCAAAGCCAGAGGTCCACCTATAGTTGTTTTCTTTTGAACAACCTCCTTCTCATGAGCTTGAAGAGTTCCAAATACATCGTGTAGAGACCGTTGCTCAAGATCTTGATTAACTTGTAAGGACATGGAGAGATTTGACCATTCTGGATTTAATCTCTTTAAAAATAAGACATTATTGTCTTCCTTTGATCGAACAATATCACATCGTTTGCATAGATTTATCAGATTATTAAATCTATGAAAAGTCTGTTTCCAGAGATTCATCCGCAATGGCCAGGAAGCTGTTGTATTCTCAGAGCTTGAGCTCTTCGATTTTTCTTCATCTTAGCACCACCTTCCAGAAGATTTTCTAATTGATCCCATAATTCCTTAGCAGTATCACAGGAATCCAGAGATTGAAAAATCTCATTCGGAATAGCCATGATAAGAAGAGTTTTTGCCTTTTTAGCAAGTTCAACTTTGGCTTTTTCTTCATCAGACCAATTTTCCCCTAGCTTTGGAACTTTTCGAGCAGAGATTTCATCAGTATTGGTAGTGGCAGTAACTCTTGGAATTGTAGTCATTGGTACGAAGGGACCATTTTGGACAATAGGATAGAGTTCAATATCAACTCCTTCATAAAAATTTATCATTCGAATCTTCCATTGTGGATATTCACCACGAATAAGAGTAGGAGGTTTGGTCAGAGAACCAGAGGTGTAAACAGCATTCAAATTTGAATTTGCCATATTTTTTTTAAATCGAGAAGAATGTAATGACAATTTTGAATTGAAATTCAGAACAAGTAAATTTCAATTGAATTGAATAACAGAATTTTACTAATTCTTCAAAATTTTAACTACAATTACCACTGTTTTAGACAGAATTGCTATGAATCTTCGTAGAACAGGGTGGAATTATGAACAGTAGTTAAAACAGGAAATTACTAAATGAATGAAGAGAGAAATTTCTAAATTGAGGAGATCTAATAATCAATAGATTGATTATCAGGCTCTGATACCAATTGTTGGTTCCAGATTCTCTACTTCATAGATCAATCGATAAATTCATAAACAGAGTATAAGCGGAAGCAATTAATATCGATTAATCAACAGTAATAAGAATCAATCAAAGATTGATGAACAGATTAACTTTGTATTATAACCTGAATGATGATTACAAATACATGGAATGACGCACAGTGAGTTCTTCAATATAGCAATTAGATCGACGACTTTTACATTCAAAGAAGAGATCTATTTATACAAATAACATAATGCAAAAGTTAATATTCTAACCTATTACAAACTGACACGTGTGAGATAGGAGCGTGTAACAAACTAATCAGTTGCAAAAGGTAGACATGCTGAATGAATGTGCCACGTCATCCTCTTCTTCTTATGGTTCATACTTTCACATGTGTAACAAAATAGTTTAGAGACTTAATCATTCAAAATGAGAATGTGTAATTATTTTTCATTAAAAAAAATAGTTCAGAGAAATGAAATAATTTGTTGGGTTTTTAAGAGTTTTTTCCTTTACTTTACTTTTTAATTTTATGTTTATTTCTATTTTTATACACAATCAAATAAATAAAGCATTATTATGTATAACATATTATATAAGAGCATCTCCAACCGCACGCTATTTTACCTCTTTTGCCGGGTTTTTTAATCCAACTGTCCGGTAAAGATTTGCTTTTTTTGTCGGCCAAGAAATATAGACGGTATTTGAATAGGGATGAGCTTTTCATACCATTTTCCCGAACCGAACCGATCCCGTACCGGTCCCGTACCAAACCGATACCGAATTCTCATATTCGGTACGGTATTCGGTCCCAAAAATTCCTCAGAATCGGTATTCGGTATTTCGGTATTCGGTACCGGGATTATACCGATAAAATCGGTACCGGTACCGAATCGGGTAACAAGGGACATTTCGATTTCCAATTCCATATCTATCTCCTAACTAATCATATTTTCCTAAAACTAAACAATATATATGCCTAATAAATTCATATCTTCTCCATTTGAATTCAAAAAATCACCCACTTCAAAAAAATCAATATTGTTGAAGAGGCGATAAACAACCAAAAAAGGAAAAGTGAGAAATAGTATCGAAGATTGTTGAACTTTTGGGATTGGTTTTTGATACATTGAACATTTACGATTGTTGAACTTTTGATTCTTGAATTTTAGCGATTTTGTTTTGATCGGTTTGTTATTAAATTTAAATTTCGGTACTAAGTAGTATTGACACCGAATTTCCGTCCCGATATAGATCCCATATCGGTACCGAACCAGTAAATTCGCTTCAGTATTCGGTACTCATATGTTGTTCAAAAAGTTTCGGTACTAACCGGTACGGTACCGATTCGGTACAGTACTGGCACCGATCTCATCCCTATGTATGAATATGATAGTAAATAATATATATACATTTCATTATTTGTTTTTATATTATCATGTAAATTAATTTATACAATATATATACATATACATATATATATATATATATATTAAATTATTTGTTTTTTAATTAATGTTATTTTAATTAATGTAATTTTTTATTGTAAATTTTATTAATTCAACATTTGTCATTTTTACTACAAATCTTTATTAACTTAATTAATTACTAATTACTTATTATTATAATAAGTATTTATAAATTATAATTATTATTATTAAAAATAGTAAATGAAATAAGTTATTTTAATGTAGGGTCCATAAATTTGATTTTTTAAAGTATGGTTGGAGTTGAGTTTTTTTTTCTGTTAAAAGGCCCACCAAATTTAATATTTTTGATGTTTTTTTTAGTGTTATGGTTGAAGATGGTCTAAAATATGTCACATTATAAATCACAATTATGTATATACATGCTAATACTAGACCACATAACATTCCGCTTATGGGTCCATACGTTCAGGTGCAGACAATATTCACGGGTCCCTTCCCTTTGAAACGACCCGATCATCAATCAATGCAGCATCCCATGTTAGTGGAGGCCCACAACATTCCTCAGCTATCGTATCCGCCAAACTACTACCACCATTTTACTCTACATATCACAACTCTTCACCCATGGTTTTAACGTCTCTCTTATCTTTTATTTACAAAGGTATTTTAATATAATTTTGAATTAATAATAAAGCATTGAAAGTCAAATTTTATAAAATTTATATTAATTATAACAGTTACTTTATTTTAGCAATTAACCTGACATAGACGTTATTATTAAAATATTTAATGCATTTAATAAAATATTTAACGAGTTTAATAAAATATTACGTATCTCCTATAAATTTTCAATACCTATTGTTGAAGTATTGAAATAATAGTTTCTTTAAATTTAAAGATTTTTATAATTTTTTATATTTTTTCCATTTTAACATAAAAGATAGCATAATTATTGAATTAAAAAAATTACTAAATATTCTTTCTTTTTCCATTTCCATTTTTAACATAACAGTTGAAATGCTTAAGTCCCTACAATTAGTAGTTGAAAAATGCCCTAGAATTTTAACATATAATATGCTTATTATTTTTGAATTAATGAATCTGGCTGGTCAACCCCATAAGTCCGATAATAAAAAACAAATCCTTGAAGGATAAGGTAATGGTTATATTAAGAAAATTAATTAAAAGTCATCTTCATCTTGTAGTTTCACCTCCTAATCATTTCTCTCGTAAAACCATCAAAATAGTCATACATCCGCAAGTGGCAGATTTGTGACTGCGAAATGGTCAACGAGTAAAAAAAATCTTGAGCCAGTTCCACAACTGTTAGGACCAAATACGTAAATTTGGTCTAGGTCCCCAAAAAACATCCCGCTAATTAGGAATGTGTTTGCTAAATTTACATATTTGGTCCCTGCAATTGCGGACATGTGGTTCAGAAACTTCCTTTTTACACTTTGACCGATCCACAAAATACGAAAACTCAAACCAGTCAATTGCGGACGGGGGTTGTTATTCCTACCCCCTCCCCACACACAACTCATTTATTTCTAACCCCTCTACTCACTCACATACACCCTATAATAAATTACCTTTCTAACATGCATGTATGGAAACAAAAAAAACAAATAACCAAATGGAAGGAAAAAACAATTCCAAAATACAACAAAGAATTACATTTCCTTGCACCTAATAACAAACACAAAGAAGAGAGATCCCCAAGCACATTCCAAACAGAACACAAGTCTACATGCTGTCAAGTAGTTGGCGAATCGATGGAGTAACAATAACACTTACATACATACAAACGGAAAGTAAAAAGAGGAAAGGAGAATAGATAATACTTGATGATGAAGAGTTATCGATTTCAGATGAATCAACGGCTAATGGCATTCCGTCACTGTTAAGGGTACATGACTCAGGAATGGTGGAATTACCATTTGTGGTCATCATCGTGGCTCTAAGGACAGCGGAAACTGTATGTATGTATGCTGACCTGTTCTTGGCAAGAAGCCACGTTAGACCCATTAGCTCACAATCTTCATTGTGCATTTTATTGCGTCTCTCCTCTCGTTTGCTTGTGTTCACACCATCATCCTTGTTAAGCTACATATATGAACAATCCCATCATTTGTAACCATTATGTAAATCATTTTGAACTAGAATAATACTGTTAAACATCAATATATATAAGTAAAATGTAAGTTCATAAATATAATATTTAGTTATATCTAATTTGTTCCAATAAACATGTAATATTGTTTTAAATATATCATAATGTAATATTTTAAACAACGATATAAAAATCTAAAGACAACATATACGTTTGTTATATTTATTTTAGCAACCCCATATTACTTCTCAAACTCTTTTAATTGATGAAATGAAAAGAAAATTAAATATCAATTAATATACGTTATATAACATATAAGATAGCATTCTAAAAAATATATTAATATTTAACTTTATATAATTGTATGTATGTATGTATACAAACGGGTAACGGGTAAACGGATAACGGATAATGAAAAACACTTTATACATACCCTACCCATTAAAATGGTGGGTAACGGGTAAGTGGATAAATATTTCTATACCCATACCCTTATCCAACGGGACGAAACATAACGGGTAATGGGTTTACCCTTATCCCTTATAAACTCATTGGCCATAACTCTGATAAACTCAGTGGCCATAACTGTTGTGCATACCTGGAATCAAACCCTGGACAGATGGATGTTCCACCACATCCCCTAGGCCTCAACCACTACGCCACAACCCTTGTGGTTTTAGTTTTTGTCATTCATGCCACAGATAAAGTGTATACTCAGAATAATAAAAATTTCATGTCCCCAAATTCCATGTCGCATCTAACACGTGAAGACACATAATTATTTCATTTCAAATAAATATATTTAATTTATGTTTTTATCTTCTCTCTGATGACGTGTTTTTTCTCTGATGACGTGTTTTCATGTGATTGGTCTGACTATAACCTTCAGGCCCTCATAGGATTAGTAGAGGTGCTGGGCACCCACGGTTACCAAAAATAAATATAAAAAATAAGAAAGATAAAATAGAAATACGTATTCATCAACCCTTCGTATAAGCATTTTCCCAAATTTGCGCTTGTCTTTTTCATTATTTTGATTATTATTATGTACAGGATTCTTTCATGCAATAATTTCAAAAACAGGCTATTCTCAACTTGCAATAAAATCTGAAATGTTATCTTGGACTTATTTAGGACCATATTGAATATTGTCATCCAAATGTCAATGAAAGAAATCAGAAGGAAACAGGTGAAGATATTTGTTCGTCTAAATCTACCAATTAGAGTCCTCTGCATTACTTGCAAATACAAATATGTCAGAGTATGATCAATAGCTTTCATGCACTCATTTTATAACTTATATTGCATTTGGCATGATCATATCCTTTTACCCGTGAATTTCGATTTTCAAGAATCTCTCAGAATGATTCAATTAGTGTGAGAAATAGAGAGAAGCATAGTGAGTAATCTATTCTACTGTCCATGTATCTACCAAGGAAATTATGACTAAAAGATAAACCAAACCAAACCAAACCAAACCAAACCAAACCGACCTGACCTCTGCCCTTAAAGAGTAAAGCGGTTGTTTCAGTAAAAACCTCCGGATTTTACAAGCGTGTGAGCAAACACAGAAAGGAAAACAAAGACTAGCACATGTTGAACATAGAATAAGAAAAATAAGCATAATCTCACAAGCAGAACTAAACCCTAAACCCTAAACCCTAAACCCTAAACCCTAAACCCTAAACCCTAAACCCTAAACCCTAAACCCTAAACCCTAAACCCTAAACAGAACAACCCATCTTCCCCCGAAGGAAAAAAAACTGGATATGTTCTTTGCTACAACAAAAACTTTTTATAGCAATTTGACAAATCGGGTCATTTTAAAAGGTAAAAGAAATTCATGTCAATTTGTACAAAGGAGAAAAGTACTTGCTGTAACTCTAGGACATGGGTTTCCGTCATGGGGACAAAGGGTCCATTTTTGTTATGAAATAAGTACAGATGTGATTGACAATTAAATGATCAAGTTGGGAATGCAATAAGACTGGAGTAGTGACACTGATATTATGAGAAAGAGTTGAGCGTCTCTTTCAAATGTTGAAAATTGAGTAGATGGATTCGTTGCAAGAAAAAAGTGCAATGCTAATATCCTTCTAAACATCTTCACGATAGATCTTTAATCTTAGAAGGATAAAAAATTGCTCAGTCTTATTCCATAAACTTAGTAAATAATGTTTTTAAGAAGAATCAAACCACGAAAACGCCTTAAATATTATGAACCAAAAGCAATGAGAACAGGATTAACATGTCCTGCTCAGATGATGAAGGCTTTGCAACTATAAATCAAGTACCTAAAATAAAAGGTCCGTTTGGTTTGCGGGAATGGAATGGATTTGGATTTCAAATCCATTCCAAAATCCTATGTTTGGTTTGTTGGATTGTCTAGATAATCCGCTAGGGTTCAAGTGAAATCCTATAAACATAGGATTTTGAAATCCTTATGGGATCATGGCTCAGTTAGTTTCAAATAATATAAGCTTGTGGAGAGACTCACCATTGGGCTGAAGACCACTTGTGGCTGCTAGCCAATTACTAGGATGCATCAATTTAATAGTTGAACTACCCTCATTCACATGTTTGGTTTATATCTAACACTATAACACAAGATTTGAGATGGAATGTGTATTACAGTCAATCTCAATATCATTGTTAACCATCTTCGACAACTCTGTTTTAGCAATTCTAATAGTAATTATATTAACAAAATATTATTTTTTACTACTACATGTTTAACTTCAATAAATTTAATTGGATGAATATAATTGAAATATTATTTTCTCTATCTCAAACAACATTTTAAAGATTTTTCCAAATTTAAGACAGATTTTTCCAATTTGTCTCCTCTTTCTCTATTTTAACATATATTTTTAGCATAGAGGATGGTATCGTTGCTCAATAAAAAATCCTAAAATCCCTTCTTTTTTTATCGATGTTAGAGATGCTAAAGAAAACTTTTTATAAATATAAAAGATTCTGCCTCAGAAAAGATGAAGTGTTTCCAAGAGAGTGGTACGCACGCGCTTAAAACAGCGTGTCAGAACTATCACCCACCATTTACTAGCACGCAAAAAAAACACTTTACCAAATGAAAGCAAACAGACAATCAATTAAGAACCCTAATTTCCAAACAAGTAAATTTTATTGGGAAAGAAAGCTAACCAGGTGAAGAGTTTTCAAGCATTTGGAGCAACCATTGAGACCAGCGAAGCCATTAACGGCCACATTATTCAAGCAATCCTTCTCTAACCTCTTTACTTTCGCATTCCCAACCAAATCCCCTCCAGAATTCACCGAAAACGCTTCCGTACAGCTCAACGGATGCAATCGGATGCCGCACTCGCAGTAGACGACGTCGCACGACTCGTTCAATCGCATCAACTCTATTCCTTTGCTCTTCAGTCCATTTTCAAGGCTATCAATGCACGTCTCTGAGTCGTTGGGGAGGAGAGGAAGATCATAGTACGACGCCGTTTGAAGTGGTTCTTTGACAGCTCTGCCGAGTGCAGTTGCAGAGTAGGCTGAGTACATCCAAGCGGCAAGGACCGGGCAGCACCTTGAGCGTCTAAGCGGACCCGAGCCATGTTTGCCGGTGCAAGCTGATTTGATGCTTGTAAAGAGATCTTCGGGGAGGTCTAAGGGGCATCCGGTGGCGTCGGATTGTTCAGGAAATGCAGGGATGGTGGTGGCCGGCGAAGATTGGGTTGGTAGAAAGGATTGAACGGCATCTGGGTTGGGTAACGCGGGAAGCAGAGGTAGGAGAGTGAGAAATAGGAAAATGGGTAAGTAAAGGAAGAACGTCATAGTGGTTTATTGAGAAATGGGAGAGGAAGGTAAAGGGGAAGAAGGATGAGTAACATTAAAGAGTGAGGTTGGGGCTGGGAGGAAAGCTGACTTTGCTTTATTTGGGGATGGTGCGTTTCGAAAAAGGAATTTAATCGCTTTTTTTGTACCACAAAAAGAGAAAGGGTGCTGGAAATTGCTATCTAGGTCGTTATAGTTGGGGAAATTGCTATCTTGGTCGTTATAGTTAGGGTTATAGGGATAATTCAAGTTTGAAGTGATAAGTATTTTTGTGGACAAATTGATAAGTTAACATGCAGCTAATAAATTATCTGATAAAAAAATTATGTTTGGTAACTAACTTAAAAATGTAAAATAATTAAAAAACCGGTTATTTAGTTATATAACCTTCTACAAAACACACTTTAGGATTCTAACCTCCTCTTATTCTAATTTAATTTTACATTATTTTTTTATCATTTAATATTTGTTAAATTACTAAAGTGACCCCATAATTAAAACCAAAGATTTAAAATTGGGGAATTTCATCTATGTCCTTACAAACTTGTTATATTACATATATATATTCTTGTAAAATTTGAAATTATATATATATCCTTCTAAACTTGAAAAACTAACATCTATATCCTTCAACCCTAATTTAATTATTATTAAACATTTAAAAAATATAAATCACTAAAATTAAATTAAACTTATTTTAAAATTACTTATATGCCCTTGTCTTCTACGCAGACTCTCATTGTTTCTTGAAATCACCTCTCTCTTCCCAAATTCACGGCTTTCAAGCAAATCCCAAATTAGCTTTCAATCAAATTTTAGGGCACCAAATCTTGATTTTCAGAAACCCTAATCTTTCTGGAGTTTAAAGATCAAAACTTTTTATACCCAAAAAACAGAAAGAACAGAAGGCTAATTCACAGATTAAAAAGGGGAAAACCCAGAAGAATTAAGCAATTTCTTGCCCTTTTCTTAGTCAATATTTTGATAGAACACTCAACACACTCACGGAGAGGAATTGTGTTCCGGCGAAAAGATTGATTAATCAAACGCATTAAACATGTTTAGAAACCAGTACGATACCGACGTCACGACGTGGTCACCGACGTGGAGGTTGTTTCAGGTAGAGTATGCTATGGAGCCATGGAGGCAGTTAAGCAAGGATCGGCGGCCATTGGTCTCTGATTCAAGACTCACGTTATTCTCGCCTGTGGCCAAGATCTTTATTCGGAACTTTCATCGCATCAGAGGAAGATCTTCAAGGTCGATGACCACATCGCTGGTCTCACCGCTGACGATCATGTTCTGGAGTAAAGATGCACTATTTGCCATTAAAGTCTAAAGATTTCACAAGAAAAAGATTCATTCAATGCTTTTCTCTCTCCTCTTTTTCTTTTCTTTCTCTCTATAGGACTCTCTTTTGGATCACTACAAAAAGTCCAAGCTATATATACAGATACATCTCTATATATAGGGGCAGGTTCAAACGAAAACGCTACCTATTTAAGAAAACAAGAAAACTTTTTCCATGTACAAAATCATATATGGTTCACATACAAAATCATATATGATTAGCCGCGACTTTTCCTGCGACTTAACTCGCGGCAAAAGTCGCTTGTGTCCATTTTTTTCATGTTAGTACAAAATCATAAGTGATTTTGTGCATGAAAAAAAGTTTTCTTGTTTTCTTAAATATTTAGCGTTTTCGTTTGAACCTCTTTCTATCTCTCTCTGTGTGAATATATATAGATATATAATATTGTATTGCTAGTACAACTATTACACACAGTATGTGTGTGTAATTCAATTTTATCTGATTGTGTGTGGGTTAAAAAATATTTAAAATTGTATTTTCTTTCTTACGTTTTTTCTTCAGATATGAAGAAACTCTGTTATATCTTCAGAAACCAGCATAACAACAAAGATCTTAAAAAAGTTAATTGAAAGGGTATATAAGTAATTTTAAAATAAGTTTAATTTAGTTTTAATCATTTATATTTTTTAAATGTTTAATAATAATTAAATTAGGGTTAAAGGATATACATGTAAATTTTTTAGGCTTAGAAGGATATATATGTAATTTTAAATTTTATAAGGATATATATGTAATATAAGAAGTTTTTAAGGACATAGATGAAATTCTCCCTAAAATTAAATCCTCAAATCTCCCTAATGGACGTTACTTTACGTCTGGGCATACAATCAAGTAGAAACCATAATTTACTTTGGCTTTAGTTTTTCACCATTTTACCGTTTCTTGTACCTCCAAGCCGTCGTTGCTCTCTATCATTGCTATTCTAATCCGACTGTCACTGCTACCTGCTCCGACCGCCCATGTTACATGGTCTGACTGTCGCTCGCTGTCTGGTTCGACCGTCGCCTCCGGTTACTTCCATCAACTATGCATCCGGTTGCTTTCATCTCCCTGCCTCTAGCTTTCATAGAACACTACACCATTGTCTATCCTGACCACCTCCACCCTTTTTCATCTGGTTTGATTCTCTCGTCAAGATTGTAAGTGTCTCTATATAATTATTGATCATTCAACTATTTTCCTTCTTTTCAATAAATACCATCAATTGCTGACTTGATTATTAACTGTTGTTATTCATGATTTTTGTGAATTTAGGTTAGTCAATTGTGATTTTATCACAATGTTATAATGTCAATCATTTTTATTTTTTTTGGACCGCAAAAAAGCAATTTATTAACAAGCTAGCGAGAAGCTATAGCAGTACAAGAGGAAACGGCATCAGCCGGGTTACAAAGCCAACTCTCCCATTTAAGGAACTTTCCGTTTTTTGTTCTACACCTAATCCAGTCAAAGGCTAAGAATTGGATGTCACCGCAAATCTCCTTCTCCTTTTTAACTTTTCCATTGAGCACCTTACCATTTCTATGAGTCCAAACGGTCCTAAAAAAACGCCGCCATGATCACCTTGCTTACCTCTTTCCGAAGATTATCCGCCATGTTGTCAATTGTCGACCAAATATCATGTGTAGAGGAGGCATTTACTGGCCACCAACCCAACCATGCAGAGAGATAGGCAGTAACCACCTTTGTGGTAGAGCACTGAGCGAAGACGTGATCGAGGTTCTCTGATCTCGACAGGCACACCGGGCACTCATCCGAGAGAGACGTGATTCCACGTTTATAAAGATTATCCTTCGTTGCCAACCTGTTACTTTTTACGCACCAAAGATGTGTATTTATTTTTCCGGGGATCCAACGGCTCCACTCCGTTTCCAAACTCGCAGTTGGGAGATAGGCGCAATCGATCAGCTTTCTAAGAGAGCGCATTGTGAAGAGATTATTTGCTTCCAATTGCCAAGTCTAGCTACTTTCGTTTGTCGCGAGCTGCATCCCTCCATTAAGATCGATCCCCATGTCCCCAAGATCTTTCTCAATGTCTTTGATCCCACTCCATATACCCCGATTACCTCTGTTAAGCCCAACCTGATCCTGATTACAGCTATGCACAACAGCCCTCCATTTTGTGTCCCTCTCTGTCCGTTCTCTCCACCACCACTTAGACAACAATGCAAGGTTGAGCGCTCTTAAGCTACCAACCCCCAACCCTCCATTTTTATTGTCTCTTAAGACCTGATCCCATGCCTCCCAACTAATCTTTTTATTGTTATCCGTTTCCCCCCCCCCCCCCCCCCCCAAAAAAACTCGGTATCTAATTATTTCCAGAGCATTAATAATCTTCCTAGGCGCCTTGTACAACGAGAAGTAATAATTACCCAAGCTATCTAAAACATATTTGCATAAACAAAGCTTCCCTCCTATTGATAGTTGCTTAGCTTTCCGGTCCGAAAGCCTCGATTTGAATCTCTCAATCATAGGCTGCCAAGTAGCGGCCCTCGCCATATTGCCACCCACGGGGAGACCCAAGTAATTAAACGGAATGCTTTCCTGTTTGCATTTAAGCCACCGTGCCAGCCTGACAATCTCTTCATTGTTGATCGCCACTCCCGTGAGACGGCTCTTCTTAATGTTAATCTTGAGACACGAGCAAGCTTCGAAGCATTTAAAGATCCTTAACAGGTTTTTAGCATTTTCCGATGCCAATTCTCCCATGAAGATGGTGTCATCCGCATATTGGAGAATTGACACCTTTCATTCAAGTTCTTGAATTTGATCCCTTTGTAGAGGTTTTTCTGGATTGCTTTCTTCATGACAACATTCAGGCCCTCTGCTGCTAATTATAATGTCAATTATAATGCCACATGTGTACGACATCTTAATCAAAATACTATGTATTTATGTTCAAAATGTCATTTTGCAAGATGTAGGTTCCTAATTACCACCAAAATGTCTAACCTTCACCATAGTTTTCTAAAATCTACCTAAAGATATTATGCATAGTTTCTCTTGAGAAACATCAATGGCTTAGATATGCAGGCATTTACACCAATGATATTTAAGAGGAGACAATAGAAACGATATGTGAATATATAACTAACGATATGTGATCAATAAGCATTCCTTTCTACACTAATGAAACGAGCTTAATAGGTTATCTAGCTACTACATCGATTTACTAAACCAACAATTAATTTGTTTTCTTCTTTGGTTTACTTCCACTATCCATCAAATCCTTAACTTTTAAAACATCTCCATACTTAAGCTCTGCATAATAAATATTTGGTTTTAACAAAGCGTAAGAATGATTTGATTTCTATTCAACGAATTTACTATGAGCACAATGATGACCAACATGACCTCAAAGAGAATGTAGAGACCGTTGATCAAGTCTGATAATTCAATACTTACATATTCCACTAATTTAGAGAACATAATATAAATTATTTACAATTTTAATCGACCATCCTCCCTTAGTTTATCAAATATGAACAAACTACCACAGATAGAACATTTATGCTAATAATAGTGTATTCTTTGTCAGTAGTCTATGCCTTAGACAAATGTTAATATTGACATTGAGATGGTGGCTATGACACCAACATCATTCAACCAATACACAATTTTGTTTTAAACTAACATCCATACACTTCCTATTCTCCATGTTTACCTTTCTATTAAACAATTATCATCGTTAATACTCAAAAATCTAAGTATGGAAGTCACTGATATTGTAGGTAACCATTAATATGAAAATAAAACTTCCAAATACAAAAGTACATGTGCAATAAGAACAAGCATGTGGGATAGTAAGCAACCATATCAAGTACTTAAAGTCATATTAAAAACTCTACGTAACACCCCAAAATTAGACATGATTTAATTAATAAATGGGTGAAGATGGAGATAAAAATCGTAATGGGTTTATGTTAGTCCCTGAATAGAGATGGTTATGCCAGTGAGGGTTTGTAGAAGGGGGGGTTGAATACAAACATACAAAATTTTTTACTCTTTTAAATTTTTTAATATAAATATTAAAAATTTACACATAGAAGTTTGTTGCGGAAAAGAATAGACACACTATTCTAACAAACTTAACACACAGATAACAGTAATTAACTTATACACTAAGGAAGTTAAAATAAAACTGTTAGAGCACACAGCATTGCCGGAATCAAACAAATGATCACACAGAGGATTTGTTGATAGCGTGAGATTTATGGGAAGGACTTCATCTCCTTTTATAGTGCCCATGCATGGGATGCATGTGGACAGCTAAAAAGGATTCATTTGCTGGACAAAGGAAGAGACCACTCCCTTTGTACTAGGATAATGGATGAACCATTCTTTGTAGCACGCAATGTCAGATAACTTTATCTTCTTTTCTTCATGCTCTGTGAAGTCCCATCAAACCTTTTAGCTAAAAGACAAATATTCATTTTATAAGAATAAAAGAGAATGTCTTTATTTAAGGTTTAATGCCCAAGTTCTTGCTGCCCACGTGTCTTGCATTTGTTGTGAGTCAAGAACTTATCTCTTGAAAATTGCTAAGTGATACATGAACCTATGTATCACATCGGTCGATACTTTGTAAGGATGGAATTGATAAGTGTACACATTGCTTAGTAAACTTCAATTTTCACTAAGTGTTGAAAGTGTACATCCTTGTATTTGTGACTTGATATCACAACCTTAAAAATGATACCTGCAATTTCGGTGACCATGACAATAGTGTCGGTGACCATGAGTACAAACTTGATGACCTCATCTTGTATTGATGACCCAACACTTTGATGACATAAAAGTGTACCATCGGTGACCCACTATATTGGTGACCCAATCTTGACTTTGGCAATTTGATCTGAATATTGAAGTTAGTTGGTACATCCAAAATTCCACTTTTTGATGTACAACCCTTGATTGGATAGTCTTTGACTTTCCAATACTTGAAGCATATTTCAGACTTTCAAAAGAACCTATAAAAAATCAATCATACAAAGGAAGGTGGTTCATCACCAAATCATCGGTGACCCAACAATCCCCCCCATTTGATGATGATACCTGTAAGTTAGAAAAAAAATACTTTTTGACCCTTTCTATTTCTTTTGGGTTCTTTTGAATCAGATTTTTTATTCTTTTTTTATATTTTTTTTAACTGAGTATGAGTATATACAGTATAAGTATAAATATGTGCAAAAAAAATAAGGATATGAACAAGAATTTTTTGAAGAAGAAAAGTATGAACTTTTATTAATCAACACACAGCATTGTACAACACACAGAGTACATGATTAAGAAAGTTCATACTATCAAGTGTAAGCAATCAAGTATCGGAGGGTTCTCTTCTTTTGAGTTCATCCAAAATGAGTCTTGTAATCCCATGATCATCAATTGGAGGTACACCAAGAATTGCAGAGAGAAAAGCGTTGTGATCCCTTGGGATGTCAGAGGCTCTGAAGAAACTAATGTTTCCAAAGATGTCCTCAAAGAAAACCCCAAGTTCAGGTGTAGTTAGCATAGTTTGCTCCGGGTAAGCAATAGAAGTCGGAATGGAAAGATCTATACCCGAAGCATTTATCTTGATGCCTCTTTCATGAAGCATGGCAAAATGTCCCTTCTTTTTGTTTTTAGGAGCTGTGATGACCTCTCCTTTAAGACCTTATTGAATAAGGTACATTTGCTGCGCTTCAATACATGTCACAAGAATATCATGCTCATTTTGAATGTTGAGCATTTTAATGAAGAATTTTCTGAGAATATTGAGTACCAGCTCTTTGTACTTGCTCTTGCTCTTTGAGATACACTTACCAACCTCCATCCATTCTGTTACTCCAAGAACTTCCAACCATTCAACTTCATAAACCTTTGAGAGAGTGTCAGCTCTCTTAAGGGTGACAAATAACTTGGGAGAATTTTTGGTTGGAGGTTGGATGGTGGCACTGATAATCTTTGACTCATCCTTTCTTGTTTTCAATCTTCTTTTGAACCACTCCACCTCTTTAGTCTTCTTAGCTTCATCAACCATTTTCACAGCTTCAGATTTTTTCTTTATGTTCTCAAGCTCATCTTTCTGAGCCTAAAGTGCATCTTTTATCATGGCATGGGTGGCTTCGTCTTGAGCCAACTTGAGTACATTCGTCTGATCATACTCAAGCTGAGCTCTAATTGCTTCTTCCCTTTCTGCTTCAGTCAAGATTACCCCAAGAGGGTCGGTGAGTATCGGAGCAGGCTGCAACCTCAGAGTGTCAGCTTCTGGACCTCTGTTTATTCTCTTCTTTTTCTTTTTCTCTTCTTGCTGTTCTTCAAAAGAGAGAGGCTTATTTCCTTTGGCTTTCTCCTTTCTTTTCTTTTCTTTCTCCTCTTCAGCTTCAAAGGATCGAGCACTGACACTCTCCCCCTCAACAGCTGCTTCAGGTATCTCGGTGACAGTGGTGACCACGTGAGGAGTCACCTCGGTGACCGTGGTCACACCACCATCGGTGGATGGAATGGTAGCGTCGGCGGCTGAGGTGATGTTGGTGGCGTCGGTGGCTGGTGGAGCGACGTCGACGGTTGGTCGACCGACGTCGGCGGCTGTCTTGGCAGCATCGGTGGCTGTCTTGTTTTTCTCCCCCTCAGTGGTTGAACCCTTAAAACCCACTTAAGAGAGAAACTCCTTGACCCTTTCCATATCAGAATTCCCAGTATCAATCTTCCTTTCAAGCCTTTGAAGTACAAATCTATCTTTATCCTGAAAGAAAGAATCACCCACATCAAGCTCGACTTTGGGAGAAGAAGTTGGTATTTTGTCAACTTTTGTTTGAAGAGTGGCAAGAGACTCCAGAATTGCCTTCTGATTGGCAAGGATAGAAGTAATTTCGGTGGCTTGCTGAGAAGAGGTACTTCTAAGTTCCCGAATAGAAGAAAGCACAGAGTTTTGACTTGAAAGAAATCCTTGCTTAAGATCAAGGATATCCAAATGCAGGAGATCTAAACATGTCATGAGAGTTGGGTGACTCACCGACAACTCCTCGATGCTAGATCTAAGAGTAGAAGAAAGAGAAGTCATTCTTTCCATTTCTTTAGTTGCTTGTTCTTCCAGAACTTCCACCCGTCTGATAGTGTCACGAGTGAAATTGGTGAAAGCTTTGATAAGATCATCTCCCTGTTGAGAAGACATGGGAGCAGATGGTTGAGGCTTTGGTGGTAGATCATCTTCATCATCACTTGAGGAATAATCCACCAAACTTGTAGATTTTCTTGAGGGGATTTAGGAGATGTGGGGGAGACACATTTAGGAGAGTGTCTATGAGGGGATTCCTTAGTAATGGGTTCCTCAACACCCTTGGCTTGTACGGGAGACGTACGTGTCCATGGTGTAGTATCGGAAAATAAAAAGTCTGTAAAATGGGATGCTCCATCAAGTGCATCTGGTTGTGATGCACTCTCATATGGAGTGTGGAAAAGGAGCTGTGAGAGCTCACGGGGTGGTGAAGAGGTACCTTGGATGGGAGACTCCAAGTCTTCTTCATCAACTAAGGAAAAAGTTGATGAAGGAATAATAGGGATGTCCCTTTGTACAACCATGTCCTTTTGAGAGGGCATGGAGGAGCTGGGTTGGGTTAACTGATCCTTAGGTCTAGTAGGAATATTTTCAACACCCACTGACTTTTGGGAGTCAGCAGGTGGCCTTTGTGTTATGACCCTTTGAGCACCCTTGGACTTCTTTGAGGAAGTCCTTAGGGGGCTTTTTGAGTTTCCCCGCATTTTGGTTATTTGTGCCTAGGTAGAAGCCAAAGGTTCTTTTGGCTTCGTGGCACCAGTGAGTGCGGGGGTAGATGTACCTGTCGCCTTGGATCTCTTTCGAGATTTAGGCACATCAATGACTCGGGGTGCAGTAGAGATAGAAGACATACCTGAGGGTCTTTGAAGTCTGGGTTCATTTTCTCCCCATAAAAGAGTTGCATTCCTTGCAAACTCAGTCATAGCAGGTCGAAGAGGGTTGTCGGATGCCAAGACTCCCTTTTTCATTATTTGATTACCCACTTGATGAAGAGGGAGATCATATAAAATATCATCCCTTTTCTCAAGTTTATCGGCCAACTTTGCATTAATAATTAGTGAGAAGAGTCGTTGGAAGGGTACATGAGGACGTCGAAGAGTGGAGAAGGATGATATCATTTCATTGAAGAAATAACTTGCAAAGCCTATTCTTCTTTGAAAGATCAGAGCATGAGCCAATTCTGTTACTTGTGAAGGTGACTGATCAGGACCACCTGTCTTCTTGCTCAAACAAAGAATAAGGTGAGCAAATAGGAAGCTCCAAATGCTTCCCATATTCTTTCTGAGCAAAGTACCTGGACCCTTTGATTTTGATCCCCTCTTTTCTTCAATTTAATTCATAACAGACACCACCTCTTGGTGTTCATTTCCAAGTGGAAATGTCTCATAAGAATCATAAGATGGAAGCCTGAGAATCTTACGAATGTCTTCAACATCAAAGACCACATCATGTTCATCATTGCTAAGAACAGATGCCAAAATCTGATCTGATGAAGCATCAAATGTGCAGGTTAACCAAAAAATTCCTAGGAGAAACTTACTCATCTATGGTTTGGCAGTGAGTGCATATTGGAGAGGGCATCTTTGAAGGAACCAGCAAACATCGTTATACTCAGGATGAGCATTGTCAGTTCCAATACATCCAAAATAGTTGCATGGAGGAAATGAGAGAGATCCAAAGGTGAGAGTTTGATCTTCTGTGGATTTTGATGGAGAAGCCATTGAAGAGTTGAGAGAGTTGCAGGTTTTTCTTTGAATTTTGAGAGAGAAATATAGAGAAGAAGAAGGCGAGAAAGAAGGTAAGTGAAAGTGGGGGGAAACGGTTATATAGGAAAGAAATTTCAACTTTCAAAAACAATGATGACTTGAGGTGATTGAAAGGTCAGAATTCTAAGGGTTTTAGGGTTGAATTCGGTGCATGCTTTCTGACACTAATGACGTTGATGATGTCATTAGGGATAAGATCAAAGAATATTGCTTACCAAGATTGGTAAACAAATGGTTATCTTTAAAGAGTTAAAGAATGTGAAGGGTTTTAACAGTTACCTCGGTGATTGATATGAACGTCGGTGGCTAGGGTATGACGTCGGTGGCTGGAGAGAGAGACAACGTCGGTGGCTAAGGGAAAGGAGACAAACGTCGGTGGCTCGATGAGATCATCGGCGGCTTGTCGGTGACGTCATTGGCGGTGATGGTACGATCGACGGTGAGTTTCGTCGATGGGTGGGATGCCGATGTCGATAGATGGATGGATGACGTCGGTGGGTGGATGGATGACGTCGATGGGTGTCTCTCGGTGGCTGGCGGCGTCGGAAAGCGACGCAACGTCGGTGGCTTGATGACGTCGGCGTCGGTGGCTCGTGAGTATGGGTAAGACGTCGGCGTCGGTGGCTTGTGGTGGATTTCGATGACGTTGGTAAATGGCGACGGTGGATGGTATGGTTAGGGTTTTATAAGAGAGATGTTTGGGAAAGTAAGGAGAGAGAGAAAGGAGATGTCACGTCGGTGAGTACACTCACCGACTCTATATATATATATATTATTATTATTATAATTATTTATATACATATATGACTTACATATATATAAATATATAATATATATATATATATATAATATATATAAAACACATATTTATAGAAATATATAACACATATATATATATGTATGGTATACATAAATGTATATCATACATACATACATATAATATATATATATATGTGTTAGTCTATATTTATCATACCTAATTCACCGATGAGAAACTTGAACCTTGCTTCATCAAAGGGCTTTGTGAACAGATCAGCTAATTGATAATCAGTGGGAATGAAATGAAGTTCCACATCACCTTTAGAGACATGATCTCTTATAAAGTGATATCTGATGTCAATGTGCTTAGATCTTGTATGAAGCACCGGATTGTTAGCAATTGCTATTGCACTTGAGTTGTCACACAATATTGGGATCTTTGAGAAAATCTGCTTATAATCACACAGCTGATTTTTCATCCATAATATTTGTGCACAACAACTTCCAGCAGCTACATACTCTGCTTCAGCTGTAGATGTGGACACCGAATGTTGTTTCTTACTTGACCAGCTCACAAGTTTTCCACCAAGTAATTGGCAACTTCCTGTTGTACTTTTTCTGTCTATTTTTGAACCTGCAAAATCAGAATCAGAGTACCCGATGAGATCGAAACTTGAGTCTTTGGGATACCAAAGGCCCAGATTTATGGTACCTTTTAGATACCGAAAAAACCTTTTTACAGCAGCAAGATGTGATTCCTTAGGATTTGCTTGATAACGAGCACACAAACAAGTAGCGAACATAATATCAGGTCTACTTGCTGTAAGATAGAGAAGAGATCCTATCATGCCTCTATAAGTTGTAATATTAACAGAAACACCATTAGGATCAGAATAGAGTCTAAGAGGAGGAGCCATAGGAGTTTTCATGGTAGAGCAAGTATTAAATTGAAATTTTTTCAGAAGATCTTTAATGTATTTACTTTGATTAATGAAAATAGCTTCTGGAGACTGTTTTACTTGCAAACCAAGAAAGAAGGTTAACTCCCCCATCATGCTCATTTCATACTCTTTTTGCACGAGGGAGCTAAAATCATCACACAAGGATTCATCAGTGGCTCCAAAAATAATATCATCAACATAAATTTGAACAAGAATGATATTACCTTGTGATTTCTTGAAGAAGAGAGTGTTGTCAACTTTGCCTCGAATATACTTATTTTTAAGGAGATAGTCTGAGAGAGTATCATACCAGGCACGAGGAGCTTGCTTCAGTCCATACAGAGCTTTATTTAGCCGATACACATGATATGGATGGACTGGATCTTCAAACCCAGGTGGTTGCTTCACATACACATCTTCAGCTAGTTCACCATTCAGGAAGGCACTTTTGACATCCATTTGGAATACCCGAAAAATCTTGTAAGCTGCATGGGCAAGGAATATTTGGATAGCTTCTAATCTGGCAACAGGAGCAAAAGTTTCATCATAATCAATTCCTTCCTCTTGTCGATATCCTTGAGCAACCAACCTTGCTTTATTCCTTATGACAGTTCCTTCTTCATCCATCTTGTTTCGAAACACCCACTTTGTTCCAATAATAGTTTTGTTGGATGGACGAGGAACTAACTTCCAAACTTTGTTTCTCTCAAATTGTGAGAATTCTTCTTGCATGGTAATTACCCAGCTAGGATTAGCTAGGGCTTCATTTATCAGCTTAGGCTCAACAATAGAAACAAAGTTGACGTATAAGCCCAAGTTGCTTATGCCTCTTCTTGTTTTTACACCAACTTGGGGATCACCTATGATTTGATCTATTGGATGATCCACGGTCCACTTTAGTGCAGAAGGCAAGGGAGGAGGTAGAGAAGAGGATGAGGTAGGAATTTGAGATGGTGAGGGTAGGTTAGTGGGAGATATGGTGTTTTGGTGAGTAAGATCTCCTGTAGAGTTAGTTTCAGGAGGTGGAGAAGAAAGAGAGGGTTCTGTAGATAAGGTGGTGTTTATGGAAGGCTGAGAAGGGTTGTTATCTTGTTGATCTGAAGGATTGAGTTGAGAGGAAGATGGAATTTCACCAACACATGAGTTTATCCATAGATTTAGTTCTTCTTCATTACAAGATAATGAAGATGTTTCAAACTCATCAAACTTCACATGCATGGATTCATCTATGCATTGTCTTCTCAGGTTGTAGATTCTGAAGGCTCTTGAGGACAGAGAATAGCCCATGAAAATTCCATCATCATACTTTGGATCAAATTTTCCAAGTTGTTCCCTATCATTTAGCATGTGACACGCACAACCAAATACATGGAAGAAGTCAACTGCAGGTTTCCTACCATGGAAAACTTCATAAGGAGTCTTGTCATGTCTTTTGACTATGATAGACCTAATTTGAGTAAAGCATGCAGTGTTAACTGCTTCAGCCCAAAAATATATTGGCAACTTGGATTCACTCAGCATTGATCTTGCAGCTTCACACAGCGTCTGGTTCTTTCTTTCAACAACACCATTTTGTTGAGGAGTACGTACAATAGAGAAGTTCTGAGAGATTCCTTTTAGGTCAAAGAAATCTTCTAGAGCAGCATTTTTGAATTCTGTGCCATTATCACTTCTGAAAAGACTTCACCAGTTTACCATTCATATTTTCAATTTTTCTTGTAAACCTGATGATTTCTTCGGCAACATCACTTTTGTGTTTTAGAAAGAACACCCAAGTATATCTAGAAAATTCATCGGCGATTACCAGCATATACTTTTTACCACCTAGACTAGATGTGCTTACTGGACCACACAGATCCATGTGAAGCATTTGAAGAGGTTGAGAGATAGATGAGCATTGTTTTGTTTTAAAGGAAGTTCTGGCGAGTTTTCTTTTTTCACATGCTCCACTTAGCTTTTCTTTCTCAAAAACTATTTTTGGCATTCCAACAACCAGCTCTTTGTTGGAAAGTTTATTCAAGTTTTTAAAGTTTAGATGAGAGAACCTTTTATGCCACAACCAACTTTGTTTGGCTAGTTCTTGAGAGAGGAGACACACAGCTTCTGCAATTGCACTTTCCTTCATGTTGATTATGTATACATCGTTCAGTCAGGTTCCTGCTAATACAATCTTATTCTGCACATCAAAGACCAAGCACACACACAGCTGAAACATGACCTTATAACTCAAATCACATATTTGGCTGATGCTTAGAAGATTGTACATTAGCCCCTCAACATGAGCTACTTTAGAGAAAGTGATGGTTCCATTTGATATGGTACCATATCCTTTGGTGATCCCTTTTCCATTTCTTCCAAAGGAAACAGTTGGTCCCTTTTCTTTTGAGAAGTTAGAGAGAAGAAGTTTGTTTCCGGTCATGTGTCTTGAACACCCGTTGTCCATGCACCATATGTGATCTTTGTTTGGTACCTGCACCCAAAAACAAATTTAGACTTTTGGTACCCATTTTGAGGTGGGTCCTTTGGGATTAGAAGGCATTTTATTTCTGCGAATATCCAAATCTTTTGGGCAATTTTTAGCAAGATGAAGAGTATTGCCACAATTATAACACTTCTTTAAAGAAAAGGCCCTTTTAAAATCCATATCATCAAAACTTTGAACAGAAGTTGATGACTGAGAAGAGGAGGGGTGACCGACACCTAGTCTTGGCTCAAGAATGCCTTTACCAGGATTTCTTGATTTCTTCAAGTTCACTGATCGAGGAATAAGATCAGTAACTATTTGAGATTTCCTTTTAGATGAAAATTTTTTCTTTTGAGGAGAAAATCTTTTTGGAAAGGGATACTCAGGAATATTTGACGGCTGCTCATGGGAGTACCTTGACTCATGAAGACTTAGAGAATTTAAAAGTCTTTGAATAGGTTTGGGTGAAGAAGAAGAGGAGCTTGGAAGAGTTGAAACTTTTGAAGACTCAGGAAAGGGTTCTTTAGCTTTAACGAAGACTCCAAACTTTTTGGCATTGGACTCTACTTTTAGCATGTCTACCAAATCTATTGAATGGACAGAAGTAGAATCCTCAGATGAGTAATCTAAAAGATCATCATCGTCATCGGAGAAGAAACCAGCAGGAAAGCCTTGACACTCAGATGATGGAAGTGGAAGATCGGAAGGTTGAGGATCATGTTTTCCATATCCAAGTCCAGACTTGTCCTTACAAGAGATTTGATTTAGAAGAATCTTTTCTAGATTTTTTGAAGATTTAGTCCACTTAGAAAGCACCTCCTGTTCCTTTTCAAGAGTATTGGATATCTTTGTTTTATCTTCTGAGAGGCTGTCATTTAAATACCTTAGATTTTCTAGATCAGCTTTCATTTTGTCAAAGTCCTTGAGTTTAGAAAAGCAGGATAGAAGTTGATCATTTAAACATTTAATGTGCATATCAGCCTTTTTTTTTATCTTCTAAATTGCAAAAGTCAATAGTTAAAGAATCAAAGGCATTAACCTTTTGATCATCAGAGAGAAAGGTAAAGGGATGTACCTGGGCTTTGTTCCTGAAGCAGATCCCTCAGCAGAGACAAGAGCAGTGTAGCGTGACTTTTCCATGTCTTCCAACTCATCAATTTTAGCCATGAGGCATTTTGTGACATACTCACTCTCACTCTCAGAAGTTTGCTCATCCTCCCAGCAATGAGCCTCAACAACCAAAGTTTTACTTTTACTTTGGTTCCTTTCTTTTTCCCTCTTATATTTAGCTTTGTATTTCTTATATCTAGAGGTTTCTTTTGGTTCATGATTTTCTTTAGAAGAGTGGTTATTTCTTTCTTCAGGCTTCCTAGAAGCTGATTTGGAGAAGTCATGCCATAAGAAGAAGAAGATCTGAGATTAGAGGAAGCTTTTGATCTGCACTCAGAAGCAAAGTGACTCTTCTTTCCGCAATTGAAGCATTCTTCGTTTGCTTTGTCAGAAATGGGTTTTTGAGAAAAAGGTTTTCTATGAAATTTAGAGCGGTTTGAAGAAAATCTTTTATTCTTAAGGTTTCCAGCAATCATTGCCATACTATCAGAAAGTATGTCAATGGCTGATTCTTCTCCTTCATCATCAGCAGCACTATAGTACGCATCTGATAGATGAGAAGAATCTTCCTTAATATCGTTTTCAGATTCAGAAGAAGGATAGGTGATTCTAGGAACACAAGAAGAAGATTTTGAATCACCTATTAAAGCAATAGAAGAAGATTTGATATCTTTTATAATAGATTTTCTCTGGTTCTTGGTTTGTTCATAATGGAGAAGAGTTCTATAGAGAGCAGTTAAAGGCATTATTTCTAAGTCCTTGGTTTGCTTAATGCAAGTACATATGGTTTCCCAGATGTCTGGGAGGCAGTCCATAAATTTGCACAGAACCTCTTCATTATCATAAACTCTTCCAAGAATTTTAAGATCATTGAGAAGACAGTTAAGCGATTAAAATAGGCAGAGAGGGATTCTCCTTTTTCATGAGAGAATAGTTCATACTTTCTAACAAGACATATCTTGTTATATTTCTTAACTTCTTTAGTGCCTTCATATAAGACACTTAGAGTATCCCACATCTCCTTTGCAGTAGAAAGATTTACAAGAGAATGATATACTTCATCAGAAAGAGATAAGGCTAGAGCTGATATAACCTTAGTATCTTTTTTTTTTGTGGGCCGAAGCGAGCCCAGACATTAGGAATAATAGGTCCCTCACTTAGAATGATAGGATATCTGCAATCAATCCCTTCTAAGAAGAGTAGCATACGATTTTTCCATAACCCAAAGTTACTTGGGTTGAACCTTGGAGGTTTGGCCAAGGAGCCTAAGTCGTATGTGCTACTAGAGGAAGTTTGCAAGGTACCATCATTAGAAGAAGTAGCATCCATCACAGATCTGGTTTATTAGATTAAACCAACTGCTCTTATACCACTTGTTAGTCCCTAAATAAAGATGGCTATGCCAGTGAGGGTTTGTAGAAAAGGGGGCTTGAATACAAACACAAAGAATTTTTTACTCTTTTAAATTTTTTAATATAAATATTAAAAATTTACACACAGAAGTTTGTTGCGAAAAAGAATAGACACACTATTCTAACAAACTTAACACACATATAACAGTAATTAACTTATACACTAAGGAAGTTAAAATAAAACTGTTAGAGCACACAGCATTGCCGGAATCAAACAAATGATCACACAGAGGATTTGTTGAAAGCATGAGATTTATGGGAAGGGCTTCATCTCCTTTTATAGTGCCCATGCATGGGATGCATGTGGACAGCTGTCAAGGATTCATTTGCTGGAAGTGTATCTGCTGGACAAAGGAAGAGACCACTCCCTTTGTACTAGGATAATGGATGAACCATTCTTTGTAGCACGCAATATCAGATAACTTTATCTTTTTTTCTTCATGCTCTGTGAAGTCCCATCAAACCTTTTAGCTAAAAGACAAATATTCCTTTTATAAGAATAAAAGAGAATGTCTTTATTTAAGGTTTAATGCCCAAGTTCTTGCTGCCCACGTGTCTTGCATTTGTTGTGAGTCAAGAACTTATCTCTTGAAAATTGCTAAGTGATATATGAACCTATGTATCACATCGGTGGATACCTTGTAAGGCTGGAATTGATAAGTGTACACATTGCTTAGTGAACTTCAATTTTCACTAAGTGTTGAAAGTGTACATCCTTGTATTTGTGACTTGATATCACAGCCTTAAAAATGATACCTGCAATTTCGGTGACCATGACAATTGTGTCGGTGACCATGAGTACAAACTTGATGACCTCATCTTGTATTGATGACCCAACACTTTGATGACATAAAAGTGTACCATCGGTGACCCACTATATTGGTGACCCAATCTTGACTTTGGCAGTTTGATCTGAATATTGAAGTTAGTTGGTACATCCAAAATTCCACCTTTTTGATGTACAACCCTTGATTGGATAGTCTGTGACTTTCCAATACTTGAAGCATATTTCAGATCTTCAAAAGAACCTATAAAAAATCAATCATACAATGGAAGTTGGTTCATCACCAAATCATCGGTGACCCAAAAGTTTAGTTGCCGTTTGGACCATAATATGAAAGAAAGGATGGAGAGGGGCCAAATATGTCATTATAAAAAGTATATTAAAACTTAATAAAAATTAAAAGGTATTTACTTCACTTAGGGGGAGGAGGGGGGCATTGAAAACTAAAAGGACATCTTCTGTCAATTGGAGAAGTTGAATTTTTGGAAATAACTAAAATACTTGACTTTCCTCCTTTGGTGTATTTTAGCCACAAATAGGGGTGACAATCGTGTCGTGTTCGGGTTGGCGGGTCAGGGAGGCTCAACCCGGGCATGACCTGTTTAGCTTATCGTGTCGAGATACACAACACGAACCCAGACACGATCGTGTTGGTGGGTTGGCGGATTGGTGGCGGGTTGGCGGGTCAAAAACGGGTTGGCGGGTTGGTGGGTCCCAACCTTATATAAACATCCAAATTTCAACAAAAAGTCCTAACAAACACATAAAACGTTCACGATTTTTCATTTTTGTTTTTTGAATTTTAATTTTTAAGTAAATAACTAAATATAAAATATTTAAAAAAAATTAAAAATTGCTTGGCGGGTTGGCGGGTTGACCCCACGACACGATTGGGTCAACCCAAACACGACTCGTTTATTTGGCGGGTTGACGGGTTGGCGTGTCAAAGACTTCAACCCTAACCCGTTTATTTTCGTGTCGTGTTTCGTGTCGTGTCGAGAATTGTCACCCCTAGCCAGAAACTTCTAGGGTTAGTATCTCCTTTTAAAAAGGGACAAAAAACCTCTTTCAATTTCGGTTTTTGAGCAAGATTAGAAGTCGAATTTGTCCAAAGAAGAAGAGTTACGTTTTTGGAGTTCATCCACGAAATTGAGGTAGTTCTACTCACTTTTTTTTTAAATTAATTTCTCTTATATGTGTTAATATAGATACATAAGAGGTCCAATTAAAATTTAAAATCGAAAGGATGTCCCGAAGGCCACATTTGGCCAAAAAGATTTAAACCACGAAAGTCAAACGTCGAGTTCTTTAAACTTAAAACTAGAACCGATTACTAAACCATTTTAAGTGATTCTTGTTTTATTAAATCTTGAGTATTTTGGTGGTGATGTTTTGCAAAAGGAATATTCGTAAATAACCAAGAAACGACCCCAATTTGGTGAAAAATGTGGCTGCCATTTTGACCGCAACAATATGGACTTGGGATGGGTCAAATCTGCCCATGGGCCGGAACTGGCTATTAGGTTTGGGTCAGGAACATGGGCTATAGCTGCTCTTGGGTCAAAACTTACAAATAATTTGGTTAGATTGTTTTAAAATAAATAAACTCGACAAATTTAATATAATTGGATCTTGTTTTGGACTTATTTTAATTTTAAATGAGATATATATTTATTGGATCAATTATTCACTTCATAGTAATATTTAACCGGGGATAATAATTTAATTAATTTCTATATAATTTCTATATATTATATTAAATCTTATTTAATTAATATATTAATTAAATATAGACACTTAATTATTTAATTATGTATTCCTATTTTCTAAATCATTAGTTTGATTTGATTGATTTAATAGTAAAAGTGTAATATTTGAGATTATTAAGACGATTGATTTAGAGGGGCAACTGTAATCAATTATTTTCTAATGGATGTGTATTGGTCGATTAATTCATATTAAGTGGTTATTGATTGAAGAAGAGTTTACACAATTACTAAAGGGATTGGGGTGTCGGATTTTATAATCAAGACACATCAAGTCCGATTAAAAGATTTCTATAGTTATAAAGAGATGTACCGACGTTAAGGAAAATTTATTAAAAGGTCGTAAGCGAATTTAAGTGTTCAATTATATGGCCACTTGGTTGACCTTTGGTTGACCCATTGAACATGATAACCTTGGGGTTGACCTTTCGATAAAACTATATTTGGCAAACTAGCTGATAAGGTATCTTATCACTGATAAGGTAGCTGATGCCTGATAAGGTAGTTGATAACTGATAAGCTAGCTGATGAACAAGTCATGTTTGACAACAACTAGCTGATAAACATCTAAAATGACCAAAAAGACATCTTAAAATATTAGTCACTTACAATATAATCAAATAAGTATTTAATAAAATAATATATTAATTCAAATAAGATAGTAAAAAATAAATAATATAATATTTTATTTAAATAATATAATTGATTATCATATATATTATAAAATTTTGGATTTATTAAAATAAAGTAAAGATTTTTTTACATTAGTTTATGATTTTAGGTAAGCACTACATATAATATATGAATAACTAGCCATTCTAATTAATTAATAATTTTTTAAAAAGTATAAATAATCATTATACATAATAATTAATTAATATTAGTGAACAATTTAAAACTAAAATAAATTAATAATTAGTATTAACAATTAATTAATAAAATATAAATAATATTAATTTGTAATTATAATTAAACTTAATTAATAAAATTCAAAATAATATTAATTAATATTAATCAAGGGTATAATCGGAAGAAAATGATAAGAAGCTCAATAAGTTACTCTCAACTAGCTTTTCAATAAGTTAGCTTATAAGTCATAAGTTAGTTTGTCAAACATGTACTTAGAAAATAAGGCACCTTATAAGGTAATTTATAAGCTACCCTATTTTTACCAAACAATGCCTTAGTCAATAATAGGCTATTTGGTTTATCAACTGTAGGTTACCAGGTGGGGTCGTGGGGACAACTACTAGGCAACCTACGTTGTCAGGTGAGTCTTCTTGAGATTTCACTACGATGTATAATATATATGAAATGTATTTTCACATGTATGATTATGTGGTGCTATATGTTATGCATAAGATGTTTTAATTACATGTTCTTGCTTTTATGATTACATTTATATGGAGATTTATGAGTATGCATGCTAATTGTTTGGGTTGTAAACATTTCCTGCATGCTAAAGTTTATGACAGTTTTAAATGGTACGAATGGTAGACAGTTGGAATAATTGAGATGTCAGAATGGTACATCACACTTAAGGGGAGGCATGACTCTGAAATGGGTAACTGATTATATGTGAGCCGTCCACGCTAGGGAATGCCTGGGACATAACAACATGACTCCATACCGACTCTAGGGAGAGTCGTATATACCTTGGGAAGGTTTGCGACCTATCAATTATTACTTAATGGGACAGTTTATGAGATCTTATAAAAGGTATGTTTTATTTAAAAATTCATATGATATTTTTCCTTATATGTAATGCATTAAGAAGTATGATATGGGATGAGTGTTATTGCATGATAACCATAAACTCACTGAGCTATTTAGCTGACTATAGTATACATCTCAGGTGCGGGCATTTCGGGAGTCGATAAAGACAAGGGACATGCGTAGAAGGATTTTATCTCATTTATTGAAGTATAACCCAAGAGGATTTGATGTTTTTGTTGGTTCGAATATTTTTAGACCCGATATGGGATGGGTTAGTATTCAAGATAATTGTTTATTGAGTTTTTAAAATCTTTCGCTGTAAACGGTTTTTATTTACCTGTTATTTTGAGGATATTATTGGAAAGTTAGTATTTATGGCGTGACATTTTCATAGGGAAAATGAGGGTGTTACAATCTAATTAGGGAAAGTCTCATAGCTGTGGATTTCAGAATTAATAATCTTATATGAATCAATAATCTACAAATCCAAGAGGTTGCCCCATTCAATTCAACTTGATTGATCTCACTACCGGATTAGCATCAAAAACCATGATTTAAAAGACTCAAATCAAAACATAGTCATCCATATTAAGAAATGAAGCTTGACGTCATCTTTTATTTCAAAATCTACGAAGATCATTCTAATTTTGGTGTTGATTAGGAACCTTGTGGATCCCCGATTATCAAGTACGTATGAATATGTTAAGCATATAACGAAGAACACAAAGAATAAGAGAGAACATATGTCATATATCTCACTTGTGTAATCAGGTTACAATGTTGTCCCACACAATAGAATGATCAATTATGAACCCCTAACCCTCTATTTATATGCTAGGAAAATACGATATAAGGAAACTTAGAGAATATAACATTATACACTTGCTTTTTCTTTACAAGACAACACTTTCCTTATTTTGTCACAACTAAATGGTTTCCTAACAATCTCCCCCTTTGTGGCAAAATGAGCTCGTCACCTGATCTCGAACATCCCTTCAAATCTGTGCAGAGTTTTTCGATAGATCAATCGTTTGTCGATGATATCTATTGCATCTAGAATCATTTAATGTTGACCTGACTTGAGCTTGATTGTTCCTTTTCTGTCTGAACTGATTTCAGCAGATAGTTGTATACGAACAACTTTCAAAGTTCCATCACTATAAGCGGCAGTTTCGTTGAAGCGCATGAACCGGTTGGTACCGGTATGATTGAGGTAGACAATCCCATTAGTTGGGTTGGTGTTAAAATGGTGAGAACTTTGAGCTTGACCAAGCCCGAAGTGTCTTGATTTGGTTTGGTGATGAAGATCTTTTTCTGCTTGCTTTCGAGACCACGTTGAAAATCGTGCAGATAATTGAATTGTATTTCTTTTTGAACAAATCTGACGATGGCTCTTAAAGCTCTTTTTTCGTCTCTTGATCTTCTTCTGTTGTCTCTTAGCTTAATGTATAGAAATTCCAAATCATCAATCTCTAAATTTGGAAAATCTGCTTCAGAGAACTCCCATTCTTTTGCATCCTCGCGCACAACCTTGAATGTTGGGAATTTGACTTGACTGAGTGAATCATAATTAATTTTTTTGATGGGGATGATCTTCTTCTTTGAATTCACTTCTTCTTTCGGTTTCATTACCGCCTTTAGTATAAATACGTACTCGATCAGTTCTCGAGAAGACATTTCAGTGACGCGGTGAATGTGAGCCAAGTCTTCAGAAGTTGTGTTTTCGGCGAAGAGCTTTTGCTTTGTCTCTTCCAGATAGGGAACTCGGATCTGTTCTCTTTCCCATTTTGGTTTGTGGTTTTCGATTATCTTCTCCCATCTCGCTTGATGAGGCAGCAGTTGTTTTGTTGTTGACCCGGGTGCGATAGAGCTATTTTGTTGATGGATTCTTTTATAGTCTTCATCTCCGAGAACCGGAGCATAGGTGTGTCTAAACTAGTCTCGTACTTCACTCTGTATATTTACTTGTATTGGCTCATCGGTATCTGGATCAACGACTCTTGAGATGTTCTTAAAGTTGAACTCTGGCATTGAAGATTGTTGACGGGATGGAGTTGAAGAAGGACCAACTGCTTGTTGCACCGGAATTATTGTCGTGGTGGTCGCAGTGGTAGCTGTTGTTCTTGTTCCGGATGTTAACCTACGCTTCCCCCCCTTAGGGCGATTAGGACCATCCTGATCGTCATTATCATTTCGAGGTCGTTTGGAGGAAAAGCGGGGTTTGTAGCTCTGACAGATCTCTTCACGAAGGGTACTGATTTCACCCAAGACGGTAGTTTCGGAGTTGGAGATCGGGGCCTTCATTGCGGCAAGCTCTTTGTGTACATCATCTTTAAAGTAGTCAAACTCGTGGCGAGTGACTGTCGGAATTTGAAGGCTGCGACAGAGAAGGCCGGTAAGATCATCTTCAGGTTGACCCGTGGCTTCGGCTTGTTCGAGTGACTGGAAATATAGCATAAACATAAGTTCATCGGTATTAAATTGGAATGGCGGTGGGGGAGGAGTTGGAGGTGTTGGAGGAGTTGGAGAGGACCGACTACCACTGGCAGAGGAATGTAGAGCACAAGCTGAATTGGCCATGGTGTCTTCAAGGGATTTGCCTTTAAGAAGGTTTCAGATTTCGTTGACATGCAAAGTGAGAGAGGCCTGAGTGTCATGAAAGGCAGTGGTGACAAATTCCCTTATTTCGGGAGGGACGATAAATGCCGGTTGAGCAGACCTAGTAGGGGTAAGATCAGGATCACGTAGAGCACCTGTTGTCACCACAGTTGATTCAATTGTGGGACCTACGGTCAGCATTGGCGAGATTGTAGCGTTGGTAGAATTTCCTTCCAATCCTCACCAAGCATCAATAGACGACATCACTATGGAACTTCCGACCGTGCCACGAAGGCTATCGATAGATGTGATGACCTGTGTCCTAGAAGGTGGTGGCTCTAGACTCGAAGTGCTCTCAAATAAAGTGGAAGAGTGCAGGTAACGTCTTCTATGTTCAATACCGGCTTGTCCCGAATGGATATCCGCTAGAAATGGAGCTAAACCTGTCAGCATATGTGAAACCTGCATCTGCTGAGAGATGCCGGAGTGGCTGGGTGGGGCGTGCAATTGTGCTGCTGGGTCCATAACGTCTTTTCCAATACCGGCACCCAACCAATGAGTGTGGATAGATGAGGTGGTTACACGGCTCGTAATTGCCCATTAAGCCATGCTCTTCCCTATAGGCTATTACACTAGGTGCATGCTGATCAGCGTAAGCCAAGAGGGCTTCAGCGATAGGCATTTTTCGTTCAAAGCGGGTGGTTGGTACTTTAAGGAAGTGCTGAATGAAATAAGGACCAAGAGGTGTACCGTCACGACATGGGATGTCCTGTTAGGAAGCCATCATGCTCCGGATGATCAACTGTAAGAATCATTGGAAGGGCACAAATTTACGAGCGCGGCCGTGGCGTTTGTCCATAACGACTTCCACTAAGTCCGTCCAGATCAGTTTAGCTAGTCATAGTGGCGGTTTAAAGAAAATCCATGGAAGATCCGTAGAACGGAGAGGTTGGCACGATCAACACCTGTGTGTTTGGAAGTTAGGCAACGGTTGATGAGGGAAAATAAGGTATACCAGATAGCTGGTAGGTGTATTCTTTTGAACTATCTAATGGCAGTGAGTTGATCTTTGTATCTGAGGGCCAGGAAGTCACGGCAAAGTTCTTCTTCAGTAGCCAAATCGTCATATTCTTGTTTCCCAGGGAACGAGTTTTTGACGGAGGACTCGACGGAGACAGGTCGGTGTTAGACGGGTTGTGAATTCTTCTATGTGTGCGGTGAGATGATAGTCTCCGTCGATCGGATGATACACGAGGGTGTGCCAGAATTGTTGTAGATAAAAGGCCGGGACCTGGGTGGTCATATTGAAGGCATGGCGGAGCGGATGGCCTTTGACAATTTCCATGACGAGTGGGTAAGTCAGTCTCATTTTGAAAGAAAGCTCGTGGTTGTTGGCATTGAAGTCAAGGATATCCTTTTTGAGCATAAACCGGTCATTCGGATTGCCGGTCGTGACACTTGGGGCCGACGAACGAACTAATGGCATTGAATTTTTGTCATCTGAGGCATTGGGATCTCGGAGAGCAGCCATAATAACCTGTATGAGCATAGTTAGACACACAACTAATTTAGACATTCGGGACTTTAAGTGAGAATTTTTTTTTTCAAAAAATGTTAAGTGTGTAACTCGCATCACACTGAAGTCAGTATGACACGAAAACCTTGAAAGCTTGGGTGGTTCGAGAAAGTGGAGGTCAGGTTTTTCTTGAAAAGGCTAAGTGCCGATCTCACATTACCCTAAGGTAAATGTGGTGCGACAACTTTGAGGGCAAGGGTCATGCGAATATATGAGTGTCAAAGTAACCCGATAAACATGAATATGATGTACCCAAATTTAGAGTGTGAAGTTTTAAGGGTCTGGGAATGGATCCTTGTTCATTGAGGTTTGAAAATGACTTTGTTTGATAATATCGTGACCAAAAAGCATCAAAGTAAAGCACATATAGCAAAAATCGAAAAACCCTTAGGGTTGTGATTACCGAACAGTTGCAACCAAATAAGACCACATGCAATGAATGAAATTAAAAATTGCAAGCATTAAAGTTAAGCAGGGATAGAAGACGAACCTGATGGTGGTGATCTAGTCCCCTAACTCACAGATTCTAAGAACTTGAAATGAATAGTGGGTGCTTGGGTGTTCAGATGAGAGCAAAATAGGGAAATTTATTCAAGAAATAAATAGGAAAGGTGGGGCCTAGTGTTTAAATATTCGTACCAAGGTCGTGCCATGTGTCAAAAATGTATTGGTCAACGACCACATAGACCAAGTCAACTTCTCGGATGGGCTCATCGGACAAGTCGCTCGGATAGTTTGATGCGAGAACCTGGGTTCTCGGATGTATAGGATGCGACAAACTTGATTGTCGGCTCTTATGCATTCGATAAAATAATTTCTCGAGTCTTTGAAATATGAGGAAGTAGTTTATCGGATTGGCATGTTTCGAGAAGTGGATAGTGTGGTCCGAGAAAAGCACTTAGAAAATATTTTGAACCTAATTTCTCCCCTAAACTGATGCATTATGTGTAAAATCTTAACTCCCCCTATGAATATGTAGAGTTAAGAAAAACTTACCTATATGATCCCCTTTGAATGTTGATATGTTAAAATAAAACACATATCGAGGAAAAATAAAAGACACCAAACATGACGAAAGTAATACTTAGAATTAATAATTTTGAAAATACATAAAATTAAAATAATCGAAGAGAACAGAACGAGAATTCAAGAGTAATGAAAAATCAAAATATTTAAATTTTGAGTTTGCATTAAACTTGAATGGGCGTTTCGTGAACTTCGAGCATACTGAACGGAATCAGGTTTTGAGATTAAGCATGCCTAACTTGGACATTAGGAAATGGAGGCGTTTTTCATCCAAAGCCTTGGTGAACACGTCGGCAAGCTGGAATTCTGTATTAACGAAATATAATTCTATCGTACTTCTTTCGACATGGTCCTTAATGAAATGGTACCGGACATCGATATGATTTATCTTGGTATGTTGAACCGGATTGCTAGATATGACAATGGCGCTTTTTGAGTGATTGTAGATGGGGATCTTGTTGAACCAGAAGCCATAATCCTTAAGCTGGGTGCACATCCAAATGACTTGAGAGCAACAACTTGCAGCAGCGATGTATTCGACTTCCGTGGTAGATGCGGAGACGCAACTTTGCCTCTTGGATGACCAGCTTACCAATTTGTCTCCCAAAAACTGAATGTGGCCCGAAGTGCTTTATCGGTCAAGCATGCAACCAGCATGATCAACATTTATAAAAGAAGTTAACCCAAATCTCATATCCTTAGGATACCGAAGGCCAAGATCAATAGTACCTTTTAAATATCGAAAATTACGTTTGACGACACTAAGATGAGATTCTTTGGGTGAGGCCTAATATCGAGCACATAGACAGGTAGCAAACATTATATCCGGGCGACTAGCTGTCAAATACATTTAAGAACCAATCATGCCCCTATAGGTTTTCGAATCTACCGCTTTACCTGAAGGATCAACGTGTAGTTTTGTATCGGGAGACATGGGGGTTCCAATCAACGTACAATTCTCCATGTTGAATTTGTTCAACATATCGGAAATGCATTTCGATTGGTTGATGAAAATTTCCGTCGATAGTTGTTTGACTTGAAGACCGAGGAAAAAATTCATCACTCCCCTCAGCTCATGTTCAACTTTGCAACCATGAGGGCAGAATTGTGGGTTTGTCGACCCAAATATAATGTCATCTACATAAATTTGGATAACCAATATATCATTTTCTTCCCTTTTGATAAAGAGGGTAGGATCGATTTTACTTTCGAGAAACCGCTGCTTACCAAGAAGTCAGTTAGACTGTCATAACATGTTCTTGGGGGTTGTTTGAGTCCGTAAAGGGCTTTTTCGAGGATGTAAACATGATTGGATTTAGCGTCGTTGATGAACCCGTCAGGATGAGAGACGTAGACTTCTTCTCTTAAGACACCGTTGAGAAAAGCAGTCTTGACATCCATTTGAAAGACGGTGAAGTTCTGGTGAGCCGGGTATGCCAAGAACATGCGAATTGCTTCAATGCGTGCAACGAGTGCGGAAGTCTCGTCATAGTCGATTCCTTCTTGCTGACAGTACCATTTTGCGACAAGTCGAGCTTTATTGCATATGACAACCCCATATTCATCGCGTTTGTTCTTGAGGATCCATTTTGTGCCAATGATGTCTTGTTGCGAGGTCGGGGAACGAATCGCTAGATTTTAAGACTTTCAAACTGATTGAGCTCTTCTTGAATAGCCGTAATCCAATCTGGATCAGTCATGTCTTCTCTAACAGTTGTGGGTTCGACTTTTCTTAGAAAAGAAGTGAACAGACAATCATTCGCTGAGGCGGATCTTGTTGTGACCGGTTTGGAAGGATCTCCAAGAATTTGATGGACAGGATGAGCGCGAGTCCATTTTATCGTGTGAGGAAGCGGTTGGAGCGGGGTCTGGGCAGGATTGTCGTCAAAGTAAGTACCTAGCGGTTGATCCTGATATTTCAATGCTCGACACATCCCTGCCTACCAGCAGAGTGTACAACTTTAATGAAATCTTCACTGTACATGAGCTGGGAATGACTTTCATTGACAACATAGAAGCGGTAAGATGTTTCAGAAATAAAGAGATCATTATTGCTCCTATAAAATTCCTTCACATCCTTCACTATTATTGCATAGATGAGAGTGACCATTCAATACGATGAGAAGAAGGATTGAGAAAGAAGTTTATAGAATAAGATATATCATAGCCTCCCATGGTACTCAGGGGGCGTTTGGTTCTGGCAAGGGAATGGGAATGGGAATAGGAATGAAAATGACAAAGAATGAAAATGAGAATAAATTTTCATTCCCCCCAGTTTAATCAGGAATGGAAATTTGGGCTTCTAGGGGAATGAGCCAATTATATTATATAAAACCAAACAGTTTCTTTTATTATCATTCCCATTAACTGCTGCTTAATACCTCCAACCAAACAGTTTCTTTTATTATCAGTCTTAATTTTTTTTCCTCTGTAATCTTCAGTGTACTGTACTTTAAATTATTATTGTAATTTCATTATCTGATGTAAATCTTCAACTTGATCATTAATGAAATATTCAATGAAGTACGTTACTCCATCTAGTACTGAAAAGATCCCTAAAATAGTAATCAGGGACAAGGGACCTTTGAGTCATAATCTTAAAATCATCTTTAAATTCATTGATAAATTTATGTCTTACACTTATCAGTGAGTATGCTTTCTCAGTTTAAAAGACTTGTAATAATTGTGGTTTCATACTCTTATAAATGAAACTTAATTCAATAGTGTAAAAGCTGAAAAAGAGCACACATATCAGTATATAGGATTTATACTTTGTAAATCTTATTTCCTCATTGAAAATTTCAAGAAAACTCCTCATATGTCTTAATCATTATCAAATAGGGGAGATTATTGATCCAAGCTCCTTCAGTGATTTGATTATGATCCTTCCATACTTAATGAAATTCTAAGTTTTAGATATGGTTCAGGTTCAACAAATGAAAACACTAATTGTACTCAATGATTGCTGAAACCCATTAGGAATAAGATCTGAACTAGAAGGCTCGAACACAAAGTTCACACAAGAAACCTTCAGTGAATGTCGAAGACTAGGTTGAAGAAAAAGATAATCATCCCGTGATCTTAAGCGATTCAGTGATAGCATTGTCTACATAAAGTGTGAGATCTTTTATGCTTTAGTGATACCTGAATGGATCATCCTTGAGCCCTCAGTACTAGTGATCAGAATGAAGCGTACTCAACAAGATTAGAATTTGTCTTATCCTCGATGCACAAAAGTCAACCTCCACACTACCAATGTCAGATAGTACATACGGAGTTACTTTATTTCCTCTCACGTGCTTACAACTCTGATAGGGTCACTGTTCATATTCGGCTAAAAGCATGGTTGCTTTATGAACAAAGGACAAACCTCCAATGGATGCTTGGCAGGTGTCATGTACCTTTTGACTTGCATTAAATGCATTGGGTAAAAATAGATGAAGAACCTCTTCTTCATCTCAATGCATACTTGTCTATTTTCTTGAGCATCTGTTTCTTTTTCATCCTTATCTTGTGTGTTTCCTAGATTGTTTAAGAATAGTTATTTATACTTGTTCTTATTCCGCAAACAATCTTTAAATTTGTTTATTCATAATAAACTCATTTAAAACTTTAAAAGTTACGTTTGTATTCACCCCCCTTCTACAAACTGCGTTGATACTTGTACACTCTAGTAAAATCCTTTGGGACCAACATTATGTTCTATTTAAAAATGCATATGTATTTTTCCTTATATGCAACGCATTAAGACGTTTTGGTCCCAAAGGAGTCTACAAGAGTTCAAGGATATCGAAACAGTTTGTAGCAGGGGGGGGGGTTGAATACGAACACACAAAGTTTTAGTTTTAAAATGAGTTTATATTGAATAAACAAATTTACAGTTACAAGCGGAATTAGAACAAGTAATAAACCTATTCTATTGTAACTTAAGACATTACATAGTTGATGCACAAGGAAGTAAGAAGGAAAAGAGACAGAGGTTATAGAAAAAAGAAAGTAGCATGCATGAAGATGAAGAAGATATCTTCATCATATTTATACCCGTTTTCATTTAATGCAAGACAAAAGGTATATGCCACGTGTCAAGCATTCATAGGAAGCTTGTCCTTTATTCAAAAAGCAACCATGCTTTTGGCCACGTATGAACAGTACCATATCAGATATGATGGGGACATACGAGACAATCCATACGTCCTTTTCTGACATAGTATATGGTTTGACTTTTGTGAATCGAGGATAAGATCAACGTTAATCTTGTTTGAGAAGCTTCACTTGATCGCTGAACTTGAAACTTCAAGGATGAACTTTCAGAGTATCGCTGAGGTTTGACAAGACTTCACACTTTGGTTTAGATAACCATTGCTATCACTGAACCGCTTCAGATCACTAGCTGATTATCTCTTTCTTTAGCTTGGTATTCGACTTTCACTGAATGTCCTTTTGGTGTGTTGGTTGATCTTCAGATCTTCAGAGGTAGACTTGAGGTTTCAGATTTTCAGAGATCGCTAATAACAATCAGCGTATGCTATCGTTGAATTTAAACATAAGTTTACCAATGGAATTACACTAAGTATATAGAGGAATCATATTCAAATTACCGAGAGGAGTTATGATCAACAAGACGTATGATATTGGATGAGTGTTATTGCATGAAAACCATGAATTCACTGAGCTATTTAGCTGACTATAGTATACATCTCAAGAGTGGCCATTTCGAGAGTAGATAAAGGCAAAGGACATGAGTAGAAGGTTTTTATCTCATTTATTTAGTATAGCCCAAGAGTATTTGACGTTCTTGTTGGTTCAAGTATGTTTAGACCCGATATGGGACGGTTTAGTATTCAAGATAATTGTTCGTTGAGTTTTTAAACTCTTTCGCTGTAAATAGTCTTTCTGTACCTGTTATTTTGAGGATATTTATTGGAAAGTTGGTATTTATGATGTGACATTTTGTCTGTACCAAGTTTATCATCTGTATTTTATCATAAGCAACTAACGACTACCGATTTCATGATAAACCGTCGTGACATAAGAAACATTTGTGTCATACGACCAGACGAATGACAAAACAACCTACGATGACACAAACCTCCGAGGAAAGATGGACGCAAGACTCGTCTACATATCGTCGTACATATCCAACGACCGTCGAAAGAATCTATTGACTAATGAAACTAACAACAAATCTTACATTTTGGTTGTGTATTTAATGCAGGACTGTTATCTTTTATGGCAAACGGACATAGTGGACGACATTAAATTCCCATTTATTACTCCAAAAATGTTACCTATGGAACAAGTATAATTGCAAGAGTCAAAGACAAAACAACAAAGGGAGAGATACAAAATATTCAGCAATATATCACGACGCAAAGCAAATTCACAACTCATTTTTTCATTTTTTTTCTATTGTAACTATTATATGTCCACCGTTGTTACTAAAGGACGACGTCCCTGTTTGACGTCATTTTCACTAGTGCATTGACGATCCTGATCATCGTCCGCGATTTTTTCCCTCATCAAAGGGTTTTTCCGCGTCACCAATTCATCGTGTCAATCGCATTTTTATTTCTTATCTTGTTTGTCGAGAAGTCCTACTCTTAGACGTAAAATTTCCACACCGACCATAAATTGATTTCGTTAAACCAATATTTGGCATAAACAGTTTGGCGCCATCCGTGGGACTCGTCTAAAGGAATTCTTCGACAAATTTTTTGTTTTACTAACAATCAGCTTTCCTTGAGTATTCTTGATCGCAGGTAAAGCATGGAGAACAATGTCGCGATAGGAGAGTTGAGGTCTAAGCTTAAAGCTACTCGACAACGTCATACTCATCTTGAAAATCAACAATGACAACCTTAGGCCCGCCATTTCAATTTTAGGGTCCACCGTTTCAATCTCAGGGTCCATCATTTCAATCTTAGGGGTAACCGTTTCAATCTCAAGGACCACCGTTTGGAGCACAACCCAACTTTCCAAGAAGATTCCATCACTCTATTAATCAATTCCAGTTTCGTCCTTAGATGGGAGCGTAAAGACCTTCGATACCTACGACCCAAATATTCCGTTTCTGGGATAAAACACATCGATTCCCTTTTTCCAAAATCCTTCTTCCCAAATACCTAATATCTTTGTTAACAATGATGATACAAGATCATTCACTTATGTTAATTCTCTTTCAAGACAAGATTCTGTCGAAACAAACTATGTTGATCCTGTCACACGCCGTCTAAGGTTATTAGAAGAATAAAATGAAAAAGTGCTGACTATGTTGGCAAAACTTCCCGGGGCCGCCGTACCTGTCGATGTCGAGCCTCCCACAGGCTATCAAGCGTCACCATTTTCGGATGCTATAGCCTTAGTCGACATTCCCAAAAAAATAACATTCCGATGTTCGCTCCTAATATGCAGGACTGACGGATCCTAATGGACATGTCACTCAATACAAACAATTAATGTGGACAATATCAATTCCAATTACCAAGAAGTTTGCATGTGTAAAAGCTTTGATGCGGCACTCACGGGAGCTGCCTTGCAGTGGCTGATCAATCTGAAGCCCTAGTCGATCAATTCTTTTGCAAGAATTAGTCAGCCAATTTTTGCAACAATTTGCTAGCACTCGCAAGATGGAAAGACAAATAGGAGATCTTTATTATGTAATTCAAAAATCCGGTGAATTTGTAAGAAATTAATTTAATCGATATAATTCTGAAATGATAGGTATTCGCATCTGTGACATGATGACAACGATCGAAGCCTATAAACGAGGGCTCGACATTATGTCGGAAATATATCTCGATCTCACTAAGTATCCAGCAGAAACCTTTAAATACGTAAGAGTGAGGACGTTGGCACACATGCGCATGGAAGACGCCACCGCCTCCAGACGCAACCAAAAAAACGACAAACATGTGTTAGGTTGAATAAGCCAAAATTCAAACCGAAAGCATCGACAAAGTCGGAACCCCCACGACATACTTCTGACATTAGGTTTGATAAGAAAAAGGAATCTTCCTCTTCGACACGATTCGTGAACCATCCAAAAGTTTCATCGTACGGTTTGAAAGGGACGACGAAAGATCTGATATATGCATTAGAAAATGTCTAATCAACCATAGGATGGCCAAAGAAGAATGACAAACCTAACGACACGAAAGATAAATCCAAGTGGTGTGACTTCCATGACAATTTTGGTCATCTAACAGACGACTGGCTTGCTTTTAGAAAAGAAATCGCGTGGTTAATCCCAGAAGGCCATCTGAAGGACATGTTGTCCGATGATGCTTCAGGTAAAATCCCTAGACCCGTATCCCCAAACACTACTAACGTCGTGAATTAGTTATAGGTGGATCAAACATCTGTGGACTCACCTATTTTGCCGCCAAAAGACACGCATGACAAAAGATATACAATGCAAACTCCATCAAAACCTATTGATCGAAAGACGAAGCAGACTTAGAAGCAATGCCTATTATCTTCGACGATCAAGATGACAGAGATACTTGGACAAAGCGTCATGACGCCTTGATCGTACGACTAACTATCGGAAATTGTTCAATCAAAAGAGTCCTGATCGATGGTGGAAGCTCCGCGAATATAATATTTCTCGACACCCTGAAATCTATACGTATCAATCAATCAGAGATCGTATGACGTTCCACAGTTTTAGCTGGTTTTAACGGCAACACTACAAATACGGATGGGGAAATAACAATGTCGATCTACGCCAAAGGAATCAACAAACAAACTCGATTCAATGTAATCGATTGCTCATCAGCTTATAATGTGATCCTAGAACCACCTTGGATACATGATATGTAAGTTATCCCATCAACTTATCATCAGACCATAGGGTTCCTGACACCATGGCGCGTCCAGAAATTAAAAACGAACAAAAAACAACAAGAGAGTGCTACAAAACGCCAACGAAGCCCAAGAAAGAGCAAATCTAGCAATTACAGGACCAGGGTGATTCAGTCGACGATTTGAAGCTAGAAGAAATTGTCTTGAACGAAGAACACCCTGATCGCACGATCTTCACCGAAATATCCCTCGATCCAACGATGAAGAAAGAAATCCTTGATTTCTTACGAGGTAACTCAGATTGTTTTGCATGCTCGCATGAAGATATGGTCGAAATTGATCTAACCATTATATCACACAAACTCAACATCGATCCTACTTTCAAACCTGTGAAATAGAAACGTCGGAAGTTTGCACCTGATCGTAATAAGGTATTAAATGACGAAGTTGATAATATGTTGAAAACAGGAAAAATCAGAGAAGTCGAATATCCAGATTGGCTTGCAAATGTGGTTGTCATAAAAAAGAAGAACGGAAAATGGCGAGTATGCATTGACTTCACAGATCTCAACAAAGCGTGTCCAAAAGACCCTTTTCCATTACCTCATATTGACGCTATGGTCGACGTAACTGCTAGTCATGAATTGTTAACATATATGGATGCTTATTCAGGATATAACTAGATCCTGATACATCCTAACGATCAAGAAAAAACGGCCTTTATCACCGACAAAGGTATTTACTTTTATAAAGTTATGCCTTTTGGATTAAAGAATGTAGGTGCAACATACCAATGACTGGTCAATCGAATGTTCAAAAAACATTTGGGAGACACGATGGAAGTCTATATCGACGATATGCTCATTAAATCCAAGAAGGCATCAGACCATGTTGATCACCGGAAATACGAAATGAAACTTAATCTCACAAAATGCTCCTTCGGAGTACATGCTGGAAGGTTTATGGGACACATGGTCACACGATGGGGCATTGAAGCAAGCCCAAACCAAATTAAAGCAATCATCAATATTTAATCACCTCGAAACTTAAAAGAAGTCCAACGATTAACTGGCCGAGTCGCTGCACTAAACAAGTTTATCTCTCGTTCTTCGGATAAATGTCATTTATTTTACAACGTCTTAAGGAAAAACAAAGGGTTCGAATGGTCGAACGACCATGAACATGCTTTAAAAGACCTTAAGAAATATATGGCATCACTACCTTTGCTATCGAAACCGAAGGACGGGGGAAGAGATACAATTATATCTCTTGGTAAGCTTGATATCTGTAAGTGCCGTCTTAGTGCGAGAAGACTGCGAACAACAACTTACGATCTATTACGTAAGTAAATCTCTGTTAGACACCGAGAATAGGTACTCTTCAATTGAAAAACTTCTTCTAGCACTAATCGTAGCAACAAAAAAATTACGACATTATTTTGAAGTCCATACTATTTCTGTCATTACTAACTATCCCTTGAAGTCCGTCTTGAGAAAACCAGAATTGACAGGACGTTTAGCCAAATGGAGCATCTACCTCAGCAGCTATGACGTTATATTCAAACACAGGACGACGATCAAATCACAATGCCTCGCAGATTTCGTCATAGATTTTAGCCCAGAACTAGAAACATTCGTGACGGAAGAAAACCTCACTGTGGCGACTTACGATGAACGACGTTGGGTCTTGTTTGTCGATGGTTCCTCCAATACACGAGGGGAAGGTCTAGGCATCATCATAGAGTCGCCACAAGGGGGCACAATGGTGTATTCATTATCCTGCGACTCCAAGGCAACCAACAATGAAGCAGAATACAAAGCATTGATAGCAGGAATGAAATTGGCGCACGATCTAGGAGCCAAACATTTACCAACTAAGAGTGATTCTCTACTTGTTTTCAATCAAATAAATGGAGAATTCATGATAAAGGACTCCAAGGTGATAGCATATCTTCAGAAAGTTAAAAGTGAAATCGAAAGGTTTGACTCGTTCGACATCCGACAAATTCCAACAGATCAAAATTCTCAAGTTGATGCATTAGCAAACTTAGGCTCAACATTAAGAAAGTCATTTTTCGATGCAATCCCAATGGTACACCTGGGAAATCCACCGATAGAATGCGACAACCAAATACTCTCTATCAACAAAAACAATGACAACGACGATTGGGCGAAATAAAAAAAAGAATATTTAATAAATAATCGTCTACCTGGCGATAGAATGAAAGCTCGACAGATCAGATTCAAATCATACAGGTATACCATAATCTCTGACAAACTTTACAGGCGATCATCGACATGCTTGAATTTAAGATGCGTCGTTAAAAATGAAATCCCAAAGATCCGCCAAGAAATGCACGGCGGAGAATGTGGAAATCATTCTGGTAGTCGCAGTCTAGCTAATCGTATTTCTCAACAAGGCTATTATTGGCCTACTTTACGACAAGACGCTATGAAATATGTTCAAAGTTGTGACTCCTGTCAAGGACACTCAAGTATTACTCATCAAACCTCTGAATTATATCACTCGTCATTAGTCCCCTTGCCATTCATGCGATGGGGAATAGATATCATTGGTAAGTTACCACCAGCTCCTAGACAAAAGGTATTTCTATTAGTTCTTACAGATTAGTTTTCAAAATGGATAGAAGCGGCTGCTTTCTCTCAAGTATGCGATAAGGAAGTCATATCTTTCATCCAGACTAACATTGTATGCAGATTTGGTATTTCTTCGGAGATCGTATGTGACAACTGTTCTCAATTCATAAGTGATAGAACCAGATGATATAGCAAAGATTGACGGATCAAACTTACGACATCAACTCGACGATATCTCCAGTCTAATGGATTAGCCGAATCAAGCAATAAAGTAATCGTTAACTCGATTAAACAGAGACTTAAAGCTGCTAAAGGGCGATGGGTCGAAGAATTACCTTCTATCCTGTAGGAAAATCGTACGACTCCCAGGACATCAACAGGCCAAACTTCGTTTTTCACTGGTCTACGGGTGTGAAGCCGTTTTGCCCATCGAAATAAGTCTCCCAGTTGTACGACATTTGAAAGTTCTCGTACATCAAGATGTATATAAAAGATATATAAGATTTGGAACAAATAAGTCGGTTGTTGTTAGGTCTATTATTATTTTAATTGTGACAAAATAAGGAAAGGATATGCTTTATTGTAAAAGGAAGTTTATAATTCCTTAAACTCTTGTTTCCTTAATTAGACTAGAGCTAGCAATATAAATACAAGCTTAGGGTTTTACTTTCATAGTTAGTCGATTCATATTAAATTAGAGAGAGAGCTGAAACTGTGAATTACTTGTAATCGATACACATACGTTCAAGAGATATATGACTACGTAAGTTCCTTAAATCATTATTCGTGTCATATTACTTTGCTATTAATTGTTTATTGTCATGGTGCTTGTTATAATGGGCTCAACAAGTGGTATCAGAGCCTGAGATCACGAGTTTTTACGATTTTCTGAGTAAACCACGAAACAGAAGGTAAAAAATTTTTTGTCTGCTAGATCTACTGTTCATTGATTTTTTGTCGAGTCATACTGTGTCACGTTTTACCTGATAAAACTTCTTATTTTTTTTGTCGACTAACTCATATCTGCTCAATGATTTTTCTCGACCATTATATCAGTTTCTGTGTGTTATTCTCGATTAAGTATATCTGTGTTCTTATCGATTTAAATTTTTCTCTCGACTTATTGATTTTTTATCGAATATCTCTTCTGTTGATTGAATTTTTATCGATACAAACTGCTTAAATCTTGAATTTTTATCGACTCCTCTATAAAATATTTAATTCTGTTTAGTTAAAATTACTTTAGTTTATTTTATTTACTTTTGAATATCTTTACATAAGAAAACTCAGGAACTTGTGACTTCTGCAGCTTTTCTTACTAAAAATTTCCTTAGTAAAATCATAAACTCTCGTAAATTTGATATTTTCTGTGATTGAACAAATAAGAAACAACCCAGATAGTCTTGTCCATAAAAAGACGAGTTCTTTTTAGTCAAGAACACTGTGTTTTTGTTTTCTGGTTTTTCAATAAACAGAAAACTCAGAATTAAGAATTTTTATCGAGTCCTATTGAATCGAGAAAATTTTTGATCGAGTAGGTCAGTGTTCGATAAATTTCTTTAATCAATTTGTTTCTCGAGTATTGTTCACTCGAATTTTTTTTAAGTCTATTTTAATTCGACATTTTTTTATCGAGTCTTGTTCACTCGATAACTTTTTATATCGAGTCCCACTCAATTCGACAACAATTTTTATCGAGTCTTGTTCACTCGATAACAATTTTTATCGCGTCTTGTTCACTCGATAATAATTATTATCGATCCTTAGTCATTCGATAACAATTTTCATCGAGCACCTCACACCCGATAAAAATCCTTCAATCGATATTTTTTTCCTTTGTCACTCGATAATAACCTACTGTTTCTAGCGACAACTAAGAAATTTTTAAAAACTCATTGATCGAGGTCCAACCAAACAGTACAATGACCACCCGAGAAGCAATGGCCATTGGATCAGACACCAAGCCTCCAATTCTCTTTCCGGGAGAATATTCTCAATGGAAGGATAGATTCCTTGATTTGATTGAACGTCATGACTATGCCGATGAGATCATGAGTTCAATCAAAGAGGGTCCTCCTCCGCCTTTTTATCAGGAGTATCCTGCTATGCCAAACAACACTCCTCCTACGCCCGCACGAAGGGAAGTTAAACTCAAAAGTTCTTGGGATGCAAACGAGAAGAGGATAATGAGAGGTGACCAACTTGCCCGTTCTTATCTACTTATGAGCCTTCCCAATGAGATCTACATGAGAATTGATAGCCACAAGAAGACGGCTAAAGAAATGTGGGACGTCATAGAGAAATTCATGCTTGGAACGAAGATTGGTACACAACTCAAAACCACCAACTGCATTTCTCAATATAAAGAATTCAAGGCAAAAGATGGAGAAAGTCTTACGAACACATATACCCGTTTTGTACAACTGGTGAACGAACTTAGCAAAAACGATATTCGTAAGACAAAGATCGAAAACAATGTCAAATTTGTTAGCAATCTTCAACCGGAATGGCGGTTTGCTAATCAAATCAAACACAGCAAATATCTTGCTGACTTTGACCTTCATGAAGTCTATGAAACCCTTCAACAAGATGAAGAGGAGGTTCTCGAACTTATGGGGTTAAATTCAAAGAAGAACCCGGATCCAATCGCATTAATGGCAAAAGAGTCCTCTTCCGCTCCTCAAGAAATGTTTCCCGAATTAGAAGACGAAGACTTTGACTATGATCCAAAAATTGCCAAACTTCAACATCAACTGGCCTTCCTTACAAAATCTTTTCAACAAAAGTTCTCACGTCGCTCGAATCCCAATCAACAAAGGTATGCCTCAGGATCTAATAACCATGAGCGAAAGGCAATGTTTGAACCTAAAACTAGAAGAGAAGAACCTCGCCCTACACCCAAGCCTGAAGACAAGTTCAAGGGTGAAAGAAGTCTGTGCTACAACTGCGGCAAAACTGGTCACTACGCAAGGGAATGCAAGAAGCCAATAGTGAAAGACTCTAACTACTTCACTTACAAACTGATGCTGTCCAAACAAAAAGAAGCCAGTAAAGTCCTTCTAGCTGAAGATGAACAATGGCTTAATCAAGATGATGAAGATGACATGGAAGAGGATACTCAAGCACATTTCAACTTATTGGCTTACTCTGATGACACTACTTCTCACGCTTCCGACTACACACCCGAGGTAAGCCCTTCTGACTACGACTCTTTTGTATCTCAAATGCATGATTTAATGTGTCAATTAAAGAAATTACACTCCAAATTGAAAACCGAGAAACTCTTGGTTTCCAATTTAGAAGCAAGCCTTGAAAATAACCATAAACAATTGCTTCTTATGCAAACCGACCTTGTCACTACTCAAAGTATAGCACAAAATCTCGAAACGGAGAAAATGGTTTTAAAAGAAGAAAATGATCTTTTCCAACAACAAATATCTGATCTCACACTCCAACTTCAAACATCTAGGAATGAGACTGCCAAATTTTCATCTAAGTTTGACTTTGTCAGTTTTCAAAGACAAGATTTATTAGAAAAACTCGAAACGTTGGAATTAAAACTTTACAAGCTTGGTCAAACTGAACACACTATTCACTTAAATGCACCAAAAGATTTAAGCTCCAAAGCCGGTTTAGGTTTTGAAAACCCGAAACACTTAGCAAAGGCTATCTATGATACTCCAACGATTTATAAATTCGAATATCTGAACCTTGGTCCAGATTACCAAATTCAATTTATGAAACCGGACCCTAGTGTTGAGGAAAGAGAAGATTGGAAGAGAATAAACAAAAACTATTTTCAAATACCTTTCTGCTATCCTCAAATAGTAGAAGAGGAATCTTCAAGTGAATCTCTTCCAAACAACTACTTCCCATCTTATTCAGCCGAAGAACTTCAAAACAAGATTCCTGAATGTAAACCGTACATTCCCACTCTATTTTTAGAAAAGAAAATTATTCAACTCGAACAAGTGTTGGAATCCGAACGTTCTTTGGCGGAAAAGGAAAAGGAAACATTTTTATTTAAAATACAACAACTTGAAAACGAGACTTTTTATAATTGAACAAAACTCGTGAAAATGATACTATTTCAAACGTTTCAACTTGTAAATCCTTCGTTAGGAATTATTTAGATAATTGTGAAGAGTTGTTCAAAATGGACCCAAATTCCAATCTTCCAAAACAAAAATGTTCCTATTCCGAAGAACAAATCAATGCTGAATTAGATGCCCTTTCTAACCAATCTTCACTTGAATCGGACGAGTGCTTAATGACATGTGTGATGAGTTTGATTTCAATCCTGTACTTCCTACTCATACTGAATTCTTGGACAAAGGCAAACAACCTATGGAAACAGTTTCTTTACCTACTGAACCAACGGAGTGTTCCACAAGTCAAAATCCGATCACTCATAATCAAACGAAAGCCAATCATGTCTTCAAAAACCATACTAACCGTGTTCCTTTCACTATTTCAGCGCTTCATACTTTAGAAACCAAGTCGATTTGGGTCAAAAAGGGCACGCATACTACAAAGCAAACACCCCGCAATGAAGACAAGTTTTTACATTCAAATGTCAAAAGAAACAACTCTAGGTTTCCTTTTCCGTATCAAATTCATTCATTTAGACATTTAATCAAATTTTCTCGTAATAAAATTTGTTGCTCTAATTGCGGCGTGGATGTTTTTGTTCGTAAAACTCCTATTGATTATGGTTATGGTTATTTTCCGGACATGCATAATTCATTTAATCACAACTTTTATCATTCATCATCCATTTCTAAATCGGGTCCGAGAAATCAAATGACTAAAGCCCATAAGTCTCACCTCAAGTGGGTACCCAAGGGTGCAAAGTCAACTAACCATGATGGACCCATTTACAAATGGGTACCTAAATCTGCCTGATTTTGTGCAGATCGGTCATGTGTGGTACTTAGATTCCGGCTGCTCCAAACACATGACCGGCCAAAAGGAGCTGCTTGCCAACTACACTGAAAAGAAGGGCGGATTCGTCAAATTTGGCAACAATCACTTGGCACCGATAAAAGGATATGGTGATATCATTCAAAACAACATCACCATTTCCAATGTCTCTTATGTACAAGGGCTAAGCCGTAACCTGTTGAGCATTGGAAAATTTTGTGATAAGCAACTCGAAGTCAATTTCCGACCCGATAGATGCTGTGTTCGCACGTTTGATGGAAAGGAGCTTCTGACCGGCACACACAAGTCCAACCTCTACACGATCGATCTTTCCCAAGTAAACGCCCCCTCAAGTGTTTGTCTTCTATCAAACGTTTCTAGTCCAAAGACCTGGTTATGGCATTGTCGCTTATCTCACTTGAACTTCAAGAACATCAATCGCCTCTCCATCCACGGATTAGTCACCGGACTCCCATCTGTTAAATTCGACAAACCACATCTTTGTGACGCATGCGAGATGGGAAAGATGAAGAAGGTCTCTCACAAACCCAAGATAGTTCACAGAACGACTCGACCTCTTCAACTCATTCATATGGACTTGTGCAGCCCGATGCGGACTCAAAGCATACATGGTAAAAAGTATGTCCTGGTGATGGTGGACGATTTCTCTCGCTTCACATGGGTGAAGTTCCTTCGATCAAAGGATGAAACCCCCGACACCATCATCACATTTCTCAAAGCCGTTCAAGTCAAACTAGAACTTACTACACAAACCATCCGCACCGATAATGGAACTGAATTCAAAAACCGTACCCTTGACGGTTATCTCGAATCGGTTGGTATAACCCACACGTTCTCTGCAGCTCGTACTCCACAACAAAACGGTGTGGTCGAACGCCGAAATCGAACTCTTGTTGAAGCCGCTCGCACTATGCTTACTTTTTCAAAGCTTCCTCTCCATCTTTGGGCCGAAGCTATCAACACAGCCTGCTATACTCAAAACCGCTCCATCATCAACAAACGCTTCAACAAGACACCTTATCACTTGGTCTACGATCGCGTTCCTTCAATCGAGCATTTTCGAACGTTTGGCACACGTTGCTTCGTACTAAATGAAAAAGAAGATCGTGGGAAACTCAAGCCAAAAGCCGATGAAGCCTACTTTCTCGGATACTCACCAAATGCATCATCTTATCGGGTCTACATACAACACGCACATTGCGTCACTGAAAGCGTTAATATACAATTCGATCCAAACGCCGAAATGGCTCCTGAACACGACAGTTCCGGACCCGCACTCACCGGTATATTAGCTTCCGATCACATTCGTTCGGAACCTGCTCCAAACCCTGCTGAACCTACAACGTCCAAAACTGCCATGTCAAATCTGGATGACCTATTCGAGTACTTCTACTCGGATTACTTTGGACCGACCACTGATAATTCTCTCCAGATTCCCCCGCCTACCTTGGAGATTGCCGAGACCTCAGATCTTTCCGGACCACCAATTACAACGGAAACCGTCTCAACTGCTGCATCTCCAAGCACCTCTACGTCTACTCCTCCCGCTCAATCGAGTCCATCGGATGCTCCTCTTGTTCCACCTGAACCTCAACCGCCTGTTCAACCACATCCTGCGGAACCGACATCCTCTCCCCCTCCATCCACTTCAACAACGACGGATGTCACAAGTGCAACAAGATCATCAACCGTGGCCCCATCTTTGGAATCTATTCAAGATCTTCCATTAGGTTCTTATCAAGATGACACCCCGGATCCAAATGCCTTTCAACCACTTCCTCATACAACAAAATGGACCCGCTCTCATCCTGTTGAACAAATTATCGGAGATCCAAACCGACCAATTACAACGCGCTCCGCCTCGGCCAATGATTGCATGTTCTCTACATTCATAAGTAAGATTGAACCCACATCCATTCATGAGGCAATGAATGATCCTGACTGGATTGTGGCCATGCAAGAGGAACTCAATCAATTTGAAAGTCTGAAAGTATGGCGCCTTGTTCCCCGTCCGCGAAACAAAACCGTTATTGGCACAAAATGGAAATTCAAGAGCAAGCAAGATGAAGATGGAGTCGTTATTCGCAACAAAGCCAGACTTGTCGCCAAAGGATACCGTCAACAAGAAGGCATTGACTACGACGAAACATTTGCACCCGTAGCCCGTATTGAATCAATCCGAATGTTCTTGGCTTACGCGGCACACAAGAACTTTGTGGTTTTCCAAATGGACGTCAAGACGGCCTTCCTAAACGGTGTTTTGCGTGAAGAAGTCTATGTTTCTCAGCCCGATGGGTTTATCGACTCCTCCAAACCAAATCATGTCTACATTCTGGACAAGGCTCTGTATGGATTGAAGCAAGCCCCCCGCGCATGGTACGATAGTTTGTCTACCTATTTAGTGAAAAACGGATACTCCAAAGGTAAGATCGATCCAACTTTTTTCATTAAAAAGGACAAAGGTGACATTATGCTCATTCAAGTCTATGTGGACGACATCATCTTCGGCTCGACTAACCCAAGGCAATGCAAAGAGTTCTCTGAACCCATGATTGCCAAATTTAACATGAGCATGATGGGAATGATGAATTTTTTCCTTGGTCTTCAAATTAAACAATTTTCTACTGGAATATTCATCAACCAATCCAAATACATCTCGGATATGTTGTGTAAATACAACATGACGTCATGTTCTCCGATTGGTACACCCATGTCCTCGGGTTCAAAACTACACGCTGATCCTTCGGGAAAAGATGTGGATTCTAAAAATTACCGGGGCATGGTTGGTTCTCTCATGTATCTTACGGCTAGTCGTCCGGACATAATGTTTGCCACCTGTCTTTGCGCGAGATATCAAGCATCTCCAAAGGAATCTCATCTTAGTGCGATCAAACGGATTTTCCGGTATTTAAAAGGTACACCTAATCTTGGCCTATGGTATCCCAAGGATACGGGTTTCGAGCTAACTGCCTTTTCAGATTCGGATCACGTCGGATGCATGCTCGATCATAAAAGCACTTCGGTCCATATTCAATTCCTTGGAGACAAATTGGTCAGCTGGTCATCAAAGAAGCAAGCGTGCGTCTCCACATCTACCGCGGAAGCCGAATACATCGCTGCCGCAAGCTGCTGCTCGCAAGTACTATGGATGCGCACTCAACTCAAAGACTATGGCTTCTGGTTCAACAAGATTCCCATCTATTGTGACTCCAAAAGCGCCATAGCCATTTCAAGCAACCCGGTTCAACACACGAAGACAAAGCACATCGACATTCGATATCACTTCATCAAGGATCACGTCGAAAGAGGTACAATTGAACTATACTTTGTTAATACCGAACTTCAGCTTGCCGACTTGTTTACCAAGGCACTGGATGAGAAACGATTCCAGTTCCTAATATCCAAGTTGGGAATGCTCAATCTTAAAACCTGATTATCCAAAATCAGAGTGCTTCAAAATCCTTAAAAACGTCTATCCAAGGGTTTTTGCACATTTACTCGTTGAGTCAATCTGCATAACACTTGGATTCTCATTTTTTAGATTTTGACTTTTATCTTACAGTTCCGTATTTTCAATGTTTTCTTTCCTTTTTATTTCTACCTCGCTGTGTATATCACCATGGTTCATCATTCAAGGGGGAGCAACAAGGTACATTTTCCTATTCATTCACATTCATAGGGGGAGCACACCACTGTATGCACACATTAAGGGGGGCCATTTTTATGTGTTTTCTGTCTTTAAGTTCTTTAAATTAATTTTTTTTTTATTAATTTAAGTCAAGTTCTCGGCCCCTAAGGGCCCGACAAAAATGGGATTATCGACCCCCTCTGGCTCGATAACCTCCCCAATCGACATTTGTTATCGGAAAGTTTTTCATCGGCCCAATCACTCACTGCCACGTGTCATCACCTGATGACCACTATTTAAAGTAATCGGGCCCCTCTCTCAAAGGACCTTTCCTCACAAGTTTGAATTTCCCTCTTTCTCTCTGAAAAACCCTTCAAGTTCTTGGCTATCCAAGATCAAAATCTCCAAACTTCGAGTTTTTCAGATCCGAAAGCACCACCAGGTTCGTAATCCTCCCCTTATCATCTTTAATTCTTGCACTTTGTTCCTAAAACTGTTGCATGATCATGTTTTTAATGATTGACTGTTCGGTTTTTGGGGTTTTATATAGGTTTCCGATTTTGACTGTTCATCAGTCAAAATCGTGGGTAAATAATGGGTTTTAGACTTAAGTGCTTTACTAAAAGTATTCCGTATCTCTAATCGCACCTAGCAATAGGATTTTGCCTTAGTTTTAGGCCCTGTTTGGATTCTGAGCACTTAGAAGTTCTAAGTCTGGTTTATGCGATTTTATCGAGTCCTTCATTGTACCGTTGAATTTTTATCGACTCTCATTATAGTAACAAAGAACACCATCATTTTGCCCAAGTCCTTTTATCGAGCCTTTATGACTCGATGACCTTTTTTGTCGAATATCATAAACTCGATGAAAAACACCAAGTGTTTTTATCGAGCCTCTATGACTCGACAATTTTTGTTATCAAATTTCATAAACTCGATGAAAAACACCAAGTGTTTTTATCGAGCCTTTATGACTCGATAACTTTTGTTATCGAACTTCATAAACTCGATGAAAAACACCAAGTGTTTTTATCGAGCCTTTATGACTCGATAACATTTGTTATCGACTATCAATCGATCGATGAAAACTACTAAGTGCTCTCATCGAGTCTTTTTGGATCGATAACCTGTCCTTACATTGTCCATGTATTTTCATCGAGCCTCATAGAATCGACAACATGCTATACATAGGTCGATATTTTTCTAAAAAGTTTTCAAGTACTTTCATCGACCCTTAGGAAATCGATAACCTGTTCTTCTGTTGTTCTCGATTCTCATTGACTCGACAACCCCTCCATAGGTTTGATCTAAATTTTTTCCAAGTGTTGTTATCGATCCTGCGTCAATTGACAACATTTTTATCGATCCCATTTCACTCGATAACAATTGTTATCGACCCAATGGGACTCGATAAAAATACTTAGCAATTTTTTTGAAACTCACAACACTAATTTTACACTTGGTTTGCCTAACTGTCTTATTTCAGAAACCAATGGCAGCCATGAATGACCCGAACATGTCCGATGATGAAAACCCGATGCCATCCGAACGCTCGACCGAACCAAGCATCAACGCAGCAAACCGGGATGACCTCTTGATGCCACGAGCTCACATTCGACAAATCAAACCGAACAACCACCGAATAGACTTTGGTATCACTCTCGAACACCAAATCATTCTTGACATTCTTCAGCGGCATCCGCTTCGCTTTGCATTTGCACTAGACCATCGAGTACCCCTGTTCTACCTCCAGCAATTCTGGTATACACTGACTTACCATCCGGACGAAGGTGACCATCATTTCACTGCACAGATCGATGACTTCATCACCCGCCTAACTCCAGCCAGGATTCGCCGCATTCTCCGCCTACCGCTAGCCACAGCCGAACACCTATACGAAGCCTTTGCAACCGACCAACAGCTGGTTGCCGACATCCTAGCCCTCGGGTACGAATCCCCTGAACCATTCACAAGCCCCGACCAGTTCAAGAGGATGTACCTGCCTCAGATTTGGTTCACGCTATTCACCATCGTTATCGATGTCTGACTAGCAAACATACTGGCATGGACAAGGCCAACACGGCGATTCTTCGAATCTTTCACGGCATCGCATTCAACCGCCACTACGACTACGCGATGCTCATCTGGACGGACTTTGTGGAACTAGTGGAAGACAAATCCAACTTTCGCAATCGTGCCTTCGTACCATTTCAGCGGTTTCTTCAACTGTTCATCCATGCAATGATGACCTATCGACCTAGCATTCCTAGAAGAGCCGGATCACCATTAGGCCCGACCAGTGCTCTTAAATTTCTACGCCTAAATGATCGGGTCTTCAACTATACCATGCCTATCCCTGAAGCTCTCCTCGCTTATGCTGATCAGAATGCACCTAGTGTGATAGCCTATAGGGAGCGACATGGCTTAATGGCCCAACCACCTCTGGTTGCGCCTGCCAAAGAGCCGATCCAAGAGGAACATATTGAGGGAGGTGAGGGTCCTAGAATAGAAGAGCAGGGTCAGGATCAGGGGGATCCCGACCAGGGAGATGAGCGCACTGCGAGGGGACATGACGAGGGAGGTGCATCTGATCAGACCCCCCCAACCCACCTACTACCAACCACCCCCGCACTCGACCCATTATCCCAACCCCCTGATTCAAAACACTGGTCAGCCGACAACGTATCTGCCCCCGCTCTTCATCATCGGATGAAGGTGAATCTGACAACCAACCGCTCTGTCGTCGCCAACGAACTGCAGAAATAGAGGTGCAAGCCATCAGCCGCATCAGCCCACAACCCTCTATAACAGATTCCAGCTCTGGAAATGATGAGTCATCAACTGAACTGAACCCTGATCCAATCATCCGTTCACCCACATCCGCTCCTACGATACCGTCTGATGAGGAACCTCAATTCAACTTTGACTTTGAAGCCAATCCATCCTCCCCATCTATGTCAGACATATTCCCTGAAACCCCAATTGGAGAGATAAGGAGAACGGAGGGAGTACAAGTTGAAAAAGAATTAGTGAGCATGAGCGAAGGGGAGACAAAAACAATAGAGAGTGAGAGTCCAATATCCCCCGACCAGGTAACCGCGTCAACTAGACCTACTCATTCGTTGGGTATGAATAGTGGACAAGTCGCTGTGGATCTAGTACCTTATCTAGCTCCCCTCCACTCGGGAGGCATAACTATTGAAACAAGAGGCAGTAGCTCACCTGCTTCGAATTCGGTTGTGTGCACATCGAGGCTAGAGCCAGCTAGGGGACACGAGTCTTTACACACTGCGAGCCTTCGTGCCCAGTCGGAACTCCCATAGTGATGTCCATTCCGGACATTCCACGAGGATTGGGAGAAAATCCTACCTGCGCTACATCTTCGCCAATGCTAAACGTAGGTCAAACAGTTGAATCAACTGTTATGTCAACGGGCAATCTAAGTGATCCCAGAGTTACCCCCACAACTACCACCTCTTCGTCTTTCTCTATTCCCCCGGAAGGCGAAGCACTCATTGCTGCTCAATTACAAAGGGCAAGAGACACCCTTGCTGAACATCTGGACCTTATGACAGCCGAAAGAGAAGCCTTTGTGCGCCAAATTCGTGAAGCTGCGCGTCTTAAAGAGCCGACTCCTGTACAAACCGAACCTTCTCATGCAAGCTCTAGCCGTCCAAGTACCAGCCACTCTCCACCGCCACCATCACCCCCCGAAGATCGACCTCATTCCCCGCATCGATATGAGTATAACACCGATGAACTCATGTCGATGTTGTATGCTAATCTGCTCGCTGAATCCAATGCAACCGGCCAACCGGAGGATTCACTTGAAGGTCTTCTTCGCCGCAATCTTCAAATCCCCACCGTAACTCGTCACGAGTTCGATGTATTCCGCGCACACATAGACCAAGAGCTCGCCGACTTGAAAAATGCCCAACAGCGCCAAACGGAAGACATCCTGGGTGCTATTACTGCTCTTCGGTAGTTCGTACTTCTAGTTCCAGACCTCATCAGGACGACCCGGGCTCCGCTCCAACTCGTCCTGAGGGGTAGACACGCCAAACGGCAAGATCACGATCTAGAGCATTTGTTGCCTCAGCTTCAAAACCACCTGCTCAATCTACCCAACAACGGCAACGCACTTCAACGACTCAAGAGGACGATACACCAACGGTTGAAAAGCCTGCGGATATCGAATTCGAGAGTACAACAGCCGAACCAGCCGAACCTGCTGAACCAGCCGAACCTGCCGAACCCGAACAAAATGAAGAACGAGTCGATGTTCAACGTCTGCGAAACTCACTTCAAAACTGGTTCCGAGATCCATATGAACCATTACTTCAAGAACAAGACTATGTGAACTTGAGGCACACAGCAAGAAACTATGCCTTAAGGGATCAAAACGAACCAAGATTCCTAACTCATCAGATTCGGTGGCAAAAAATGTTAACAGACAGTAAGTCCAAATGGGTGAATCAGCAGATCCGTGTGCCATATCTTGAGGAAACCATGGAGAAGATCTTCCACAAAGAAGTAAAACCTGATGATCTGGCACACATTCATCTAGTGATGGAAATGGACCATGCTCAAGTCAGAGAGTATCTCCATATCCTAAGGATGAGAGCTTTACCTCAAGCTGAAGTGGTCTTAAGGCACAGGGTTGTCGGGATTTTGAAGATAGACACTGCAAGGATCTTCCAAGTCGAATATCCGATTTTCACTGTTCAAAGAGAAGATGGTAAAACGTATTCCTTCTCTGAAGCCGATTTTGCTAATCTCAATATTATGGACTTGGAGATCATCTACAACGATCTGAGAGACAAGAGCAACCGAAACGTACATGAGCAAAGGGCATTAAGGGCAGTGGTTAGACATGTTCAGAAAGAGCTTCGGTACAGTTATCTTCATGATCTTCAACGAGGAATCGAAAGTGAGCAAAAGAAGATACACATTACTAAGTCTGATCAATCTTTGCCTGTACCTGACAGTACTTTGGTCGCCACTGTCATCACTCGTCCTGTACATGGTGTAGTTTGGATGCATCCTTCTAGAGAAAAGCGGTTTCTCATATTTCATGAAGTGGCTGCATATTCTGACGGTACGTTATGGGAAATCCGGAACAGGCTTGCGTCAGAACTTGCTACAGATAGAAAGAGCGCAACACGGATGAGGAATGACAAAAGAAACTCTCTCTTAGAAGCGATCAAGATAATCGATGACAGGATTATTTATCGACAAACCCTACGAAGATTTGAAGGCATGTTCGAACTTAGAAGATGAAGACTCATTTTGCCACAAAGAGGGAGATTGTAAGGTCTATTATTATTTTAATTGTGACAAAATAAGGAAAGGATATGCTTTATTGTAAAAGGAAGTTTATAATTCTTTAAACTCTTGTTTCCTTAATTAGACTAGACCTAGCAATATAAATACAAGCTTAGGGTTTTACTTTCATAGTTAGTCGATTCATATTAAATTAGAGAGAGAGCTGAAACCGTGAATTACTTGTAATCGATACACATACGTTCAAGAGATATATGACTACGTAAGTTCCTTAAATCATTATTCGTGTCATATTACTTTGCTATTAATTGTTTATTGTCATTGTGCTTGTTATAATGGGATCAACAGTTGTTGTATTAATCTTGACAATATTACAGCCTGTATGATCTTAAAAGTACAAGTATGAATGAACACTTAAAACGAACTAACTGACTTTTGATATATACTAAAAAGAGATATTATTCTAACAGCTAGGTTACATGACAGACCAATAGTATCAACACACGCGTAAAACAGCCTTCATAACTTCTTAATAGAATATCTTCAGAACTTATTTAGAACTTCTGAAGATCTGTCTTCAGAAGTCTTCAGAGATAGTTCAGAACTTCTGAAGTAGGTACTTCAAAAGTTATGCCTTAGGCTTTTCTTCAAGCTTTTCTTTCTGAGATCTCTTCTTCAGACTTCTGACTTGTTCTTTTGAGCTTTACTTAGTCTTTAACATTGTTCAGCTTCAGTTCAGAACCCTATCTCTTTTGATGCAATCTTCAGGAACTTAACAACATTCTTCCGTTGATCATAACTTAGTAAACTTGAGTTATGATATAGATGCGCTCAAAGAGTTAAGAGATAAAGCTTACATACGGATGGCGTCTCAAATACAAGCGATCGAACGACATTTCAACAAGAATGTGAAAAAAAAAGTTTTTCAAGAAGGTAATTACGTCTTACGATGGGTATTTCAGAATACTAAAGAATTAAACTCAGGTAAGTTATCCATGAAATGGGAAGATCCATATCGAATATCTAAAGTCGTTGGCAAAGGGGTATATCATTTGCAAACCCTCGACGACCAAGATATCCCATGTAGTTGGAACGCGGTACACTTAAAGAAATACTTCTTTTAAACTTCCTATTTATATTTCTATTCTTATCTTCGAAAATTTATTGACTTAAGCATCGGAGGGTCGTTGGTCAATCCAACGACCACCCCTAACTTTGGTTTACTGCACGAGCGTAAGAAAATAAACCATTGAAAATTTTTCAATGTTATCACAAGTTACTTGTGTTTCATTCCGAGCATGAAACAAAAAAACAAGTCGTGACACGAGACAATTCCTTGTTTGGTCAATCTGCTAAGATCAAAACAGAGTTTTGTCGCAGGTAATTTCACAGGCATTGTTTAAATAGAAATCATAAAGATCGTTCGACCAAAAAGTTAAAGACAAAGAACACTTGTATTGATAATAAAAAATATACAAGTGCTAGGCACAACCAACAACGGTCGTCCTAAAAGAAAAACAAATAAAGACAAAGATAAAGAAAACCTAAGGAACAGATTGGTCGACTGGCTCCTCAATGGCTCTAGCGACAGGACTCCCGACATCTTCAGCAGTTTCCAGATACAAATCTGCTGGAGTACCTTCCACTTCATCGTAGAAAAAGCACAGCCATTCCGCCACAGACTTCATCGGATCCTTACCTTCGATGTGACGACGTGCGATCGCTGCCTTCACCTTCACCCGAGTGTCATACTCAATAGCCTCCAACCGCTTCTTGAGGTCCGAGATCTCATCCTCGGCCATGTTCAGCTTAGGCCTAAGGACCCCTGCTTGTTTTTCATTCGCATCAAGGGCCTCCTTAGTCGATGTCGTCTCCGCCTCCGCCGACGTCGCACGGCTAATACGTCTTTAAGGTGACTTTTAAGCTCTTCCTTGGCGTTCCCCTCATCCTCTAGCTCATTTTGTGCATCCTCGAGACGTGTTGAGTACTCTTCGCGTTTGGCGACGGGCACCTTCTCTCTGACTAAAGCGGCCTCCTCCCTAGCAAGGGCAACATTTTCCCTGGCCAAGACCGTGAGAACAAGCTCCTTCACCCCTGTCCATTTTAAAATGGATGGAAAGAGAAGTTTGGAATGACTATCAAAAGAAAAAAGGAAACACAAGTTAAACACCGAATTATTTTTGTACGACAATGAAAGAATATCAAAAGAAGACATACCTTAAAGTGATGCTCAGCCATCGCTGCCTCGAGTTCGCCAGTCGGCTGGTTAGCATGTCGGTCGTGGAAGATCGAAAAATTCACCAAGACTGAGAAAAGTTGATTCTTATTCCACGACATGCCTTCCTTTAAGAATTTAGGTGGAATCTTGGCATGGCTATCTGGCGACCCTGACCTAGGGGACTTGCCCTAATTGCCAGATGATCCAGTCGGCTTTTCGGTCGACGGATGCACCACACTGATTGGTGTCGCACTTATTACACTCTGAGGGTGGTGTTGTCACCTTGCCAGCCTTTGAAGATGGTTCCTTCGATGGAGCCATCCTTGTTCTCTTGGTCCCCGACCTTTTAGTCGAGGACTTTCTATTCAGTTCCATGCCCTTTCGGGAGTGTCGCGCGGTGGAGTTTGCGCAACACTAACACCAGTACCAATCAGAGCATTGATACTGGTCGTGGAACCACCAAGTGTTTGTGGAGCTAGTCGATTAAAGGATGAATCTTACGATGAACATACGTTAGAAATAAATAAACTAAAGATAAATGAATTGGTAACCCGGAAAAACCCTCAAACAAGGGGAAAATCCGCGGACGATAAATGTTTCCATCGATGCACTATGAAAACGTGATGTCAAACAGGGATGGCGTCCTTTAGAACGATGATCGTATGTTTTACAAATATAATATAAAAGAAATATATCACAATAGTAATGATTCTCGAGTGCTTCACGATATTCCTTGATTTGAATGTATTCTGAGTGATTTCGACCCCTCTAGCGTTAGGCTCAGCTCGTCTTTTATAGCACGAATCATTTGTAACAGATTTCCGTATTGATTGCTTAGTTAATTCCTTTTATGATGCTTCGTGTAACGGTCTAACGGTCCTATGAGAAAAGAAATGCTCACCCGATGTTTAGTCAAAGGTCGTGAGTTATAATTTTTTTCCCAAACAGTTTTCCCCCAAATTCAAATTTTAAGCGGCAATTTTGAATTTGAATTTAAAAGGACACGTGACATACTTAGAGAACTAAACCGTTTTGTTTGGAACCGAATCGATTGGACGACGAGTCATCTTGGCGCGTGTGGCAAATTAATTGGAAAACGATAAGTTTTCATGACATCATGCATACAAATGGGGCGCGTGGCCAACTATCATGGATAGGTGTCGTCTATCCGATGGCGAGAAACGAAAAGGCGTTTGGACAGGTGTCGTTCCACCGAAGCTGATGGGATGATTTTCCAGATCCGGGAGTATAAAAGGTTTTTGGCGCTTGATCCTTTTTACTTTTTGGCATTGTACGTCTTTTTTGGGAGTAAATCCTTTTAAGATTTAGCATCGTCCTAAAACCTGCAACTAAATCTTCTCCAGCTTTCTCAACTGCGAGATTTATAGCCGTATTTAAAGTACGATTTCCTCTTTCCTTTATACGCCAGAAATCTATAGCTAGAAAATCGGTTAGGGTTGGGAGGAATTTTCTTTTCAGAGGCGATTAGTTCTTTAGGAGAGTGTAGAGAGATGGTAGATCCCAAGAGCATGATCGTCACTATGAAAGATCTGAATGCCTTTAAAGATTTGGCCGGATTACCCGACAATATTCATCTAGAAACTCCAGCTAAACTGAGGCCGGAGGAGTGCCCTGAGGGATATTTCTTCTTATACGAGTATCCCTTCAAGATAGGGTTTAAAAGGCCTTATTCTCATTCGGTTAGAGAGTTTCTGGTGAGATTCGACCTTCCCCTAGGCAGATGATACCCCAATTTTGGAGGATCATATCGATGATCGAACGTCTGATGCTTGCTTGGGAGTTGCCATTCACAGTACATGCGGTATTGGTGGCGTACATGATAAAGGCGGAGGTAAACCACCGCTACAGTCCCTTTAGTCGACTCCGCAAGGATCGAATCTTAGTTGATGGGACAACGGACGTTCGTCGTCTATGGATAAGAGTAGCCAATGGCTTGTCCTTGGATGGAATACTCAGGGTGAGGTTTATTCCTTTTATGTCTTGTGTTTTTAACTTTTTATGCTTTTTTCCTCACGTTTTTCTTTTATGCAACCATCAATTTTGACGATGTGCGTCCTCTGTCTTAGTCAGTGGACAACGTAGAAAGATTTTTGGAATTCCCTGATCGCTCGTTCAGGACCTAGGTTCGTCACTAAACTGACGAAGAAGACGATGACGTTACCTACCTAAGTACTTCATTCACTCAAGAGGAGAGAGAAGAAGGAGAGGAAGAGACGAGAGAAGAGATGACTGGTAAGTTTTTTCCATCCTATGTTTTTGTTTTGTCTGCTTTCTTTTTCCTTTCATTAACTTCTTCTCTTCGTGTTGCTTTTCGTATTGTAGGGGTGACGGCAGATCCTATGGTCAGCCAGTTTGGAGGTGTCACTAGAGTGTCCCATTCGAGGGGTACTCCAGATGTGTCTACGCCATCGAAGGGCGTAGCATCGTCCGTTCCCTCTGGAGGGGCGACGTCAGTCGATAAGACGGGTTCTACCCCGTCGTCCAAAAGAGACGATCTCCCTCCGGGGGTGGATCGGTATACATTTCTTGCCCAGCGGGGATTGGAATTAAGAATAAAAAGGTATGTTGCTCAATCAGGGGGCAAGAGGTTCGGGGGGCCAATCCCGAAGGAACCGTCCTTTAAGGTCGATGACCCCAAGAGGGCGAAGAGGTCGGCGGCGACGAAGGCCATTTAGGCGACTCTCGTGCCACCGGTCTTAACCGGCATGATTCCTCCCCTTTCGTCGTGTGACAAAGGGGAGAAGACAACGACAGAGGAGCGTATCGCTCATTTCAATATCCTTTCAAAAATTTTAAAGGAGGGGCCGACGGATCGAAAAAAGCTCTTTGGGGTCCTTGAATTTTTCAACATTTTCAAAGACCGCTACGAGGGTGTGACGCTGGCCGACAATCATTCAAGGCTCTCGGAGTACCTTTTTCTGGTAAATTTTCCATTTGTTTAAGCCTAGCAATCGTGCGTCGTGCGTTTTTCATGCGTTCGTGCGATCTTGCGATTTAATTATTTGATTTCCTTTTGCTTCAGGCTTTCCATACATGCCTTAGTATGCAGACTAAGGTCGACAAGGCGTCCCAGGTGGTTTCTATGGCCCTGGCGAACGAGAAGGCGGCGCCTTAGGCGGGAAGCTTCTGTTTTAGCGAAGGAGACGGCGGCGGCCGCGAGGGCTAAGGATCTCTCCATTCGTCTGGAGGACACTAGGGACAAGCATGAACACGAGAAAAGTGTCAGTTTTGAGCTCAAGGGTCGTCTCAAGGAAGCCTTGGATAGAATAAAGGCTTTGGAGGCCGAGGCGGAGTCGTCCAGGGAGGCTTCAATCGGAAGTACAAAGAAATTCGATGACCTTAAGTCCCAGCTGGACGAGGCCCAAGGAAAGATTGTTGATCTCAACGACTAGCTGCAGGAACTCGAGTCCTTCGGGCGTTTGTAGGTGAAGGCGGCGATCGCACATCGCCAGGTGAGTGGACAGGATCCTTTGAAAGACTCCCAGCTAATCGTCGACCAGTTCCTGACTGTCATCGGAGGCACCGATTCCCATCTCGATTTAGATGACGAGAAGGAGGCTGGTCCTGCTGCCGATCCCCTCATGCCTTAGTTAGTTTTTAATGTTTTTATTTTTTAGTGCTTTTTATATAGGGCGACCCTTCATGGTTGTGCCTTTATTTTGTATCGCCCAACTTAATCAATGCAATTTACTTTTCAATTTAAATTATTTTTATCGTTTGTATCGTTGTCGCTTATTGCTTTCAAAATAATAACTTAAAACAAAACGTCTTTCGATAATAGAAAGGACAAGAATGAATTTAATCATAGGTCACTTAGAATATAAATGTATTCATATGTATTCTTTGGTGATTATGCCTTAAATCTGGGCAAGGCAATACAGTTCAACTGTGCTCTAAGTTTTGTGTTCCTGCGATAATAAATGTCTTTGGATCATGCGTTTTTGCGATAAAAGGAATGTTAGGGGTGGTTTTTGGTTTGACCAATGACCCTCCGATGCTCAAGTTAGTAACGTTCCAAGGGAGAAAAGTAATAGAAAAAGTAAAGTATTTCAAAAGAAAATACTTTTTTAAATGACCTTATTCCAGCTACGTGGGATATGTCGATCGTCTAATGTTTGCAAGCTATAAGCTCCTTTTCCGACGATCGCGGATATTCGATAAGGTCCTCCCACTTGAAAGATTTTTGCTTTGACATTCTTATTAAAATGTTGTGCAATATATTGTTGTTGCGACATCCGAATATAGGCGGAGTCCCTTAGTTATTTGAGTGCGTCAATGTCGTAGCTAAGATCCACCAAGTTATGGTCGACAGAGGTATGTCGAGCGACTGGTTGGCGAACTTTAATAGGCAGAACGGCTTTGCACCCGTATACCAATGAAAATGGTGTTTGTTCGGTTGAAACGCGAGGAGCCTTTCGATTGGCCCATAACACATATGCCAATTCTTTGACCCAACGCCCTTTCGCAACTTTGAGTCTTTTCTTTATCGAATTCAAGATTGTGTTGTTACTCGATTCTGCAAGTCTATTAGATTGAGGATATTGGGGTATTGATGTCTTAAGTTTAATCCGACGTTCCTCACAGAATCGTCTCGTCCTATCGCTTATAAATTGTGATCCATTGTCACAGACGACGTCAGAAGGGATGCCAAATCTGCATATAACGTTAGTATGGAAAAAAGAAATCACCTCCTTATCTCGGACTTGTGAAAAGGTGGCGGTTTCTATCCAATTTGAAAAATAATCTGTAAGAACTAGTAAAATTACCTTTTGTCTAGGTGCTGCCTTGCTGGAGGTAACTCACCAACAATGTCCATGTCTGTTAGAATTTATTTCTATGTAAAAGTATGAATCAGAACTTCCTTTGAAGACAAAGTGGAACTCTCCAGAAGATGACTATACTAGAAGATAGTCTCTTCTAGAAGCACTATCTAGAAGACATGATGATATTCCAGAAGATAGAGTATCTTCTGGATATAATATTACGATCTACACGCATGGTATCTGATGCGGCAAGTCACGGTCCTCATGCTATCTATTAGTGACTTTGCTTATGTGTCAATGCGTGATAGGCTAGCTCATTGACTTTTACCTTTGCTGTTTTATAAATAAAGAGAGTTATCCTTGTATTCTGTGTCGGTTGTTTTAGAGAGAACCTGAGAGATTGATTTGTATTTCTGTATTGTAATCTTTGGCACTCTGAGTGAAATACAAATTATCATTGATCGATATGAATATGTTCATCCATTTCAGTTTACATTTTCTAGTTTGATTGTTGATCTTATTTTCTTCCGTTTACTGTTTTCTCTATACTATATTATAAAGCATTTGGGGTTAAACTCTTAAAAACAACTTTTTAAGCAATATGTACCATTGATTAAAGCCAAATTACTTAATTTTTAAATTTTCAAGTTGAGTAAGCATAAGTACAATTTATTAAAGCTCAAAGTTTGAATTTTTATAACTAACAGCGGATAAACATAATCAAATAATGATAAACATATCATTTTAAATATAAATAATCTAAATTATGATAATTATTGAGTTCTAACAGAATATTTAATCATTATCTCATAAAACATTATATTTTCAAACCTAACATAAATTACTTGGTTATTAAATCTATATTAAATTATAATAAGAAAATTAAACTGATAATTATCTTTATAAAAAAACAAATACAAAACCATATTATAAAATCGATAAAGAATAAAACGAATAATTAAAATCGAGATGTATCGCTGCATTGCGCGAGTAAGTTTCTACTATATATATATATAGAGGTGGCTTCTTGTGTTAACCCAATAATTTGTGTTAACCGTGTTAACCCATCGTTCACTGGTGAACACTATTAATCAGTGAACGAGCATCGTGTTCATCAGTATACGAGCATTTTGTTCACCAGTGAACGAGCATGGTGTTCACCAGTGAACGATGGGTTAACACTATTAACACAAATAATTGAGTTGACACTTGAAGGGCCTCTATATATATAGGGGAACTTTCGGTTACAAACGGTAATTATGCTATGCACTATACAAACCTACGTGGACCAATCAAGTATCAACAACTTATTTATTTATAATTAATAATATTATATTCAATCAAGGGTATTATAGTAATTAGACCATTTATTTATTTTATTTTTTAATTATTAATGCGTCTTATTTTTATCAGCATAGACAATATGGGATTGTTGATCTAGTCAATTCTTATCTCGATTCACTTGTCTTTATCGTCGTATCATCATATCAATCACCATAGTTGTAAACTTTGATACGCATCAGACTCGAATCATATCAATCACCATAGTTGAAAACTTTGATACGCATCAGGCTCGAATTTTTTTGTCGAATCATGGTAATCGGTGATTCAGTTGCAAAAAATGTTGCTGATGTCGGTTGTGATAATCATACAAACGATATTTTTGATGAGCCTGTAAACGAGACTTTCGATATATTGATGAAGAACACGGAACGAATGATGTTTTACAGTCGAAAAGGGTTATTGGTTGTGAAGATGATAACATGGAAATAAGTATAGTTCCAGAAGCTATTGATGAAGAGAATTTTAACTAGGTATTAAAAGATCTTAATAAAGATGACTTCGATCCTGATTTTGAAGAAAAACTGTTTAGGGAGTCGATGTTCGATGAAGAATGTTAGACCTCATTTCAGAAGAAGTATGAATCAGAATCAAGCAACTACATGCGCATCTGATGAAAAGGCAGGCACACCCTCCGTGTGTAACTAAGTTAGTTATTCCCTTCCTTACGTGTCTTGTTGTAATAGGCTAGGTAGTTGACTTTCAATATTTTAATGGTATAAATAACTCAATCTCAGTTTGTAATAGTATCGATTTTGAAATACAAAATTGAGAGCTGATTTGAGCACACTGTTGTTAATCATTCAAAAGAAATTCAATACGTATTACGATTGTTCTTCATATCTGTTCTTACTAATCGTACTGTTTATCATAGATCTACTTGCTTCCGCTTATATTTACGTATTCGATCTATTGATTACTTGTTAGAAAGGGATATGGGTTCCAACAATTGGTATCAAAGCCTGATAATCAATCTATTGATTATTAGATCTCTTCCATTTGGAGAAATCCCTTTTCTATTTACAGTAATTTTCAGTTTTAAGCTACTGTTCTTCATTATACCCTGTTTTACGAGATTTTGTTAAAATTCATTACAATTTTCTCTAAATCTGTGGTAATTTCTGCTTAAACCTGAGATTAGTAAGTATACAGTCTCATTTCGATTTAATAGACTATTCATAGATTTAACACTCTGACAAATCTATGTAAAAGATGTGACATCATCAGATACAAAGAAGACAATAATGTCTTATTTCTCAAAAGATTAAACCCTGAATGGTCAAATCTCTCGATGTCTTTGCAAGCCAATCAAGATCTTGAACAATGGTCCCTACACGATGTTTTTGGTACTCTACAAGCTCACGAGAAAGAGGTTGTTCAGAAGAAAACCACTATCGGTGGACCTCTGGCTTTAATTTCTGAGTCCAGAGGATCAGTATGAAGGAGTAAGGATGTCGAGAAGAAAGGAACAAGCAAGGCTCTCATGTCAGAAGAAATTCCAGAAGATGATTCTGACTCTGATGATGAAATCAAAGCTTTTGCTGATTCATTGGCACTTATTACCAAACAATTCACGAAAAGGTTTGGTAATAGATCTTTCCAAGGAAGCAAAAGGATTGATCGCCTACTCCTAATTATGCACCTCGTCAAGAGATACAGAGATCTGAGAAGACAGAGGCAGAGAAGAAGGAAAAAGAGTTGAAGAAAAAGAAGGATATGTGCTACAGATGTGGCAAGCCAGGGCACTATTCAAAGAATTGCAGAGGACCTCTGAACAAAGACAATATGTACTACAAGAATAAATACAAGTACAATGTTGATGAAACAGCTCACTTTGCAGAAAAAGAAAACTGGCTAGGAGATGAGTCAAGTGGTGATGAAGCCATGTTCTACGGAATGGTCAGAACAAACGAATCAGAAGATCAGCCTTCTGAAACACCTGTATGTACTCTCTCTGACACATTTGAACTTGAAAACACCATTCTTGAAATATCAAAATATTTTGAAGAACTTAAGCAAATGCTTATAGTTAAAAATAAACTGAGGAAACAAACTGAAAAAACTCTCTCTGAAACTCAAAGAGAGAGAGAGAGAGAGATTTATAAAAAAGAAATGGATCTTTAGCTGAAGAAAAATTGGAACTCAATGTTGAAAATGAGAAGATTTCCAAAAACTTAAAAAATACAGAAGTTAAGTTCAAAGAAGAGAAATTGAACTTAACCAAACTTTTGGAAAACATAGAAAAGTAGATTAGTGCTAAGGAAAGTGACAGATTAAATTTTGTTGCACTTAAAAACTATTTTCAGAAGGAAAGAGATTTTTTACATATTGAACTCCAAAAGACAAAGCTACAGATTAAAACATATCTGGATGCTCATAAAGTTCATGACAAGATAAATACACAAGTAGGAAGATCTGGACTTGGTTTCGAGGATCTGGATCCCTACACGTGTGAGAAAAGATCAACTCTAAAATCTGTTTTCTGTCTAGGACAAGAACAAAAGCCTGTGTTTCCAATATTATATGAACCATCTATTTTTAAAAGATCAAAACTTAAAAATGGTTGTCGTCAACGAAAAGTCAAGTTCAAAAACATCGAATATTCGACTGGAAAAAAAAGTGTTGATCTGAACAAAATTCAGAAGAAAGGCGACATTTTCAAATTTGGCTCAAACGTTTATATGACTTTGAATCCAAAGGCTCATGTATTTATTCTTTTACAAGCAGAATAAGATATTCTATCCACTCTGGATAAATGCTTTGAACTTGAAAATGTTCAGAAACTCTCTTCAGAAAACAATCCAGAGATAGTCCCATGTTCTTTCATAGACCTAAATCCTTCTGAATCTCAAGATTGTTTTGACATGATTACATATCCTTGGGAAAATGATGACCAAGGCAATGATTTCTTTGACTCAGAAAAATATCTTTCAAGTTTAGAAAGTAAATTACCTTCTGAGTACAAAAAGGTTTCTAAAATACCTAAAAATAAGGAAGCTCCGTTTTTATTTACAAATGAATCTCTGGAAATGAGGGCCTCTGGTGTGAATATTGAAAAACATCCAAGTGGAATACCAAAATTTTCTGTGCCTCCAACAGGACAGAGAAAACCTGTGCCTATTCATCCAGATTTCATAGGAATGTGTCTTAAGACCAAATCTTGTCTTGAACTTGAGAAGGAAGAAAGTCTTAAAAAGAAATGCTTTGTTCAGCAAAAATCATCTCAATCATGTTATCCAAAGTTTACTTCTGCTCAAAAAGGCAAATGGAAATCTAATCTTTCTGCTTCTGTTTCAGTAATTCAGAAAACTCCAGAGAAGGTTTATCAGAGGAAGTCTCAACAGAAGAACACTTATGATTCTAAGCATAAGTCTAGCCTAGCTAAGAAGTTCAATAGAACTACTGATACTAGTATAGACAAGAATAAGAAGAATTGTAATTATCATTATTCTAATGAAAATTCAATGCAATCTTTTATGTCTCAGAATTCTAAATGTTTTTCTTTATTTTTAAAACTAAAGGAATTTTTCTCGAAGTCCTCTGATCGTTTTTATAATGATTTCTCACACTTCAAAACTAAACCAAAGAAAAACAATAATACAGCAAACAAAAAGACCAAACCTTTAAATCCTACAATATCAAATCATGTGCAAAATAAAAAGAGTGAAAAGACTAAAACTAACATTAAAGGACCCATTATGCGATGGGTACCTAAAACACTCTGATTGTGATTGCAGAAGCAGCGTGTGCACATCTGGTATCTTGACTCTGGATGCTCGAGGCACATGACTGGATCGAAAGACAAAAGTGGTGGAGCTGTAACTTTTGGAGACAATGGTAAGGGTCAAATAAAAGGCTATGGTACTTTACAAGAAGGTAACATTACCTTATCAAAAGTAGCTCATGTTTCTGGACTGAAACATAATCTGCTAAGCGTAAGTCAACTTTGTGATTCTAAAATAGTTGTTGTATTTGATGAAAAGCATTGTTACTTGTTTTCTAAGGCAGGAGAAGACTCTGGAGAGCAGACATAAAAGGTAATTTGTATATGATGAACTTCACATCAAAGGACGGTAAAGAAACCCTCTGTCTTATCTCCAAAAAGAGTGAAATTGCATGTGTATGGCATCACAAAATGTCTCAATTAAATTTTGATAATCTTGAGATGCTTATTAAACATGATCTGGTAACTGGTCTTCCAGAAGTCCACTTTCAAAAAGATCACCTCTGCCCCGCATCTGAAATGGGAAAAATAAAACGAGCATCTCATAAGACAAAAAGTGATCATTCTTGTACTAGATCTTTGCAATTATTACATGTTGATCTTTGTGGTCCTATTGCAACACAAAGCCTATCTGGTAAAAAGTATATACTGGTACTTATTGATAAATTTTCCAGATATACATGGCTTGCATTCGTAAGACAGAAATCAGAAGTACCTATCGTATTGCAAAATATGATGACCAGAATCCAAGTTCTTTTACACCAAAAGATTCAACAGCTAAGGAGTGACAACGGTACTGAATTCAAGAATGCTAAGTTTGAAACATACCTTGGTGTAGTAGAGCGTCGCAACAGAACTTTAGTTGAAGCTGTCAGAACGACGCTTGCAGCTTCTGGACTACCCATTCATTTCTGGGCTGAAGCTGTAGCCACTGCATGTTTCACCCAAAATCGTTCGATAATTGTCAAGAGGCATCTCAAAACCTCTTATGAGCTAATTAATAATCGAAAACCCTGTGTTAAATTCTTTCACATTTTTGGATGCAGGTGTTTGATTTTAAATGACAGAGAAAAACTTGGCAAGTTTGACAAGAAATCAGATGAAGCTAAATTCTTAGGATATTCGTTAAATTCAAGAGCTTTTCGAGTTTTTAACTTACGTACTAAGACTGTTATGGAGAGCATTAACATCGATTTTGATGATCAAACTCAATTAACTTCTGAGTATTCTACTTCTGAACTTAAACTTAACACAGTAACTTTTGAATATCTTGTAGGTACCAGAGAATCTGAAATAGATGCTATTTTTCAAGATGTTATGGGCGAAGAGATACTTCCAGAACCAAGACCAATCCCTCAATCTTTGAGCATTCCTGAAGTTCTTCAAGCTTCTGGAATTACACTTTCTGGTTCTAAATCCCCTGCTGAGAGCACTTCAGAACCTTCTATCATCTCTGTTTCATCAAGTGACTGTCCAGAAGTCATCCCTATGTCTTCTTCAGATTCAGACCCTCCTATTTCCGAATCCCTTCCAAAAGAGGTGCTTCCATCTTCAGACACAGAAGTTCACGCTCAACCAGTATCTCATCTCGGATGACAAGATGGACTAAGTCTCACACTCCAGATCTCATAATTGGTACTCCCTCTGAAGGTGTTAAGACAAGATCTGCTACTGCAAATGTAACTTTCTTTGTAAACTTTCTTAGCATGATCGAACCGAAACATGTTCATGAAGCCTTACAAGAACCTAGTTGGGTAACCGCTATGCAAGAAGAACTTCTACAATTCGAATGAAACAAAGTCTGGAACCTAGTTCCTTTACCAAAGAACAAAGTAGCTATTGGTACTAAGTGGGTCTTCAGAAACAAGAAAGATGAGGATGACATAGTGATCAGAAACAAAGCTCGACTGGTTGCTAAGGGGTATTGCGAAGAAGAAGGAATCGATTACGATGAAACCTTTGGACCTGTAGCAAGACTTGAGGCGATACGACTATTTATGGCTTTCTTTGCTTACAAAAACTTTAAAGTCTATCAAATGGATGTTAAATGTGCATTTTTGAATGGGTTTCTCAAAGAATAAGTGTATGTCGAACAACCTGCTGTCTTTAAAGCTTTATCTGGTCTAAAACAAGCACCTAGAGCATGGTACGAACGCCTATCTACGTTTCTGATCAGTAAAGGCTATGATAAAGGTAAAATCGATACAACTCTATTCATCAAAAGAGGCAAAGGTATGCTAATTGTTGTTCAAATTTATGTGGATGACATAATGTTTGGTTCTACTCATCAAACAGAAGTTGATATGTTTTCTAAATTAATGGAACAAGAATTTGAAATGAGTATGATGGGAGAACTAACGTTCTTTCTAGGACTACAGGTTAAACAAAATGCCTTTGCCATCTTCATAAATCAAGCTAAGTATGTTTCTGACATGCTTAAGAAATTTCATCTTCAAAACTCCTCACCAATGAAAACTCATATCTCCACTAGCATGAAACTAGGCCCTGATCCTTCTGGGAACTCAGTGGACGTTACGGGTTATAGAGGTATGATTGGATCACTTCTGTATCTGACTGCTAGTAGACCAGATATTATGTTTGCCACTTGCCTCTGTGCTCGCTATCAAGCGAATCCTAAAGAATCACATTTGGCTGCTGTTAAACGAATTTTCGATATCTCAAGGGATTTCCATCACTTGGTCTATGGTATCCCAAAAATTCTGAATTTGATTTAATGGCATATGTAGATTCTGATCATGCAGGTTGCAAGTTGGATCAAAAAAGTACCTCTGGAAGCTGTCAACTTCTGGGTAACAGACTTGTAAGTTGGACTTCTAAGAAACAGAACTGTGTGTCAACATCCACAGCAGAAGCTGAGTATGTTGCTGCTGCCAGTTGCTGTCACAAGTTATCTGGATGAAAACTCAGCTCAGAGACTACGACTTAATATACAACAAAATCTCAATCCTGTGTGACTCAGAAAGTGCAATTGCCATTACTGAAAATCCAGTTCAGCATTCGAAAACAAAGCACATCGATGCCAGGTATCATTTCATATAAGATCATATAGAGAAAGGCACAATCGAAATGTATTTTGTCTCTACTAACTTTCAACTTGCTGATATTTTCACAAAAGCTCTGGATGAAACACGTTTCAACTTCCTAGTCAGCAAGTTGGGCATGTTAAATATGTAATTTTACTTAATTCTTTGATCCTCTTAGAATTCTGTCAAATTACTTATTTTCTGTCTAGTTTTGTCTTGCCTTATTTTCTGTTAGAACAAATCAGAAACATCTAGGAGCCTCTGGTCGCTTCTGAGGTATTCAAAAGTCTCTGGACACCTCTGTTCTTCCCAAACCACTTTTTACACTTTTTGATCCAAGTGGTAACAGAAAAGGTGCAAATCTTACACTTTCAAGGGGGAGCAGAATGCAATCTTCGAAGGGGAGCAGATTGAACTTTTTTTTGGAGCAAAATGATTTTTTTATAGGAGTGCATAATGCAATTTTTTGAGGGGGGAGCAAATCTTACATATTCAAGGGGGAGCTAAACAAGTCTAACTTCTATTAGCTGTCTTCTGAACCTCTCTTTACTTAACAATTTTCTTTGAATTTGTTTTTTCTGACTAACTCTTGTCGTCAAGGTTACAAAGACGCTTCAGATTCAACTTAAATTCTTTTGAAAAGATGTTCTTTGACATTTATGGTCAAAAATCATTTTCTAAAACCAGATATTCTCTGCCTTTGTATTTGTTTCTAAATTTTTTTTAACAAGCCTATTTTATTTAACTCTTGCCTTCAAGGTTACTTAAAATTTTCTTATTATATTTTAATTTCTTAAATAAAATACTTGGCTTCGAATATTAAACTTTCATTTGGTATAAACATGTTTTCCATCCAAATGTCTGATTTTAAAATTTTAAAAGGAATTAATTACTCTAGAATTATTCTTTAATCGACAAATTATCTGTTTTAAATAATGAATTTCTTTTAATTAATTTCCTTTTAATGTCTTTGTGCGGAAGGAATACTCAATCGGTTTTCAGACGCCAAACCCTTTCACTTGTCAGTTTTACTTTGCACGTGTCATTCATCGTGCCCTTGCAGGTTGACACGCCTGCGCGCATACCTGAGCTAACACGAACCGTTTTTGTTAGTCCCCAAATTAAAAACCTTCCCATTAAAAAATCACTCGAGTACTCTCTCTCTCATATATAAACCTCGATTTGGGACTTCCACAGTACTGTGCTTCATCACCTTCGTCAAGAATCTGAATACTTCTTAATCGGCGTTTCATTCTCACCAAAGCTTTCTTCATCAATGGTGTCTCCTATTGCAAATCCTCATGCCCAAATAGACGACGGTAACTTGGTCACTTCGACAGCTGATAGTGCTCCAGTTGTCAAGCTACCACTGAAGCCCAACAATGTTCAGGTTCTTCTCGATCCCAACACTTATCTATCTGATTTCAGGATCATGATCGGGTTTCTGCAAAACCACTCCCTGAATCGAACCCTAACCCTAACAAATCCCAATGTTCCTAAGATATATGTGCAAGAAGTCTGGCAAACAATGTTCATCAAGGATGACAATACCCAATTGGAACCTTTGGACATCCCACTGAACCAAAAAATGTTGTCCAAATCCCCATATCCTGTAAGAAAATAGCCAAATATTTTCATCTTCTTCTACCCCACATTGAAGTTGACGGTCAAACGGTTCCCAACCCTGACCTAGAACCTAATCCCACACCAGAAGCTCTCCTGGCTTTTTTTCGCTTCCTAGGCTATAATGAACATCTCAACAGGCTATCTGAATTTAAAACGAAAAAGCTACCACCGATGTGGAATGTCCTTGTCTCCATTCTGAATAAAAGCATCACCTGCAAAATTGGGTCTCCTGACCAAGCAAGAAAAAATGTTCTCACCATCATGTATGGGATGTTTTTAACAGACCATTGGACTACGCGAGTCTTATATTTCAGGAAATGAATGCTGCTGTTCAAACCAGTGTTTCTCTCCAGAGCTAAGGGAAACCACTTCCAGCTTTAATGTTCCCACGGTTTCCCTCACTATATACCTTTCCAGCTATTGGTGCTTTAAAAGCTACTTTGATTTAGCCATTCTGCAAAATAGCCTCTATGAGCTCCCACAAGCCAACAATCGACAACAATGGTTATTCTACACCCAGAGATCTCTCCAGGTACATGCTTGATCTTATTCCTTCAACCTCTCCTACTCTCATATCCTATAAACGCTCTATGGTATTCTCAGAACAGAGAGTCCCTACCCCAGAGCACTTAGACCCAAGATTATAAAGTGAGGGGTCAAGTGAGCCTAAGATTGAAAAGAATTTGAGTGACAACCAGAGAGTTTCTACCCATCCCCACCTCTTAATGCAAGAAGGTACAGAAGATGTCCATAGAGACACATTTGAGCGAGTCTCTCCAAGATCCCTAAGGGTACCCACATCTCCTGAGGTAGTTGTCAACACATTACACTCATTGAAAAAGGATAACCCAATCCAAACCACCAACAGCCAAACCGTTTAGAGGGAATTCTTTTTTCTTCTGAATCACGCACATCAGGGGAATCCACATCATCCTCATCATCCTCTCAACAGGGTGATGATGAAAATATAAGAGTTCATTTGCCCCAGAACTCGCCACCACCCACACAAAACGTTGATGTCTTCTTGACCAACGACGTCATAGGGCAACCAGAGGGTACGTCCATGCCCTCTGATAGTTTAGATGCTGATGAAATCCTATTAGAGGGGTTACAGCCACAGGATGCACCACTTACCGGGGTCTTTGCCCTTCCTAAAGGTAAGCACATTGTGTTTAGCTCCCATCCTCTGATGATCGGAATAAAGCTAAACCTTTCAGAACAACCGAAGAGGTGTCTGTGAATAACAACCCTCGACGACAGGTTGGAAGTCTCTCCACACTCAACGTCGAAACAGTGATGAGATCAAAGACAAATTCATTACTCACAGGCAACCAAAAAAGGAGGCTTATTCCATTGTCCCAATCAAGACCATTTCGTACAGACATGCACAATTCGAACAAACACCCATCTGGTACACAATTTACAAGGTTGTCAGAGAAGATAACAAATCATCCTACTTCAGTGACAATGACTTACTGTCAATTAATCCCTCTAATCTGCTAACTCTGGAAAAAATTTTGAAGACTCAAATGAACAGACGTAGTGATGATCAAAACAAAGTTGCATAGTTCCGTATCATTAACTGTATGAAGTCTTTCATTTGATACAGAAGGCGAGTAGACTTCCAAATGGGCTTGAACTACAAAGTTGATAACTTGTGTATCGCTGCACCAAATGAAGATTTGGAGGGTATTAATGCTTTAAGGATTGGAATTGTGTTCAGAAGGCCGAGCAGAAAAAGATTCTTCAGAATCAAAGATGCTCACAGATACTCTACAGAAGTCGTCTATATTATAAAATGTTATGCTTCTGTAGCAGTTGACAATCAAGATGCAGAAGTCAGAGAGAAGATTGAAAAGAGACTTGACAAACTAATGAAGCTTAGAGAAGTTATAGATGCCATCTCGAAAGTCATTTCTCAAACTGCTCCCTTCTGATAATAATACAATACTTCAACTACTGAGCCTATGAAAGAACAGCGAAGCTACACGTGCAGCATTCTGATTTTCATACTTAAGGGAGATTGTTAGACCTCATTTCAGAAGAAGTATGAATCAGAATCAACCAACTACATGTGCATCTGATGACGTGGCAGGCACACCCTCCGTGTGTAACTTAGTTTGTTATTCCCTTGCTTACGTGTCTTGTTGTAATAGGCTAGGTAGTTGATTTTCAATATTGTAATGGTATAAATAGCTCAATCTCAGTTTGTAATAGTATCGATTTAAAATACAAAATTTGAGAGTTGAATTGTGCACACTGTTGTTTATCATTCAAAAGTAATTCAATACTAATTACAATTGTTCTTCAGATCTGTTGTTACTTATCGTACTGTTTGTCATAAGATCTACTTTCTTCCGCTCACATTTATGTATTTGACCTTTCGATTAATTGTTAGGGGATTTGGGTTCCAACAGAAGCATTCGATCGATAACTTTAAGATAGTCTATTTCATTGGAATAAATGAATCATCAAGTCAGTTGTTGATTCGATTCCAGCGGGTATCTGATGCTTGTCGTGTCAATTGTTCCTTAACTTCAAATTCTATGCGATGATACTTCTCCACTTCTTGAAGCATCTTGCTCTTCAACAGATTTTCTCCATGCATAATGATCTTAGACACAGATTTTCTCCATGCATAATGATCTTAGACACATATTTGTCACGTATCCATACTTCTTAAGAATATCATCCTGATCTAGATAGCCCCAGCTGCGATAGTCCAATATTTGAACAGATGGTTTTTTTAAGAAATACCAAAATGATTCAATACTTTGGAAACATGTATTCATGAATACACATGGTAATCTTCATGCATACTATTATTATGATCACTTCTATAACACCACTTCTTCATGAATACTATTTCTTCATGAATTCATTTTTTAATATTTCTTCATGATTTCATTTTGCCTACCAGGTTTACAAGAACTAAGCTTCACTAATTCATCACACAAACTCTTCATGTACCATATTTTCATTTTCAACTTTTTCATCACCACTTCATCATGAATTCATACATTCATCACTGTTAAAGTAACAAAATGTTATTCATCCAATACACAACACTGGTTTATCAAAGATTTAATTTTAAAATTGATGTGTTGTACTATGATTCACATAATACCAATCATTTAGTTATGATATATAAGGGATAAAATGTGTCTAAAATTATCTAATAAATAGTATTGATGTACGATTTGGTTTCGTTAACCAACAATGTAAAAGTGAACTAAAACACAAAATGCAGCAAAAATATTTTTGATGATGAAATTTGTTACCTTGATTCATTTTTTTGGGTTTCGGTTTATCAACTATAGCACATGAAACCTTCCTAAACGTATTTGTTATGTCGATCAAAAAAACAGGGCTTTCATTGTCGTCTTCATCATCCAGCAACACCGGATTACCAACAACGTTTTTGAATTTGTAAATGCTTGAATTCTTCATTAATGCGTGATTTGTGTCCTTAGGTTTGATCACTATGGAAAATTTAAATGGGATGAATTCGTATTAAAAGTTTATGAATCCAAAATAGTTTCAATAATTGGGTACCTCAATTCTTCTTGATCATCGTCACAGCATATTCGATTTGATTTGCTGCGTTAATTTCAGTTCCCCTTATTTCTCAATCTCTAATGTAATCATCCAGCGACAAATTAGGGATTTCAATAATTTCCCTTTTTTTGGAATTTTTTGAATTAATTTATCAAAATTTTGTTTCCCAGTTATACCCCCAGCGCACCCCAATATAATAGAATTTGAACCGGTTTTTTGTATTTATTTACCAGAATTGACATTATTTATTTATAGCCGTAGATTGATTCAGTGTATGGCCTAGAACGGTGCATATAGTTTGTAGCCAATACTCAGTTTGTAACCGATACCACTCCTATATACAAATATATCATCTGTGATCAACTTTCAATAAGTGTTTATGGGATCTGGGTTCCAACAATTTGTATCAGAGCCTGATAATCAATCTATTGATTAATCGATCTAATCCAGTTTGGAGAAATCCCCGCTCAGCTAGAATTTTCTCACATTTAATCTACTATTTTTCATTCTACCCATTTTTTCGAGTTTTTGTTATTATCATACAAATTTTATCTAATTTAGTGGCATTTTAGGTTTAAATTTGAGAATTGTTAATCATCGTTCATTGTTACAAGTTTAGTGAAATCAGTTTCATCAAATTCTCGTATTCCTTCTCGAATTTCGATACTCTATTTTTCTGAAAAATGGCAAATCCTAACTTAAACTCCATGTATAGCTCAGGTTCCTTGATAAAACCTCCTACTCTACTTAGGGATGAATATCCCCAATGGAAAGTTCGAATGATCAATTTCTATGAAGGTCTAGATCTTGATCTTTATTCTTCTGTGCTTAATGGTCCTTATATTCTAGTGACCACTATCCCACGGGTACCTTTTTACTACCACTACTGAAGAAATTCCTTCAAGGAAAGTTCCAAAGGATAGAAAATACCGGAATGAGGAAAACAAGAAGAAAAATGAAATCGATCAAAAGGCCAAACCACTTCTCATCATGGCTATTCCAAATGATATTTTCCAGTCTCTAGATCAATGCAATTCAGCAAAAGAGTTGTGGGATCAATTGGCAAATCAGCTAGAGGGTGGAACGAAGATGAAAAAGAACAGAAGAGCACATGATCTAAATGAATACAACAGTTTTCAAGCTTTACCAGAAGAGACTTTAGAACAGACCTACCACAGGTTCAATACCTTGATCATTCAATGTAGAAGATGTGAAATCATAAGGTCACAAGAAGACAACAATGTCTTATTTCTAAAGCGACCGAATGCAGAATGGTCAAACTTATCAATGTCTCTACAAGCAAATCAAGATCTGGAGCAATGGTCTTTACATGATGCTTTTGGAACATTACAGGACCAAGAAAAAGAAGTTCAACAGAAGAAAGTGAATGTTGGTGGTCCTTTGGCTCCCATTTCTGAATTCAGAGGATCAAGTAGAAGGACCAGAGTAGCAGAGAAGAAAGGAAAGAGTAAGGCTCTTATGTCAGAAGCTGATACAAAAGCTGGACTTTCGGGTTCAGAGGATGATGAGATCAGTGCCTTTGCTGAATCTTTGGCTCTCATTACCAAGCAATTCACAAGAAAGTTTGGAAATCGTTCTTCTCGAAACAAAAGAAGTTTTGATAATAGAGATGGACGGCCAAGTCAAGTGTATGCACCTAGACAAGAAGGTCCACGAATAGAAAAGATAAAAGCAGAGAAGAAAGAGGAAGAGAAGAAGAAGAAAAAGAAAAAAGTTTGTTACAGATGTGGTAAACCGGGTCATTTTTCCAAAGACTGTAGAGGAGCTCCAGTTAAAGATGATATGTACTACAGAAACAAATACAAGTACAATAAGGACGAAAGAGAAAAGTATGCTGAATTAGAGAACTGGTGTTTAGACCAGTCAAGCGATGCAGAAGCCATGTTTTGTGGAATGGCTATGGAAAATGATGTAGAAGATCAAATCTCTGAAACTTCGGTTTGCTCTACTTCTGAACTTCTGAACATGAACAAATCATCTTAAATCTTACTTTTGGTTTTGAAACTCTGAAACAGAAGCTTTAGAATTAAAAGAAAATAAGAAAAGATCTCGAAAAATCTTTTACTCTTACTGAAAAAGGAAAGAAATATTTTCAAAAGAGAAATGGAGATTGTAACAGAAGAAAAGCAAGAACTTTATGTGGAAAACCAAAATATTTCAAAACTTAAAAAATCCACAGAAAGTTTGTTAAAAGGAGATATTGACGAGCTTAGTAAACTTTTGAAAGCTAAGGACAAGGAGCTTGAAGCAAAAGAAAGTGACATATTAAACTTTGTAGCACTTAAAAATTATTTTCAAAAAGAAAGAGAATTTCTGCACATTGATCTTCAAAAGAAAGAACTCTTGATTAAAAATCATCAAGATGCTCAAAAAGTGCATGAACAGATAAATACACAGGTAGGTAAAACAGGTCTCGGTTTTGAAGATCTGGATCCATATACTTGTAAGAAAACATCCACTTTAGACTCTGTGTTTTGTGTGGGAATGAACAAAAACCTGATTTTCCTATTCTGTATGAACAATCTGTTTTCAATAGATTAAAATATGAGAATGGACATAGAGTGAGAAAAATCAAATACAAAAAAATAAAATACTCCTCTGAAAGAAAAATTTGTAAAACAAGTCAAGCGGACTTAAAACAGATTCAGAAGGGCAGTGAATTCTTCCACTTTGGTCATTCACTCATATTACTTTAAATCTAGAAGCAAATGAATTTATCCCCACAAATACAGAAGAAGAACTAAGATCTACATTTGAAAAAGATCTACTTTTAGCTCTGGAGGAATGTGCTCTTCAAAATATTACACAACCTGAAAGTGTAATATCATAAACTTCATAAACTTCTGTATCTTTCGAAAACCCTCCAGAGATAATTCCTTGTTCTTTAATTGACTTAAACCTTTGTTCAGAAAAGGATGATGATAAATTTGATGTTTGTCCATGTGAAACTGAAGATCAAAATTGTGATGACTTCTTTGACATTTCATTGAAATTTCTCACTAAGATGGAAAATCATATGCCTTCTACTTACGTCCCTGTCATAAATGTCAATTGTATGAAGAATGCTTCTTCTGTCTTTTTAGACACAGAAGAAGAGACAAAATTTAACATACCAGAAGTAAGGGCAGCTGGACCAGAAGTCAAAAGACTTCAAAATGGAATACCCCATGAACGCTGTTCCTCCAAAAGAACAGAGAAAAAGGGTTTCCATTCATCCAGACTTCCTGGATATGTGCATTCAAGCTAAGTCTTGTCTTGTTCTTGAGAAAAAAGCAGAACTCAAACAAAAAGAAACAATAGTGCAACAGTCTCTAAAGCAACAGCCTTAGAAGCATATGAAGTTCACAAGGGAACAGAAAGAAAAATGGCATCAAAATAATCATGTTTACTCTTCTGTTTCGGTGAAATATTCTAAAGGTCAAAAGGTGTGGACTACTCAGAAGCATATTTAAAAGAAGAATTCTGATGTTCAAACTAATAAGTCCAAGCTAGATAAGAAGTTCTATCGAACTACTGATGCTAGAATAGACAGAAATAATAAAATCTTGTAATTATCATTCAAGCAATGAAAATTCAATGAAATATTTTATTTCACAGAACTCTGAATGTCTTTCTCTTTTACGCAAATTACAACAATTCTTCTCAAGTCCACATTGTTTTTCTTCTAACTTCAAGACACACAATAATTTCAGAAGTCAGAAGAGACAAAAACCTCATGTTAATTCAGGCAAACCAGAAGCTTCTGGAAAACCTGGAATTTTTTTTTTTTGAAGTATATAATTTTTGTATACGGCAATTGGAATAAAAAAACAAACTCACACACCCTCCTCACCTATGGTGAGGTTTGAACCCCCGACCTCCTACAAATAATATAAAAGAGAAATAAAACGTTAATCCTTAACCAAACAACAAAGGACCCATTATGAAACGGGTACCTAAATCTCTCTAATTCTGTATTGCAGAAACAACGTGTGCACATCTGGTATCTTGACTATGGATGATCGAGGCACATGACTGGAACCAGAAACTTACTCTCTATATTCAAAGACAAATCTGGTGGAGTAATAATGTTTGGAGATGATAGCAAGGGTCAAATAAAAGGTTATGGTACTTTACAAGAAGTAAATGTCACTTTGTCAAAGGTGGCTCATGTTTCTAGATTAAAGCATAACGTGCTGAGTATAAGTCAACTATGTGATGCTAAGATGAAAGTTCTCTTTGACGAAAAGCACTGTTACTTACTAACTAAGTCAAGAAAAGAGTTATTAAGAGCCAACATAAAAGGTAACTTGTACATGATGAACTTTACTTCTAAAGATGGAACAGACACTCTCTGTCTCATTTCAAAAAAGAGTGAAGTAGCTTGGCTCTAGCATCATAAGCTCTCTCACCTTAATTTTCAAAATCTTGAGTTGCTTGTAAAACATAACCTGGTAAAGGGCCTCCCAGAGGTTCACTTCCGGAAGGATCATCTTTGTCTGCAAGTGAAATGGGCAAAATAAAAAGAGTTTCCCATAAGACAAAGAGTGACCATGCATCTCCCAGAGCTCTACACATACTACATGTTGACCTCTGTGGTCCCATTGTTGTGCAAAGTCTGTTTGGTAAAAAGTATCTAGTTGTGCTAGTTGATGAATTTTCTAGATATACATTGCTTGCCTTTGTAAGACAGAAATCAGAAGTCCCAGTAGTCTTAATCAACATGATGAAGAGGATTCAAGTGTTTCTGCAAACAAATTCAAAAGCTAAGATGTAATAATGGTGTAGGATTCAAGAATGTTAAACTTGAAGAGTACCTGACCAACAAAGGAATTTCTAAAATCTTCTCATTTGTAAGAACTCCTCAACAAAATGGTGTGGTGGAAAGAAGAAATTGAACTCCAGTCGAAGCCGCAAGAACAATGCTAGCCGCTTCTGGACTATCCACTCACTTCTGGGCTAAGGTTGTCTCGACTGCTTGCTTTACTCATAATAGATCAATTATAGTCAAAAGACCCCTTAAAACTTCTTATGAACTTGTAAATGGAAGAAAACCTAATATAAAATTCTTACACATCTTTGGTTGCAGGTGCTACATCCTAAATGATCGTGACAAACTTGGAAAGTTTGACAAGAAATCAGTGAAACCAAATTCTTAGGATATTCAATAGCTTCAAAAGCTTTCAAAGTTTTCAATCTCAGATCCAAGACAATCATGGAAAGCATCAATGTAGACTTTGATCATCAGGCACAATTGACTTCTGATTATTCCGATTCTGAACTCAAGCTCAACAATGTTACTTCTGATTCCTTCTCCAACTCAAGATAATCTGAATTAGATGCTCTATTTGAAGACTTCTTTGGAGAAGGAACAACTTCTGCAAATGCTGATGGCGATGCACCAGTTAAAACAACAGAGGAACCTCAAACTTCTGGAGTCAATATCTCCGGTCCATCTATCTCATAAATGCCTTCTGATACGGAACCAACCATCGTGATTCTCCATGCTACCTCAAATTCAAATGCAAGTATAAAGGAAACTCTGCCTCATCTAGATGCAGAGAGTTTTATTCTTAATCCTATTTCCTCTGTGCCTTCATTTGATGGGGAGAAACTTGGCTCCTCCCCTATTTAGAATACATCATCAGAAAATGAAACAGAAATTGTATCACCTCCTGATGGTGTCAAAACCAGATCAGATCATTGGTGATCCTTCTGATGGTGTCAAAACCAGATCTGCCACTGCTAATGAAGCCTTTTTTGTCAACTTTCTAAGCATGGTAGAACAAAACGAGTACATGAAGCTTTACAAGATCCCAGTTGGATTGATGCAATGCAGGAAGAACTCCTCCTGTTCGAAAGAAATAAGGTATGGAAACTTGTACCTTTACCAAAAGACAAGACTGCAGTAGGTACAAAATAGGTATTCAGAAACAAGAAAGATGAGAATGGTATAGTGGTCAGAAATAAGGCCAGATTGGTTGCCAAAGGTTACTGTGAAGAAGAAGGGATTGACTACGACGAAACCTTTGCTCCAGTAGCAAGGCTTGAAGCAATTTTCTTGCTTCTGGCTTTCTCTGTATACAAGGATTTCAAAGTCTATCAAGTGGATGTCAAATCTGCCTTTCTAAATGGCAGATTAAAAGAAGAAGTTTATGTCCAGCAACTCCCTGGTTTTGAAAGTTCAAATCATCCAGACTATATATATCTCTTAAACAAAGCTCTATATGGATTAAAACTAGCTCCACGGGCCTGGTATGATCGCCTGTCGAAATTTCTGATCGAAAATGAATATGAGAAAGGTAAAATTGATACCATTCTATTTATCAAGGGTTCCAAACGTGAGTTAACTCTGATTCAAATATATATGGACGACGTTATATTTGGCTCTACTAATCAAGCAGAATTTGAGTTGTTTTCAAAGTTGATAGAAAGTGAATTTGAAATGAGCATGACGGGAGAACTAACCTTCTTTCTAGGACTTCAAGTTAAGCAGCCTACCACTGGCATTTTCATAAATCAAGCCAAGTATGTCTCTGACATTTTAAAGAAATACAAACTTCATGATTCCACAACTATGAAAACACCCATCTCAACAAGTACTAAACTTTACTCTGATCCCTCTGGGAAACAAGTAGATGTCAAGAATTACAGAGGTATGATTGGTTCATTTTTGTACTTAACTGCATGTAGACAAGATATAATGTTTGCTACATGTCTCTATGCAAGATATCATCCCAATTCCAAAGAATCACATCTGGCTGCTGTCAAAAGAATCTTTCGAGACCTAAAGATCTCATTAAAATATGCCGCCGATAAAGGAAACAACTAAGACCGTGATTTTAATCCTTACCAATGCTTCCTTCAACTAGCCATTCATCGCACTATGACAGCCTGTTCAGAGATTCCGAGACGCGCTGGCACGCCCCTTGGCCCTTCATCGTGTACGCCCTTGCCCATCATCTTCCGAATCCGATGACAGCTCCGACGATCAACCATTACAATGTCGAAGGCGCATTTCTACCACCGAAGCTGCTCTTAGACGAATTGCCCCCCAACCGTCCATTCCAGACTCTTCATCCAACGCTACTGATTCCGTTGACGCGATTGGACTTTTTGATTTTGAGCCTCTCACTGACCCCATAACTGGTCCTTTCTTTGAGCCAAATATTGGAGATATAAGGAGAGCGGAGGGAGTATCAGTATAAAATGAAAATGTGAGCTTGTGTGAAGGTGAGCTAAATATGAATGACAGCAAGATACCTACTACCAGTAGCCGGGTAACCAAGTCCTCTGTTGATACTCATCCGTTGGGTACCACTATTGGGCAAGATGTTGCGGACCCAACAACGCAAGTGCACTCCCCACCCAGCCATTATGTGGACTCACAACAGCCTATCTCCTTATCTAGCTGCCCTCCCTTCGGGAGGCATAGCTATTGAAACAAGAAGTAGTATATCACCTACTTCGACTTCTATTCCAAGCACATCGAGCCTAGAACCTCCTAGGGAACACTAGTCTATACACTGAGAGCCTCCGTGGCCCAGTCAGAACTTCCATAGTGAAGTCTATTCCACGAGGATTGGAAGAAAATCCCACCATCACTACATCAATGCCAATGTTGCAAGCATATCACACAGTTGATTCAACTGTGATGTCAACGGGATATCTACGTAATCCCGGTGTTTCCCTTTCAGGTACATCAATGCAAAATTTCACATTCACTCTCGAGGCTCAGCCGTATCTTGATGCTCAATACCAAAGAGCTCAAGATTCTTTACTTGGTCACGAGGTACGCGTGAACGCTCAAATGTGGGAATTTGTCTGAGAGGTAATCGAAGCTGTTGCCCAACGATCCAATCTGAATCAAGCTAGTTCTTCCCATCCTAGCTCAAGTCGTTCACCGCGTCCCCCACCTAATCCAGATCCTCAAAATCTTCCTCCATCACCACAACGCTATCAATACAACAATGAGGAGCTAATGTCAATGTTGTATGCAAATCTGCTGGCTGAAGCTACTGCTCGAGGTCTTCTTAAAGATACCCTCATGGGTCTCCTACGACGCAATCCTGAAATTCCCAATGTCACTCGATATGAATTTGACTTGTTCAAAGCTGACATGGAATCAAAGTTAGAAGATATGGCTACTGATCAAAAGAAGCATAATGAAGATATACTTGGTGTTATTACTACTCTCCACACTGAGGATCAACAGTTATGTCGCCATGCTGCCAATATTCAACCGCGTCGACTTGATCAGGACGATACGAGCTCCGCTCCAAATCGCCCTGAGGGGGAGACACGCCACCGAGTTACAACTCAAGTTAGACCATCGACAACAACTCTCGGTACATCTACTGCAGCTCTGCCATCTCGACAAAGACAGCAAAATGGTCCACCTCCCATGCAACAACAAGTTACCAACGGTTGAAAAGCCCATGGTTGATTTTGATATGGGAGTGGATCACAAGCTGTCGCATCGGAACCAGAAAATGAAGAAGTGGTTAATGTTTAGAACCTGAGAGACTCCGTTAAAAACTGGTTTAAAGATCCATATGAACCTGTTATGAGAGAAGAAGATTATGTGAATCTAATGCACGCGGAAAAGAAATATCTTCTAGAAAATCTAAATGAAACACCATTGCAGCCTCATCAGATTCGTTGGGAAAGAATTCTCTCAGATAGTAAATGGATAAATCCACAAGTCATAACTCCTTATCTAGAAGAAACAATGCAAAAGATATTCGTGGATAAGAAGAAACCAGATGACCAGTCCCATATACATCTGATCATGGAAATGAACTCATTACAAGTAACTGAGTACTTGAGCATATTGAAAACGAAAGCAAAGGGTCCTAAAGAAGTTATTTCAAGACAAAGGATCGTCGCGATCATGGAGATTGGATATGATAAAGCTTTTCAAGTAGAGTTTCCAACCTTCAAGGTAAGAAGATTCGATGGAAAGGTCTACTGCTTTTCTGAGGCAGACTTTGCTAGTCTAGATGTGTTAGATATGGAGACTTTTGTACACGGAGCTGAAAGACAAAACCAATAGATTGATTGATGAACAAAGAGCATTGAGAACGGGTCATTCGACATATTCAGAAAGAGCTAAGGTAGAGCTACCTTCATGATCTGCAAAGAGGAATCGAGAGCAAACAAAAGAAGGTCTATCTGATGAAAGAGAAAGACTATTTACCGCAATTGAATTGATTAACAAACGCAATAATCTACCGTTAGACCCTAAGAAGATTCGAAGGCATGTTCGAGCTTAAACGATGAAGACTTATTTTACCCTAAAGGGGGAGATTGTTAGGGTTTATTTATTCTGTAAAAATCAGAAAATTATGCTTTAATGTAAATATGACAAGTGTATAATGTCATTCTATTACTTTCCTTATATCGTTTAACTCTTACATTATAAATAGGAGTCTTAGGATCATTATCAAACTAGAGAGCTTTAATAGATATAATCAAGAGAGAGAGAGAGAGAGATGCGATATCTTTTGTGCTTACATTATATTAAAATCTACAAGTAAGATATCTGACATATTATATTCATCATGTTTATCGTGTTCTTCACATCTTGTTATTAATATTATTGTACTTGATGCTTAATCTGGGATCAACACACAAATCATCATGCATTCAATATCATTCATAGAAAAGCATAAAAGAAATAACAAAAAACGTGGGTTGAACCCTTTAATAATATGGAAATGTATATTAGAATTCCACACTTGTAATTGTACAAATTAATACATATACATAGACACCGAAAAGGTGCCTACGAACCATTACAATGGTTCGTATGGTGGTGTTGTTTCATTAACAGACGCACCCTTTCAATTACACCAATAACCGGCCCTATAACCGACTTCTAACTAACTGGTTACAGATTTGTCATTAAGTTCCAACATTTACCCCTAATGACAAAACTGGAAATTCATTGTTCTTCGTTTCTTGATCCTCCTTGTTCATACTCAAACATTTCACAAATAGCAAGTAAAACATGTTAGTATGTCAAAATGGTCATTTTTGGCATGTACACTGTTTTCACAAAGCAACTTGAACTCACCTTGCTAGATTTAGGCTAAATCTAGGTTTACCCCAAAGTTCCATTTGAAAGAAACATCCAGATCTGCAAGCTTCCATCACTGGAAACCTTGTCTAGTTCATAAAAAACCTAAATACACCAATAGTATCTCCCAACAATCAGATCCATGAAAACCCTAGTCAAAAACCTTAATTATTCCAAAATGGTCAAAACCCCAAAATAAAAAAAATGCCTCAAAATAATGTTCAACAAAACTAAACAAGAAGGTTTTAGCAACAAATAGGTTTAGGAGAGTTATATTAACTTAAAATCTCGATTTGGAGAAAAACCCCAAAAACTGTCAACAATGGTGAAGGAAGTTGGAAAAGATGAAGAGAAATCTTTCCAAAATGCTCTAGGAACATCCAGCGAATTTACTCCATTGATCTAAGCATGAAAAGATCTAAAAAATGAGAATATAGGGAAAAAAACGTCAAAAACGGAGTTGGGATGAGGGAGATATGAAGAAATGAAGAATGGATTCGTGTTTGTTAACTTTCAGCTCGAACAGTGAGTTACGCAATTTGGGGAGCGACCTCAAGCCACTGGCCCAGTCGCGCGCGTCAGGGAGAGGCCTAAACAATCTTCAACTTCAATAAAAAAGATTACTGGATGGAGCATGCCAGAACTTGAACTCGAGACCTCCCACAAACAACCAAGGAGCCTTACCACTGCGCCCCTAGCTTCTTTCTGTTTAAATTAGAACCAATAATTCTTTTATTTAATCCTTCCTATTCAACTTCCTTTGATCCACTTCGACATCGATCTCGGCTCAGATGCGTCTCGAATTTACCCAAGGGCTCATTCATTATTATACAAGTTGCTCCATCAAAACATCTTCATATAATAATTTCCAATACTAATTCCCCAATTAATTGCCAAATTATTCCCAAAATCAAATCAACCAACATTAAACTTTTAAAATACGATCTTGCTGAAATAAATTAACTTTCTAAAAATTTCGGGTGTTACAATCTTCCCAACCTTAGTATGATTGCGTCCTCGAAATCAAGTGTCGATCCGAAACACAATTACTACAAGTCACCGTCTCTTCGGTTCGCTATCGTCTACCCTATAAGCCTAGCTGTCTCCCAACCTTAAGAGTTTCATACTACTTCGCAATAATTTCTAGGGACTCATCTAACCAGACTCCACGTTGCAATAAGCTCAGTTTGACTATCCTACGTATACAAAGCTCCAAGAACTCTCAAAATTGCAAGACAACTCAAACTGATTGTTAACCCTCATTATCCATCACTAATATCTATTCTTCTCAAAAAAAAATCCGACATCGCCTGACTCGTTTTCCGACATCGCCTGACCCGATATCTTCTTAAGTTGACTCCGCCTGACTCGACATCTAAGCTTATCGATTCCGCTTGGCCCAACATCATTCTTTTCCATACTCGAGAATCAAGTTATCGAACCAACAGGACCCGACAACCATTTTTGTCAGATGATTAAAACATGTGCACCATTTCTCGACCAGTTCTATTTGAAGAAAGAAAAATACCCTACGACTTCATGGCTTCTTCAAAAATATGTTATTGAACTTCATGTTATGGGGGAGCTACAAAGCTTATCAAGTGATCCTATTCGTAGGGGGAGCAAAAGATTTCAAAGTGAAGATTTGTTGACAAAATTTCATCTTCTTCAAAAGTGTTGATAAAGTGTAATCTCGAATACAAAGGGGGAGATTGTTAGGTCTGAAACTATTGTATCCGAGATGACAACTATTGAAGACATGAAGGGCCAAAATGTAAAAGTCAACAAAGTCGTTAATTAGGAAAGATTGTATTTTTAATTATATGTAAACGATTTAATTGTAAATAAGGCAAGTGTCTAATGCCTTATCTCCTAGTTTCCTTATTACGGTAATTGTTCTACATATAAATAGAGGGTTAGGGTCATTCTTTAGGAGTGTGCGAGTAGAAAGAAAGAGGCGATATAATCTATTAGCTTACGTTGAAACTAAATCCACAAGTTAGATATATGATTTACGGTTTCCATTGATTTATTCATAGTACTATTCATATTTTTCATATCATTACACGGTTACCTTATTATACTGGGATCCACAGAATCTGTATTTCGATTAGGAAAAGAACAAAAGCCTATGTTTCCTATCTTATATGAGCAATCTGTTTTCAAAAAATCAAAATATGAAAATAGTCGAAGTGTGAGAAAACTCAAGTACAAAAATATCAAGTACTCCTTTGGAAAAATAACTCACACTGATCTAAGTTTAGTGCATAAGAAAAATGAAATTTTTAAGTTTGGATCGATTACTCATATAAAATTGAATCCAGAAACTGATGAATTTATTCCTATACAAGCAGAAGAGGAGTTAAGACTTATCTTTAAAAATGAAATTCTCTCAACTCTGGATGAGTGTTTTAAACTTGAACATATAAATGATCAACAACACTATACTAAAAACCATCCAGAGATTTTTCCTTGTTCTTTTATAGACTTAAATCTTTCAGAAAACCAAAACAATTTGGAGTTTATTACTTATCCCTGGGAAACTGATGATCAAAATGATGATGATTTCTTTGACAATTCAGAGAAATATATTTCTAATTTTGAAAATCTTTTGCCATCAGAGTATACAAAGGTTCCAGAGGTCATCAATAACATAGATGCTCCATTTTTATATACTAATGAACCTCTGGAAATCAGAGCTTCTGGATCGTGTGTTGCAAAACATTCAAATGGTATACCAATAGTCTCTGTATCTCCTAAAGAACAGAGAAAAGCGGTTCCCATACATCCAGACTTTCTTGTGATGTGTCTTAAAGCTAAAACCTGTCTTGAACTTGAAATGGAGGAGAGTCTCAAAAAGAAAGCCAATACTCAGCAACAATCTCTGAAATCAAAATCTCAGAAGTTTGCTTATGAACAAAAAGGAAAATGGAAATCTAATTCTTCTACTCCTGTTTTTGTAAAATCCAAGGTTCCTGAGAAGTCTCATCAGAGGAAGCCTCCACCGAAGAATACATTGAATTCTAAGCATAAGTCTAGCCTAGATAAGAAGTTCCTTAGAACTACTGATACTAGAATAGACAGAAATAAGAAAAATTGTAATTATCATTCTAGTAATGAAAATTTCAAGCAATCTTTTATGTTTCAGAATTCTGAATGTTTCTCTTTGTTTCTAAAACTTAAGCAATTTTTCTCATGGTCCTCTGATTACTTCTCTGCCAATCAAAAGTACAACTTCAGAAATCAAACCAAAAGGGACAAAATAAACCAAAAGGGCAAACCAATAATCTCTGAAAAATCAAATCAAGCTTATGTGAAAAAGGATCCACAATTCAAACCTAACATTAAAGGACCCATTATGAAATGGGTACCTAAATCCTACGATTACGATTGTAGAAACAGCGTGTGCATATCTGGTATCTTGACTCTGGATGCTCGAGGCACAAGACTGGAACGAAAAACTTACTCTCCAAGTTCAAAGACAAACTCGGTGGAGCAGTAACGTTTGGCGATGATGGTAAGGGTCAAATGAAAGGCTACGGTACTCTTCAAGAAGGTAACATTACCTTATCAAAAGTAGCGCATGTTTCTGGATTGAAACACAATCTGTTAAGTGTAAGTCAACTATGTGATTCTAAAATGCTTGTCGTGTTTGATGAAAAACATTGTTACTTATTTTCTAAGGCAGGTGAAGAACTATGGCGAGCAGACAGAAAAGGTAATCTATATATGATGAATTTCACATCCAAGGATGGTAAGGAAGCTCTTTGTCTGATCTCTAAAAAGAGTGAAATTTCTTGGTTATGGCATCATAAAATGTCTCATTTAAACTTTGAAAATCTTAAGATGTTGGTAAAACATAACCTGATAAAGGGCCTCCCAAATGTACAGTTCCAGAAGGATCACCTCTGCCCTGCGTGTGAGATGGGAAAAATAAAACGAGCATCTCACAAAACCAAAAGTGACCATTCTTGTTTAAGACCTCTACAAATGCTGCATGTTGACCTCTGTGGTCCCATTGCAATTTAGAGCTTGTCTGGTAAAAAGAATATTCTTGTACTAATAGATGAATTTTCCAAGTATACATGGCTTGCTTTTGTACGCCAAAAGTCAGAGGTTCCAACAGTGTTAATAAATATGATGACTCGAATTCAAGTTCTTTTACAACAGAAAATACAACAGCTAAGAAGTGACAAAGGAACTGAATTCAAGAATGCCAAGCTTGATGAATACCTAGTCGTAACTGGAATCACCCAAAATTTCTCTGTTGTACGTACTCCTCTAATGGTGTTGTAGAAAGACGAAACAGAACACTTGTTGAAGCAGCCAGGACAATGTTTACAGCTTCTGGACTCCCTATCCACTTTTGGGCAGAAGCGGTAGCTACAACATGTTTTACTTAGAATCGATCCATCATAATTAAGAGGCGTCTCAAACCTCTTATGAGCTAATTAACAAGAGAAAACCATCTGTTAAATTCTTGCATATCATTGGATGCAGGTGTTTCATTCTAAATAATCGAGACAAACTTGGAAAGTTTGACAAGAAATCTGATGAAGCTAAATTCTTGGGCTACTCGTTAAATTCAAAAGCTTTTAGAGTTTTAAATTTAAGAACTAAGAGTGTTATGGAAAGCATAAACATTGATTTCGATGATCAAACTCAATTAACTTCTGAATACTCTGATTCAGACCTTAAACTTAATACTGTCACCTGTTATTATCTTTCAGGCACCAAAGAATCTGAAATTGACGCTCTATTTGATGACTTTCTGGGTGAAGAACTACCGTCAGAGAGACTACCCAACAATCCACCTTTGAATATTCCTGAAGCTCTTCAAGCATCTGGGATATCTCTTTCTGGTCCTTCTGAATCACCAAATGAAAGTCCAACAATACACTCAACACCTTCATTTGAAGGGGAGACTTTAGGTGCGTCACCAAATTCAAAAGATATAGTAGTTCTAGAAGCCACAGAAGTTCAAGCCCAGAAAATTCCTCATACAAGGATGAAAAGATGGACTAAGTCTCATACTCCAGATCTAATTATTGGAAGTCCATCTGAAGGAGTTAAAACTAGATCTGCAACTGCCAATGAAGCCTTCTTTGTCAATTTTCTGAGCATGATCGAGCCAAAGAAGGTTTATGAAGCTTTACAAGAACCAAGCTGGGTGGAAGCTATGCAAGAAGAACTACTTCAATTTGATAGAAACAAAGTATGGAACTTAGTCCCTCTGCCTAAAGACAAAATTGCTATAGGTACTAAGTGGGTATTCAGGAACAAGAAGGACGAAGATGGTATTGTGATCAAAAACAAGGCAAGATTGGTGGCTAAGGGGTAATGACAAGAAGAAGGGATAGACTACGATGAAACATTTTCCCCTGTTGCAAGACTTGAAGCTATAAAGCTTTTTCTCGCTTTCTCAGCATACAAAAACTTTAAAGTCTATCAAATGGATGTTAAATGTGCATTTCTGAATGGAAATCTCAAAGAAGAAGTGTATGTTGAACAACCTACTGGATTTGAAGATGTTAATCACCTATAATATGTGTATCTTCTTGACAAAGCTCTATATGGGTTAAAGCAAGCCCCATGAGCCTGGTACGAATGCTTATCCAAATATTTGATCAGCTATTCTTATGAAAAAGATAAGATAGATACCACGTTATTCATCAAAAGAGGCAAAGGTATGTTAACCATAGTTCAAATTTATGTGGATGACATCATATTTGGCTCTACTCATCAATCAGAAGTTGATCTATTTTCAAAACTGATGGAAAAAGAATTTGAAATGAGCATGTTGGGAGAATTAACATTCTTTCTCGGACTTCAAGTCAAGAAAAGCATTTACGGCATTTTCATAAATCAAATTTGTTGATCATAACTCCTCTAGATGATTTGAATATGATTCCTTTTGTATACTTAGTGAAATTCCATTGTATAAGCTTATGTTAATATTCAGCGATAGCATACGCTGATTACCATCAGCGATCGCTGAAGATCAAGGAACAACAAGCTTATCTCTGAAGTCCTAAAGATCAGCTATCACACCAGAAGACCATTCAGCGAAAGTCGAAGACCCTAGTTGAAGAAAGAGATAATCAGCTAAGTGAACTGAAGCAGTTCAGCGATAGCAGCGATTATCTAATCAAAGTGTGAAGTCTTGTGAAGCCTCAGCGATACTGAAGATTCCTCCTTGAAGATTCAGAATCAGCGATCAAATGAAGCTTCCTTTACAAGACTAAAGATTGATCTTATCCTCGATGCACAAAACTCAAACCTAATACCTTGTCAGAAAAGGACGTACGATTTGTTTCTTATGTCCCCATCATATCTGATATGGTACTGTTCATATTCGACTAAAAACATGGTTGTCTTATTAGCAAGGACAAGCTTCCTATCCAAGATTGGCACGTGGCATATACCTTTTGTCTTGCATTAAATGCAAACGGGTATAAATAAGATGAAGATATCTTCTTCATGTTAATGCATGCTTCCTTCTAAACCTAAACCCTCTGTATTTCTTTCTTCCTTCTTCTTGTGCATCAAACTTAGTGTTTCTTAGTTACAATAGAATAGGTTTTAAACTTGTTCTTATTCCACTTGTAACTGTAAATTTTTTTATGATATATAAACTCATTAAAAACCAAAATCTGTGTGTTTGTATTCACCCCCCCCCCTTCTACAAACTGTTTACTATTTATTGAACTCTTGTAGTTTCTTTAGGGACCAACACAAGCAAAGTATGTTTCTGACATGTTAAAGAAATTAAAACTTCAAAATTCCACCCCTATGAAAATTCCTATCTCTCCTAGCACAAAACTTGATTTTGATCCCTCCGGGAAATCAGTTGATGTTACAAGCTATAGAGGTATGATCGGATCACTTTTATACTTAACTGCAAGTAGGCCAGATATCATGTTTGCCACTTGTCTCTCGTGCAAGATTTCAAGCAAATCCAAAAGAATCTCATTTATTTCTCGTTAAAAAAAAATTAGATACCTAAAAGGAACTCCATCACTAGGTCTCTGTTATATTAAGAATTCCGGGTTTGATTTAATTGCATATCCTGACTCTGATCATGCAGGATGTAAGTTAGACAGAAAAAGTACCTCTAGTAGTTGTCTGGGCAACAGACTAATCAGTTGGACATCCAAGAAACAAAATTGTGTTTCCACATCTACAGCACATGCAGAATATGTTGCTGCCGCCAGTTGTTGTTCACAGCTCATCTGGATGAAAACTCAACTCAAAGATTATGGTCTAGTGTACGACAAAATTCCCATCCTCTGTGACTCAGCAAGTGCTATTGCCATTATTGAAAATCCAGTTCAGCATTCAAAGACAAAGCACATCGATGTAAGGTATCATTTCATTAAGGATCATGTAGAGCAGGGGACAATAGAAATGTACTTTGTATCCACTGATTATCAACTTGCTGATATCTTTACCAAAGCTCTGGATGAAAATCGATTCAATTTTCTAATCAGCAAGTTGGGTATGATGAACATGTAATTCTCTTAATTCCTATGACTTTCATCGAGTTAAGCAAATTTACTTGTTTTATATAACACATTTTTCTTCACTTGTGTTCATAATTGCGAAGCATCCAAAAGCCTCTGTTTACTTCTGAAGTCCAACTCAGAAGCACTCAGAAGCCTCTGGATACCTTTCTTCTTATATGCACAACCTTCACCTTTTGCTCCAAGTATACACAACAAGGGTAGCATGATTTGATAAAGCAAGGGGAGCACACAACTCAGACGTCGAGGAGGAGCAAATAGTGCAGTTTTGAGGGGGAGCATGCAGTGCCGCATTTGAGGGGGAGCACAACCTTCTGCTGTATCTTTTTATACCATGTCTAACAAAAGTTAGCAGTCTTCTAAACCTCTCTTTACTTCATAGTTTTTGCGAATTGACTACTTCTGAATAACTCTTGCCATCAAGGTTAATAAGAACTACCCAATTCAACTAAAACTCTTCTGAAAAGACGTTCTCTTGACTAAACTCTTGGTCTCAAAATATTTTATGACCAAAAAGCTGTTATCTGATTATGTCTTTCTCTTGATTTTTTTTAATAAGTTACTTCTAAATTTAACTCTTGCCTCCAAGGTTATTTAGAATTTTCTTATTTTATCAAAATTTTTAAGAAATGCTATTTATGGAATCTAAAACTTTCATTTGGCTCAAAACTGATTTATTTCTCCAAATGACTGATTTTGATTTATTAATTTCAAAATTATTCTTTTAATCCACAATATTATTGTTGATTATTTGATAATTTTTGTCATTAATTCTTTTTTTGGAGGGAATATTCAGAATATATAAAGCAACCCCGGTTATCATTATACGCCGACCAATAACCTTTCAATGCCTCATTTCCACTATTCCATGCGCCTATTATCAATTAATACACGTAGAAGATTCCTCCACGTGTCATTAATCGGCCGACTACATGAGATGCATGCCTGCTTACTTTCGTCAGTACCAAAAACCGTTTGCGTTTCACCAAATACAAAACCCCTCGATCCCCAAAATCACTCGAGTTTTATTTCTCTCTCATTATATAAACTCAAAAATAGAAATTCTTCACTCTACTGCTCATCGTCTACCTCCACCGGCGAATCTTTCGATCTACTACCCTGCACTCTCAAGTTCTCAAAACCCCAAATTCACCGATGGCAACTCCCACTACAAATCTCCATGTGCATGACGAAGATGAAGGACGACTAATCGATTCTACGGCAGAAAGTGCTCCAATCATAAAGCTACCTCTAAAACCTAACAATGTGCAAGTTATCCTTGATCCAAAAACCTATCAAGATGACTATAAGGTAATGATTGAGTTCTTACAGTATCAATCCTTGAACCGAACCCTAACCCTAACCAACCCCAACGTGCTTGAAATTTATGTTCAAGGGGTCTGGCAATCAATGTATGTCGCGGATGAAGAAACCCTTTTAGGAAATTTCAGCCATCCCACTGACCCTGAAAACACCGTTGAAATTCCTATTGCAAAGAAGAAAATTGCTAGGCACTTCCACTTGCCCCTGCCTGTTCTTGTAATTGACGAGAAAAAAGTCCCAAATCCAGATCTTGATAAGTTCCCTACCACTGAAGCTTTGTCGGCATTTATCAATTTCTTGGGATACAATGAACCACTTACCAAGCTGTCTGAATTTAAAAGGAAGCATCTTCCTCCCATGTGGAATGTTCTGGTTTCTATTCTCAACAAGAGTCTCACTTGCAAAATTGGTTCTCAAGATCAAGCTAGCAGGAACATTCTTACTATCATGTATGGAATGTACTTCAATAGGCCACTAGATTATGCAAGTTTGATCTTTTAGGAAATCAAAGCTTTTGTACATACCAAAGTCTCACATCAAAGCCATGGCAAGCCTCTTCCAGCACTGATGTTTCCAAGATTCCTCTCCCTGTTTACTTTTCCAGCCATTGGTGCTCTGTATGCACCCTTCATTCAGCCTTTCTGCAAAGTAGCTACTATGAATTCTCATAAGCCAACAATTGACAAAAATGGTTATCCATCTCCAAGGGCACTATCCAGGTACATGCTGAATCTTATTCCTGAAACCTCTCCTAATCTTCTGTCTTATAGAAGCTCTTTGGTATTCTTAGAACCGAGAATACCTACCCCAGAGCACTTAAAGCCAATCGTAGAAATTGAGGGGTCAAGTGAGAATGAGGCTGAAAACAATTTTAGTGACCACCCGAGTGATTCTGCCCATCCTGATAGATTAATGCAAGAAGCAACAGAAGATGTCCAGGGAGACACATTTGTGCGAACCCTACCGAGTCCAACCAGGGTAACCACCACTACCGAGGTAGATGCCAACACATCTACACTCATTGAAAAAGGACAGCCCAGTCCAAACCACCTAGAGACCAACCGATCAGAGGATATCCTTCAACTGAATCAAGTACAGCCGGTGAAACCACATCATCTTCATCACCCTCTCAAAAGGGTGATGATAAAAATATAAGAGTTCCATCCCCCCAGAACTCGCCACAACCACCACCACTCGTTGATGTCTCCGTGACCAACGAAGTTTTAGGGATCCCAGAGGGTACGTTCATACCCTTTGGTAGTTTAGACGTTGACGAATTCCCATCAGAGGGGTTACAGCATAGGGTTGCACCACTTACCGGAGTTTTCCAACTCCCTCAAGGTAAGCACATTGTGTTCAGCTCCTCATCCTCTGATGACGAGGAACAAGCTGAAACAATCAGAACAACCGAATAGGTGTCTATTAATAACAGCCCTCGAACACAGGTTGGAAGTCCCTCCACGCTCAACGTCAACACAGGCGTGAACGAGAGGCTCTCTAAACACGAGAGACAAGGGGCCCCATGTGTTGGGGATGCACCGGTTTCTGAATTTGTAACCAATGCAGCATTTAAGGCATTTAATGATCAAATTCAGAGATCTGTGGAGAATCTAAAACTTTCCCTCCTGTCCCACCAATCAACGCTCTATGAAATTAAGACCGCTCAACTTGCACAGACTCAGGCTTTGGAATCCATCCAGAAGTTCATTTCTGACAATGCCGAGTCTCGAAAGAAACTTGGCCTCTGACTTCTTCAATCGACTAGACGCTGACATCAAGGCTAATGCAGAGGCGATCTGTAATTTTCCCAATGACATTCCAACTCTAGAAGTCACTCTCTCTGCAAATAAGTATGGATCCTTCGTTGCAGACATCAAGAAACTCATTGATGTTGTGACTCCTTCAGAAGCCTCTGCCTCCTCCTCGTCTTTAGTACGTAAATCAGATATGGCCATCTTTCAGAAGGCTATGATGGACAAATTCAATGGTCTAACGGACAAATATGTATCTAAGACCAATACCAGCACCACGAACTTGGATCAGAAGGTATCTACCTTAGAAACCTCAGTTTCAAAATTATCATCTCTAGTCTGCTTTCTGTCTGCAGAATATGAAGAAAATAAGAAAGCCAAAGCAGCAAGAGCATGCAAAAAGGCGGAGTTGAAGCGAAAGAAGTCTGAGAATCAGGATCCTGATTCTCAGAAGGGGGAGAATGCTTCCAAGAAGGCAAAGGTTGATGGTGCTAAAATGGCACCACCTCAAGATAAAGGAAAAGCCCCTGCCGCTAGACCCTTTGAACCACCTTTGTCAAAACAAACCCCTCTTACTCCAACACCACTAGCCGTAAACTCTGGTCCTCTTCCCAAAGATCCAGACATGGCCAAATTCATTCTCGAAGTTTTGGGAAATACAAAAAAGCCTCGACCTCAACCTTCAAAATCTCGGCCACCCAAACCTCAACCACAACCCTCACAATCTCAACCACCCAAATCCCAACCTCAACCTTCACAATCTCAGCCACTTAAATCTCAACCCCAAACAGACCAATCAGCCTCCTCTTGTGCCAGAACTAGCTAATTCACAGCCATTCAGAACCCACATCCCTCTGCCCCTGTGTCTGGAAAACTAACTGCTGAAGAAGAAAAAGCTAAAGCTGAAGCCGATAAAGCGAAGGCTGAAGCTGATAAAGCTAAGGCTGAAGCTGATAAGGCCAAGGCTGAAATTGAAAAGGCCAAGAGAGAAGCATCAAACAAAAGAAAGGCTGAACTCCATGAACGGAAAAATAAGTTGGGGAGGTTAGAACTAGCAACTTTGGAAATTGAGAACAGTCTCATGTATGCAGCTACAGATCAGAAAGTATTCTTAATGCTTCCAAACTTTGCAAATGACTATCATGTGAGGGATGAAGTCAAAAGCAAATTTATGAGTCATAGGCAAGCAAGGAAAGAGGCTTATTCAAAATTGCCTATCAATAAAATCTCTGGAGTCAAGCATGTTAAATTTGAAAACACAAAGATCATGTACACAATCTATGAGGTGATCAGAGAAGACAACAAAACGTACTACTTCTGTGATAATGATCTGTTACCTATTAATCCTTCTGATCTCATACCTCTGGAAAGCCATATGAAAAGTAAAATGAATCAAAGGATTGATGATCAGAACAAAGTTGCCTTCTTCCGAATCATTGACTGCATGAAAGCCTTCATCTGGTATAGAAGACAGGTAGACTTTCAAACAGGCCTAGATCACAAGGTAGTAAACTTGAGCATCTCTACTCCCAACGAAGATAGAGAGGGCCTCGATCATCTGACTGTTGGAAATATCTTGATAGAACCTGAAGATGGCATTGTATTTAAAAGACCAATCAGAAGGAGCTTCTTTAGGATCTCAGAGGCACATAAGTACTCTTCAATTGTTGTGAAAATTGTCAAGAGCTTTGCATCACTTTAGGTCGACGACAGAAATAAAGATAAAAAGGACAGAGATATAGCTAAAAGGATTAATACACGACTCGACACAATCTTGAAGGTCAGAGAAATTACTGATCTATTTTATAAGGTTGTTACTTCTTGCTCTAATGTCGCCTTCTAATCCATTATACGAAGCCCTTTATCAAGAATTAAAAAAATATTAACAATGGGTTAGTTGCTGAACCAACTAGAAGTGGGAAGACAATATATGCAGAACTTACAATCATAAGGAACCATCAGAAAGGATCTGATAGCGTCATGCGTGTTGTGTACATTGCTCCTGTTGAAGCACTTGCCAAAGAGCGATATAATAAATGGAAAAAGAAATTCGGAGATAGGCTTGACTTAAGAATTCTAAGTTATCAAGAGAAACAACAATGAATTTGAAATCGTCCAGAGAAACAACAACGGATTTGAAAGCACCTAAACGAAGTTATTGATTTCACATTATGGACTTCATACTTAGGGGGAGATTGTTAGACTTCATTCTATGGAAAGTATGAACCAGAATAGTACAAGTACCAAAGTTCAGAAGTTAAGTCAGAGGTTTCATCTTCTGACTTAAGTCATGCCAGAAGCGTCCAGAGACTTGAAGAACCTCTAGACACTAATTGTTAATCCACACGCGCTTATGATGACATGGCGATCACACTATCCGTGCGTCTCTATATCTAACTGATTATGTTGTTAGTACTAGATGACGTGTCAGTTGCTGATAGGCTAGATCGTTAACTTTTACTTTGTAATAGTGTAAATAGATTCATTCATCATTGTAAATGTAAACGATCTTGAAGAGAAATTACGTTGTTCATTCATATGTATTGTAATCAAATTCAAGGTTATTAATATGGTTTCCCGATTACTCTTCAATTCTGTTCTTACTGTACTGCTTATCATTACTGATAACTATTAATTATAGATCGTAATTGCTTCCGCTCATATTGTGTTATACGATCTATTGATTTAGTATTAGAAAAGGATCTGGGTTCCAACAGACTCCACTCTAAAAGCAATGTCTTCCCAAAATTCATCATTTTCACAGTAAAAGCTTTAGACCAAAATATCATTAGTAACGAAAAGCTTTAAATAGAATACCCGTTCAATCATGAACTCTTCATCTTTTACTCACCCAAAATGTTAAAGAACTTAATGTTTTCATATACCAAATTATGGACAAGCTCCATTTCTTTAACACCAAAATATGGTCAAGTCTCGAAGATCCACTAAAACAAAATGTGGATAATACTTCATACACCAAAATACGTCACCGAAAACAATGGATAAGACTCAATACCCAAAACAACACATTTCGGTGATGGCGGAGACCCGTATCCGTCGACAATGGCGTATACGAAGTAAACCATATTTTCAACGTTGCTAGTAGCGCCCTAAGATCACGGTCCCCGCGTATGACCCATCAACGAGTACCCACCACAATACCTAAGGTCCTAGAGCCGACCCATACGGATTCATCTCTGAAATGCCCCGATCCCAGACCCACTAAAACACATGGGTCCCGACAGCATACTCCAACGAGTTTCATCATCGTAATACCCAGGGTCGTAGAGGCATACCCACATCGGACCATCTCTGTAATACCCACAGTCGCATAGGCATTCCCATCTTTGAAATACCGACTACTAAACACCTACTCAAGGTCGCAGAGGCATAATCATCTTTGTAATACCCCCGGTCGCAGAGGCATTCTCAGCTCTGAAATACCGACTAATAAAAAGCCCAACGGCTTGCGGCCCCAAACAAGGGACTCGAAAGTCTCTCAATGACCAAGGCACTCATTCATGTGCCTATGGATCCAAATGCAACTCAGTCTAAATTACATGATTTCGACCCGAGTGAACACCACCCTCAATGCATCTACTAAAACATAAATAACTCCAAAAGCTTGACATGTAGTCATTTAAATCGGACAAAGTCCATGAGACTCATTTTAGTCAAAAACCGAGCAAAAGTTCTATAACTCAATGTTTATGAGATTATCCTAAACATTGGTTGAGACTAACCATTTTTTTTGCCAAATGAAATGATATTCATACATTTTCCAAAATGTCTCATAACACCATAACATGTAATTTCCAAAGGTTTATAAATCCAATATTCTCAAAATACCATTGACACCAAATAATCTTCATTTATAAAATAAAACATCAAGACCTCTCATGAAATATGTTTTATTTATCAAAGCGTCAAGAATCCAAATATAACATTTCGTAAGATTTATAAAACCTTTTATACCAAATATTTGCATATCATCAAAATACTCAAACATTTGACAAATAGCAAGTAAAACATATTAGTATATCAAAATGGACATTTTTGGCACGTACACTGTCTTTCACAAAGCAACTTGAAGTCACCTAGCTAGATTTTGGCTAAATCTAGGTTTACCTCAAAAGCTCCATTTGAAGGTAACATCCAGATCTGCAAGCTTCCATAACTAGAAACCTTTTTAGTTCATAAACAACCTAAATACATCAATAATAACTCCCAACAATCAGATCCATGAAAAACTTAGTCAAAAATCTCAAATCTTCCAAAATGGTCTAAACCCCAAAATAAAGAAAATGCCTCAAAATAATGTTCTACAGAACTAAACAAGAAGGTTTTAGCAACAAATAGGGTTTAGGAGAGTTATATTAACTTACAATCTCGATTTGGAAAAAAACCCCAAAAACCGTCAACAATGGTGGAAGGAAGTTGGAGAAGATGAAGGGAAATCTTTCCAAAATGCTCTAGGAACATCTAGCGAATTTACTCCATTGATTTAGACTTGAAGAGCTCTAAAAAACGAGAATATAGGAAGAAAAATCGTCAAAAACGGAGTTGGGATGACGGAGATATGAAGAAATGAAGAATGAATTCGTGTTTATTAACTTTCAGCTCGAACAGTGAGTTATACGGGTTGGGTCGTGACCTCAAGCCGCAGGCCCAGTTGTGCGCGTCAGGGAGTGGCCCAGACCATCTTCTGCTTCAATGAAAAAGATTACTGAATGGAGCATGCTAAAATTTGAACTCGAGACCTGCCACAGACAACCAAGGCGCCTTCCCACTGCGCCCTAGCTTCTTTTTGTTTAAATAACAACCAGTAAGCTCAGTTTATTTAATCTTTCCTATTCAACTTCCTTTAAGCCACTTCGACATCGATATCGGCTCGGATGCGTCTCGATTTTACCCAAGGGCTCATTCATTATTATACAAGTTGCTCCATCAAACCATCTTCATATAAAATAATTTGCAATAATAATTCTCCAATTAACTGCCAAATTATTCCCAAAATCAAATCAACCAACATTAAACTTTTAAAATACGATCTCGCTAAAATAAATTAACTTTTTAAAAATTCCGGGTGTTACAACAATGTTTCTTGTCTTGTGTTGCCATTCAAATCTTCCTGTAATTTCAAACGGCGGTTGCTTCAACCGTCCCCTCTCCAGTCTTGATCCAGTTGATTTTTGAACAATGATTATCCTAATTGTTTTTCCTTGTGACGCGATGCTTACTGCCCTCGTCCCTTCGATCGATGGTCTGTCTGACCGTTCGATGTTCTCCGGTTTCGTTTTTCTTTGGTGGGTTTCTTGGTTTCTTGAATGATAATTGAAACATGATTGATCTTTGATTCTTGTTTGAACCCTTGGCTCTGATACCATGTTTAGAATCTGCACAGGTGTAGATGTTCCCAAGATCTTGCAATCTGGCCATCCCATAGATCATAATGCATTCAACATCATTCATAAAAAAGGATAGAAGAAAGAACAAGAAACGTGGGTTGAACCCTTTAATAATCTGGAAATATATATATATATTAGAATTACACACTTGAAATTGTACAAATTCAAACATATATATAGACACCGAAAAGGTGCCTACGGACCATTGCAATGGTTCGTATGGTGGTGTTGTTTCATGAGCAGTCATACCCTTTTAATTACATCAATACCTGCCCCTATAACCAACTTCTAACTAACTGGTTACAAGTTTGTCATTAAGTTCCAACATTCCCCCCCCAATGACAAAACAAGAAAATTCATTGTTCTTCCTTTCTTGATCCTCCTTGTTTATGCTTCTTAAAAAAATCATGTTTAGAATCTGAACAGGTTTAGATCTTCCTAAGATTGTGCAATCTTGCCATCCCATAGATCATCATCCATTCAACATCATTCATAGAAAAGGATAGAAGAAAGAACAAGAAACGTGGGTTGAACCCTTTAATAATCTGGAAATATATATTAGAATTCCACACTTGAAATTGTACAAATTGATACATATATATAGACACCGAAAAGGTGCCTACGATTCATTGCAATGGTTCGTATGGTGGTGTTGTTTCATGAACTACACGCTTTCAATTACATCAATAACTGCCCCTATAACCGATTTCTAACTAACTGGTTACAGATTTGTCATTAAGTTCCAACAGTCGGCACTTGATCCATTTTAAAGGTTCACTCGCTCGACCAAAATCCTGGGCAACCCCGCCTTTTGTAGAACAAATAAAAACTTGTGAGTTTATTTAAAAATGATAGTTTAATTCCAACAAAAGAACAAAGAAAACGCTTAGAATTATGATGGCCTCGATATGAAACAGACATAAATCAGTGAGAATGAAGAAAATTCAGATATAAAACGCCATGCTATCTTGCTATATAACATTATGAAAAGCTTGCCTTCTTTTATGCACATTAGTTTTGCCGTTATGGAAAGGGCTTAGGGTTCGAGTAATCACTTTTGTTGTAAGGATTCTGTTCTAACATTCACAAGCATGCATGAATGGTATAATTTAATTAGTGTGTTTGATAAAGCATATGTATGTATTGTATCTATCTTGTTTGTAATAAACAAATAGCCTCAAGTTTAGCCAAAAAACCATCGTTAACTAACCTTTTTTTAGAGTAAATTACAACTTTGGTCTCTGTGGTTGCCACCTACTATCAAGAGTAGTCCCGATTTCAAACTAATTACAAATTTGGTCATTGTGCTTGGCATTTGATTTTAATTTTTGTCCCTCTATCTAACTTCTGTTAAAAAATGTGTTAACTCAGGGGCATTTTGGTCCTTTTACGATATCTATAAAACTAATTAGAAATTAAAATACAAAAATTATTATTATTATATGTAATACACATATACATATTTACACAGTACATAAACCGATCTACATATACGAATTCAAGGGCAGCTCAGCCGTCCCTTCCTCGGAGCTCCAGCCGGCGACCATTCTCTTCTCCAGCAGAACTCTAGCCGGCGACCCTCCCTCTTCCCCTTTTGTGCCGAGTGAACCCAGATCTGATTGAAGAACACAAGGAAGCATCCTTTGTGAAACTGATTTTGATTTTCGTTTTAGTCTCATTTTCGATGAAGAACCAGACGACTTCCCGACGACTCCACCTCTCCCTGAACTCCCACTCTGCCTCGATCTGGATTTGATACGAAGCGAGGTCACACCATTCCAGTCGATCTACTTCTCGAAAACAACCAATCTCTTTCTGGGTTTTTTTAAAATGAATTTCCAGGTTTGTGTTTATGGATTCTGAACTTGGACTTGGATTTTCTTTCATCATCTATACTTTGTTCAAATCTCAAATGGTTTTTGTATTTTTATAGACTTTTTTCTGGATGTAAGTTTGAAATCGGGTTTGTTTCAATCTCCGTGTTTTTTTCATTTTTAGATCTAGATTTGTTTTGAAATTTGACAGGATGTACTTTTGGTTAAGATTTGAATTTCGTTCAACCTTCGATTTGTTGTAGAGGATAGGAGGATTTGAAGAAGAAAAATGGTTTGTGGGTTCTGTTTTTATATCAATAAAATCAAGAAACAGTTGGGTGTTTTTTTCTGGATTTAAGTTGTTCGATTAATGTAGCAAGAAAAATGGTTTGTGGGTGGTGTTGGGTACGTTTCCAAGGGAACAAGAAGATCATCGGTTATGATCGAACATCCCCCGATAAAGGATATAGGTTTTAACCCCAGTGGTTTCATGTGCATCTCCTGTTGATCCTCTGCGTTTTTCATCGGTTATGATCGAACAAGAGATGGCAGTGGTGGTTGGCCGAAGAATACGGTGGTGGTGGTCTCTAGTCTGTATACATGTAGCAATAATAATACTAATAATAATAATAATAATAATAATATTTATTTTTTATTTAAATTTTTAATTAAAAATTACAGATATTATAAAAGGACCAAAATGTCCCTGAGTTAACAAGATTATTTTAATAGAAGTTAGATAGAAGAATCAAAATTGAACCCAATTGGTAACAACAATGGCCAAAATTAAAACCAAATGTCAACCACAATGACCAAATTTGTAATTAGTTTGAAATAGGAACTATTTTTGATAGTAGGTAGCAACCACATGCTCCAAACGTGTAATTTAGTCCTCTTTTTATATTCACAATTTATTGGCAACCCTAATACTTCCTTTTGTATTTTCTATAGACTTGGATATATTAGCACCCATTGATAGAAAACTTATACATGTTTAATATCCGGTTGTCCACTAGAACAAAATCAGATTTATTTGACGCTTAATTTCACGATGTGGACTGGACCAGAAATGTAATTGACTCGGTCATATATAATATATTTTACGGATTCTTTTTGTTTGTTTGTAATTTAACCATCTTTAGTTTCTACACATTCTAAATAAGTTCTAATTTTCTCGGTTTTTAATGTGTTCAACTATTCGTCGAGTTTTGTAGTCCCATTTTTTCTTTAGAGTAAGCTCTAATTTTGGTTCTCATGGTTTAGTGAAATCTTTGAAAGTGAGACTTAAACTTTAATAACTCTAAATATTGTCCTCGTGGTTCTTATTTTACTTTGAAAGTGGTCCCTAATCACTAACCCCGTTAAAACAATCCGCTAAAGGGAAGGATAAAATCGTCCTCACCATTTTTGTCATCCTTTTTGTAACCTCCTATGTTTTTTCTTATTTTTGTAAAATAAATGAAACATAGGGATCAACTTTGTAATTAGTTATGATGTATATACATATATATATTATGAGGTCCTGATAGCAAAATAAACACACTTAAAGTGCGTCACAAAAATGTTGCAAGTGTACACCACTAATGCGTTCGCTTTACAAGTAATATACCGGTAAATACCGGGATCGTCCAAGGACTGGTCTTACTAAGATTCAGAGATTTGTCCGAGCCATCGGTGCAAAGTTTCGGTTTTAATAAAAATAATGGTTTGTTTGTTGGAATATTTGGAAACTTTTGTAAATAATAACAATTAATTAAAAGCGGGTATGGGTGTAAGTTTTCCCCGAGAGTTGTTTAATTATTTACATGGTTAATAAAACCGGTTACAATATAGTCCCATACAATTTTTTCCTCTCGAAGTTCCATTATAAGGGTTGTAAAAACGATTTTATTATAAAGTTACAACTAATGCTAACCTTCGATTTGCCAATCGTAACTAAGTAGATCTCGAAGATCTTAGCTCCGCCGGATGTGGAGGGATGCGCATATCTCTATGACACACCCACTCGACCGACATCTGAACCTTAGTACGATTATGCAAAAATCCAAATCTCTATGTGATTATTAAAGATTTTCTCAAACCTTCTTGCATCATTCAAGCCGTATTTCAGATCCGCCCTCTCGAGGTCTAAGATCTAATATTAACACTTAAAGTGATCAACTTGTCCGCGTTGAGATGAAGCTTCAACTCGAATGACCAAACCGAGAGTTAGCAAAAAGTCGTAATACCCAAATGTTACATTTGAACTCTCGGGTTTGGCTTACACCCACACCCAAGGGGGGGGGGGGTTTATCTACGACACATACTTAAAGAAATACAGAAACATAAATACTGAAACATAAATTGCATTAAACGTAAATGGCCACAGTGGTCAGTGCCCACTGTGGTGGACGAGAAAGTAAACTGTAGAAAATTAAAATTACAAGAAAGTTAAATGATAGAAGTTGAATTATCAGCTGAGTTGGTCTCTAGCTTGCTTGCCTTCAAATGCATGGCCTTATATCTCCTTTTATAGTTGAAGAGGAGAAGGGTGATGAAAGTGACAAAACACTTGGGATGGTGATAGTAGAGAGGAAAATGACTTGTCATTGCTTGTCCTTATCCCTTGTTGTCTTCTTCCTTTTAGCTCCATCTTACTTATTTTGTCTTCATCATTTGACTTCTCTTCTATTGTTTCATGAAAGCACAACCCCTTGATCCTTACTGCAGCCTAAATTTCTTAACACTGAAATGGAAACAAGTCCTGAAGAGTTCTCTGCATTTGATGCCTTGCCACAGTGGTGACTTGCCACTATGGTTTAAACGTTCAAAACTGACTTTTTAGTTATTTTCCAGCCATGGGACTAATTTGGACCAAAGAAAGTAGATAAGGCTCAAATGGGTGTTTATGTGGGTGAAAAGGATTGAAGAGGGTTTAAAAAGATGACAAATAACTCTAATATTTGAAGGTTATCACACCCCCAAACTTGAGATATTACTTGTCCTCAAGTAATGAAAAAAAGAAAAAGAATTAACCGGATGATTTGACGCTCTAAAAAATTGAGTGGGATGTACACATGATGAATTACCTTTGGACCTTCGCAACGTACGCCTTCTTCTTGTCCGCATAACTATTGGTTTGATCAGTAGGGCTTGTATGGGTGCGTGTATATGGCTTCTAACTTCTTCGGGAAAATTGTTGACCCCCAAACTTATTTGCCTTTGCGGGAAAAAGTTTATTCAAAGCCTTGGCTATTTTTTTGTTTTTCTATTTTCTTCTATTATATATATATATTTGTTTTTTTGGTTTTGTGATTTTTCTATTGTTTTTCTTTGAGAGAATTGATTGCCAAATGGTTTGGTGACCATAAAAAAAATTTCTGTTGATTTTCTTTAAATATGAGTATTTTATTTTTCTTTTTGAAATAGGATACGGTCCTCCCCCAAACTTGAAAACTGCAATGTCCGCATTGCGTGGGAGAGGTGTTGAGTGGCTAAGTGAAGGTGCAACGGGAAGTGTATGGGCCAAATGAAAGGTGGCCTACGTCTTTTCAAACCGTAAGAAATGAGGAGCAAAAATATGGCGTACCTGCAAAAGCGTTAGTCCTATCAAGAGAAAAGGGAACAACAAGCATACAATAACCAATAAATAAAACACGCCAGACGGTTACCAAGTTAATTAGTGTCAGAGAAAGAGAACCCAAACAGAAAGTTAACACAAAAGAAACAGTAATAAGACAAAAAAATCAGTTCATGGGGTGGTAAACAACCAAAGAAGTCAGGGATGTGGGGATTCCCCACTGTGGCGAACAGCGGCAGTGGCATCAATAACAGCGCTCAGATCAGCTGGAAAGGGAGGTAAGGGGACATCAGCAGAAGTAGTAGCTTGACTATGACGCCTGGCAGCAGCTCTATCCCGGTCCCGTGCATACGACCAATAAGAAGCACAATGTTCCTCCGCACGAGCCATCCGACAATCTAAAGTAGCAACCTGCATCAAAAGATTATTAAGGGCCTTAGTGTGCCCTTCGAGTTGCCCAATGAGGATCATCAACCATGGCTCGGAGCCATAGGGCGGCAAGTCGGATGTGTGCTGCTGGTCTAGTGGTGGGACGGAGTGCGAGGGTCCCGGCTCAGATGGTCCCGGCTGTGATGGACCTTGCTGTGACGGACCTGGCTGTGACGGGGCTGCAGTGGTGGCTTTTTGTCGTCGGGTTCGCACCCGAGCTCTAGCAGCAACTGGTTTGGGGAACTCCACCCCTGCAAAACGCTTTGATCGCCGCATGCGATCCATCGTGCCCTAGTCAATGGATGAAGTGCCGAACAGGATGTCAACAGTGTCGCATTCCTGCACTCCAAAAGCACTCAACAACCGGGTGATTAAAGCAGGGCATAAGAGGCGTGAACTTGTGCGGGTCGTAGACTCGCCTAAGGTAGTACGTATAATCGGACCCGAATTGATGGGCAAATCCATCAGGATGCAGTAGAGCAGAACACATTTGTCAAAAGTAAGCGTACTATCATGGCTGGAAGGCATGATGTTATGCCTTAGAAATTGAAACCATAGGCTAGCTGCAAAGTTCAAGTGACTAGACAATTATCCGTCTTTTGTTATTTGTCGTCCATCCAAACCTTGGGAGTGTCAGCACACTAGCTATCTCAAGGTGTAGTGGTTCAGGGACACCCTCAACAATAAGTGTAGCTAATGAACATATGGGAGGGGGTATGATTCCCAAGGTGCGATTTATAGTGACACTGGAACATTCCACTAATTTATCCCAAACAGGTACCAAGTCTCCATATATTTCCCCAAAGGCAGTATAAAATTCATGGACGAAAGTGACATTAATGCGACACGGCTGTTCTATCAAATTGGTCTAGTTTGTGCCTCCAAATGGGACTTCACACAGTCAAAAGCCTCAGCTAAAACTACATGAAAGCCCCTCTCAACAAGTAAGGGTTTGCGAGCAATAGCATTATACCTGTCCTGATAAGAAAGTGGTTCGAGAATGGTCCGCTTCTTACGCTTTCGAGTATGACGGGACGATCCGGCCGCCTTTGCTTCAAAGTCACTGTCATCGCTAACCAACTCAGTGGGTTGGGAACTCACAGTTGGGGAGTCGGCTGGAGGATACCCTGAGAGTGCTTGCCGAAGAACCTGATGCATGATCCGTGTCATCACTATGGTTGGGTACCACAGTGGTGCGTTTGCGTAATTTTCGTATAGGCGATTCGGCCACCATTGGCATTTTCCCACGAGCATCAACTTGTCCCAATGGCACAGCCAAACCTTCAGAAACCTCATCATTGAAGTATTTGCCTACGTCCGATTCGTATGCCTCCTCTTCCCCCATTTGGTTGAGATCAAAGCTCCTCGTATCCCCTTCTTGCCTCAACTTCCCAAATGCATATGTGAGAGGGTCTAGGGTTTTGGTTGTTTTTCGGGTGGAGGGTGGGTTAAGACGGTGCCAGCGATGGGGGTGTTAGGGTTTTGCTGTTTGGGGGGGGGGGTAAGGAACGACGGAGGAGGTGTTTAGGGGAGGGTCTAGGGTTACCTGAGTTCCGTCGCCGGCGATTTGGAGGTTTTCCGGAATGGCGCTCGACAAAGAATCAGCGGCATCGTCGGTGGAGGAGCGTTACTGGTCGGAGGTGAGTGGAGGAGCGGTGATCCTTGAGCAGCGGGCGGTGATGATCTGGGTTCTTGTGAGTCGCCGGCCGGTGATGGATCCGGTTGCCGGAATTTTTTGTCGAGCCATGGGAGGAAGAGAAAGGGGTTCCAAGGTTTTAAAAGTTTTGAAAAAAAGGAAAAGGGGGAGGTATAAGGGTGGACGGTTCCTTTGGGGGGTTTTAGGAAGATCTCAAAATTTTTAAACTTTTCAAAATAAAGATTGGGAAGCGAGCCTTTTGATGTGTAACCCAAAAATATGAAACTTCTCCTTTTTCATACTAAAGAAATATTTCAGTACATTCAAAAAAAAAACTTGTCACTATTTTGTACTTTGGATTTTTGTGGGATAGTTCTAAAATAATGACACTTCTTTGTTTTTCAGTAAAAAAGCAAATATTCCAGTATTCTAAAAAGAAACTTTCACATTTTTGTGTCTTGGATTTTTGTAGGTTGGTTGGTCAACTCTTTGCACAGGTGTCGACATGGGGTTGTACACTGAAATATCCACTCTCTCTATTATCCACAAGATAAATGACTTCCCCTACTGACTTTTGGGCGATGTGACCACAGTGGTGACAAAGTCACCACTCAGCTGAAAATTTCTGCAAACAAAGAAATGAAAGTAAAACAATACTAGAATTACTCCTACTATTTACAGGGGTTATTTCTAACCCACATGACCTGCTTTGAGAAGAGTCTTTAATCATGGTTAGGCACTCCTCCGGGGAGGTAGTGCTTAACTCGATGGTCGTTCACACGGAAAGTGCTACCATCTTCGGGATTGATTAAATTGATAGTACCACAAGAACCAACCTTTTCAATTGTGAATGGACCTGACCAACATGATTTGGGTTTACCCGGGAATAATTTTAAACGGGAGTTAAAGACTAAGACTATTTGGCCTTCAGAAAAATTTCGGTTTTCTCTTTATTAATTTTAGCATTTTCGTATGCATGGTGCCGCAATTCTTCCAACTCAACCAATTGAAGCTTTCTCTTATTACCCGAGGTATCCTCAGACATATTCAATTCCTTTGTGGCCCAAAATGCCTTGTACTCCAATTCCAAAGGAAGATGACATGCTTTGCCAAAAACGAGACGATACGGGGACATGTCCAATGGGGTTTTAAATGCGGTACGGTATGCCCAAAGTGCATCATCCAATTTAAGTGACCAATCTATACGATGAGGCTTGACGATCTTTTCTAAAATAGTTTTAATTTCTCGGTTCGAAAGCTCGGCAAGCCCATTCGTTTGAGGATGATAGGCGGTGGCCACTCTATGTTGGATGTTGTACTTGCTAAGGACGGCACTTAACATTTTGTTAATAAAATGAGCCCTCATCGCTAATTAAAGCTCGGGGTGTTCTGAAACGAAAAAAAATGTTTTTGTGTAAAAAGTTTACAACCGTCTTAGCATCATTATGAGGGCAAGAAATTGCCTCCACCCATTTGGAAACATAATCCACCGCAACCAAAATGTACTGATTGTTAAAAGACATAGGAAACGGTCCCATAAAATTGATGCCCCAAACATCAAAAAGTTCAACTTCCAAAATATTGTTTAGGGGCATTTCGTTTCTTTGGGAGATATTTCCCATCCTTTGACATTGGTCGCATCGTTTCACATATTCAAAAGAGTCTTTAAAAAGAGTTGGCCAAAAAAATCCACTTTGCAAAATTTTAGCCGCCGTTCGTTGTCCACCAAAGTGGCCACCGTATGGGGAGGCATGACATTCTTGCAAAATCTTTTGAATTTCCAAATCGGGTACACAATGTTTTAAGACTTGATCGGCTCCGATTTTAAAAAGATGGGGGTCATCCCAAATATATTGCTTACAATCATGAAGAAATTTCTTATATTGTTGTGCGTTGCGGTTATACGGTCGTAGCCTACTAGCAAGGTAGTTGGCTATGTCCGCGTACCATGGGTGATTCTCTTCACGAAAGTGTTGTATTGCCAAAATTTGCTCATCGGGAAAAACTTCTTTAATCTCATGACTTCCACCACTAGAATTAACACCTTCTAAGCGTGAGAGATGATCCGCCACTTGGTTATCCACTCCTTTTCTATCAACTATCTCAATATCAAGTTCTTGTAAAAGTAAAACCCAACGGATAAGCCGAGGCTTTGCGTCGGCTTTGTTCATGAGATACTTGATAGCGGAGTGGTCGGTGTGGACAATCACCTTGGTGCCAATGAGGTAGGCCCGAAAGCGGTCAAAAGCGAAAACTACGGCAAGCAACTCTTTTTCGGTTGTGGTATAATTAATTTGAGCATCGATCAAAGTTTTGCTTGCGTAGTAAATCGGATGAAATATTTTATTTCGCTTTTGACCCAAAACGGGCCCTACGGCCCAATCGCTTGCATCACACATAACTTCAAAAGGAAAATTCCAATCCGGTGCAACAACGATTGGGGCCGTAACAAGGGCGGTTTTTATCTTTTCGAACGCCATTTTGCATTCCGAGGTAAATTCAAATTTTTGGTCCACATGCAACAAGTTACATAACGGTTTTGCAATTTTTGAAAAATCTTTAATGAACCGTCTATAAACACCGGCATGTCCCAAGAAGGTTCTAATGCCTTTAACCGAGGTTGGCTCGGGTAATTGCATTATAACTTCAAGTTTTACTTTATCAACTTCTAGACCTCTTGGAGAAATTAAGTGTCCCAAAACAATTCCTTCTTGGACCATAAAGTGGCATTTTTCCCGCTTTAGAATTAAATCATGAGCTTCACATCGTTCCAAACTTTTTCTTAAATTATCGAGACAAAGGATCAAAAGATGTTCCAATTACAGAAAATTCATCCATAAAAACTTCCATGGTGTCTTCAATCATATCGGAAAAAATAGACATCATACACCGTTGGAAAGTCGCGGGCGCATTACATAGACCAAAGGGCATTCTCCTAAAGGCAAATGTACCGTATGGACAAGTGAAAGTAGTTTTGTCTTGGTCCTCGGGTGCAATGTGGATTTAGTTATACCCCGAATAGCCGTCTAGGAAACAATAATATTCTTTACCGGCCAACCTATCGAGCATTTGATCTATGAATGGTAATGGAAAATGATTTTCTTGGTTGCTAAGTTTAACTGTCGGTAGTCCATGCAAATGTGCCATCCGGTCAAGGTTCTAGTTGGTATAAGCTCGTTTTTGTCGTTGGTGATCACCGTGGTGCCACCTTTCTTTGGGACGCATTGAACCGGGCTTACCCAACTACTACTGGATATCGGGTGAATGATACCCGCATATGACCACTTTAAAATTTCTTTTTTCACCACTTCCTTCATAATAGGGTTAAATTTCTTTGCGGTTATTCCTTTTATGTCGGCTATGGTCCATCCTAAAGCTTTTTTGTGTTTCCTCAAGAGTTCCAACAATCCTAGTTCTTGTTCTACATTTAACTTAGATGAGATGATTACGGGTAGTTTTTCATCTTCCAAGAGATATGCATACTTAAGGTGGCTAGGTAAGGGTTTTAACTCTAAATCGGATGGTTGAACTATGGATGGGGGCTGAGTGGTTTTATTCTTAAAGTCCAGTTGTTCAAATGCTGCCACATCTTCCAAAAAATCATCATCAAAGGTCAGGTCATCAACTGTCTCTACAGTGGTGATGTCACCACTGCAGTGTTCTAGGTCCAGATTATCGCTTATGGCTGAACAGTCTTCTAACTCCCCATGAAATCTTAAAGACTTAAACACATTGAAGGTCACTTCTTCGTCATTAACTCTCATGGTAAGCTCACCCTTTTGGACATCTATTAAAGTTCTTCCCGTGGCGAGAAAAGGTCGTCCCAAAATGATTGGGACGTTTTTGTCGGCTTCATAATCTAGAATTAGAAAGTCAGCCGGGAAGATGAACTTATCTACCTTAACTAAAATGTCCTCGATCTTTCCTTTAGGGTATTTTATGGATCTATCCGCAAGTTGCAAGGTTACCGTGGTTGGCCGGACTTCTCCTATTCCTAACTTGTTGAAAACGGATAATGGCATGAGATTGATGCTAGCTCCTAGGTCGCACAAGGCATGTCCTACTTCTTGGCCTCCTATGAAACACGGGATGGTGAAACTACCCGGATCCTTGAGTTTAGGTGGGATTTTAGAAGTGAGGAGGGCACTACACTCTTTGGTCAATGCTACAGTCTCGAATTCACTTAAACGCTTCTTTTTGTTTAGGATGTTTTTAAGAACATAACATAGTTTGGCATTTGCTCGAGAGCCTCTACCAGAGATATGTTAATCTGGAGTTGTTTAAAGATGTCCAAGAACTTCTTAAACTGAGCATCCACATTTCTTTGCATCAATCTGCGAGGAAAAGGTAATTCTCTTAGGTCAGGTTCCGTAGTTTTCTTAGTTGCTGATTTTTTCTCACGACTGGTAGTCGCAGCGTCACCACTGTGGTGAGTAGGGACTGGGGATTCGTTAGACACAGCGGGCTCGGCTACAACAGGGGTAGTCTGAATCACAGGGGAGTCTGGGGCTGCTGGTTCTGAGGTGAACAAAGTAGGAAAGTGTTGCTTATCGAAAGCATGCATTGACTCTTCCATTTCTTGTTGGATGGGAATGTCTACTAAGTCCGAACTACTTCTTAGAGTCACAGCCTTAACGTGTTCCTTAGGAATACCTCTAGGGGTCTCGGTGTCACTAGGTAACGTGCCTTGTTGTCTCCCCTTAAGTTCGGCCGCAAATTGACTAAGTTGGGTTTCAAAACCCTTCATTGTCGCATTGCTTTGATTTATGTGACCCCTAAGTAAAGATTCAAGGCTTTCTAAGGTTGTCTGTTGCTTAGGTGCATGGTACTGATATGACTGTCATTGATGGAATTGCAGGGATTGCCCGTTGTGGAAGGATTGTGGGGACTGTCCACTGTGGTAAGACTGGTTATTACCTTGCTGAAATCCCGGGGGATTCTAAGGACGGTTGGGGCCTGAATTTACCCCTGGAGGTTGTAGTCCAGGATTGCTGGACCAAGAGAAATTTGGGTGGTTTCGCTAATTTGGGTTATAAGTCTGTGAAAACGGACTATTTTTGGCATGACTTCCTACATAGTTTACCGAGACAGGGTTACCGGGACAGAGTTCATATGGATGATTTTCTTCACAAAACATACAACTTTCATTTTGATTAGCCACAACAGAATGCACTTGGTTTTTTTCTCCTAAGTTCAAATTATTTTTTACCAAGTTTGTCAAAGCAAGAATTTGTGCATTTAAAGAAGCGATGGTGTTTGAGTCTTTAACTCCCGAAGCATTCTTAGTAGTAAGTGCTCGGGGGTTTGACCAATCAGTGTTGTTATTGGCAACTTTCTCAAGTATTTCGTAACCTTCATTGTAGGTTTTTGCTGTAAAAGCTCCACCCGCTGTAGCATCGAGGACAATTTTTGCAGAGTTGGATAAACCATTGTAAAAGGTTTCCAACTGGATGCAATGGGGGATTCCATGATGTGGGCATTTCCTAAGAAGTTCCTTGAACCTCTCCCAAGCATCCGATACTGCTTCGTCATCCTCTTACCTAAATAGCAAAATTTCATTTCTGAGTTTGACATTCCTTGTAGGAGGAAAGTATTTTTTCAGAAATTTTTCGCACAAATCCGCCCAAGTAGCTATGGAGTTGGGTGGTTGCGAATTTAGCCAAGCTTTAGCTCTATCTCTTAGTGAAAAAGGGAAGAGTGTGAGCCTTAAGGCTTCGTTTGGAACATCTTGAATTCGAAAAGAGTCCACAACTTCGATAAATGATTTTATATGCGAATGTGGATCTTCCGATGGGAGTCCTCCAAATTGACCCGCAACTTGGATCATGGTAAACATGAGTGGTTTTATCTCAAAATGTTTCGCAGTCATATTGGGCCTATTAATACCCGAGCATAATTGATTAAACTTGGGGATAGCATAGTCCCTTATACATCGATCTGTGTCATCGGCAATCCGTACCGGGTTTTGTTCCGGTGGTGGTGGATCATTAGGTCTTCCCCCGTTAGCGACCATGTTGTTAGTGACGGGGGGGTTGCCGATTACGTGGATTCCTTCTACCTCTACGAGTTCTTCGTATGGTTCTTTCTATTTCGGGATCTAGAGGTAATAGCTCTCCGTGTTGTAGCCGTGGCATACAACACGGAAAAATACAAAACTCGCGACACGGGCTCAAGGATAATCAATATCTTAGGATTTAAAATCACGCCAATCCCCGGCAGCGGCGCCAAAAACTTGATAGCAAAATAAACAAACTTAAAGTGCGTCACAAAAATGGTGCAAGTGTTACACCACTAATGCGTTCGCTTTACAAGTAATATACCGGTAAATACCGGGATCGTCCTAGGACTGGTCTTACTAAGATTCAGAGATTTGTCCGAGCCATCGGTGCAAAGTTTCGGTTTTAATAAAAATAATGGTTTGTTTGTTGGAATGTTTGGAAACTTTTGTAAATAATAACAATTAATTAAAAGCGGGTATGGGTGTAAGTTTTCCCCGAGAGTTGTTTAACTATTTACATGGTTAATAAAACTGGTTACAATATAGTCCCATACAATTTTCTCCTCTCGAAGTTCCATTATAAGGGTTGTAAAAACGATTTTATTATAAAGTTACAACTAATGCTAACCTTCCATTTGCCAATCGTAACTAAGTAGATCTCGAAGATCTTAGCTACGCCGGATGTGGAGGGATGCGCATATCTCTATGACACACCCACTCGACTGACATCTGAACCTTAGTACGATTATGCAAAAATCCATATCTCTATGCGATTATTAAAGATTTTCTCAAACCTTCTTGCATCATTCAAGCCGTATTTCGGATCCGCCCCTCTCAAGGTCTAAGATCTAATATTAACACTTAAAGTGATCAGCTTGTCCGCGTTGAGATGAAGCTTCAACTCGAATGACCAAACCGAGAGTTAGCAAAAAGTCGTAATACCCAAGTGTTACACTTGAACTCTCGGGTTTGGCTTACACCCACACCCAAGGGGGGGTTTAGCTACGATACATACTTAAAGAAATATAGAAACAAAAATACTGAAACATAAATTGCATTAAACGTAAATGGCCACAATGGTCAGTGCCCACTGTGGTGGACGAGAAAGTAAGCTGCAGAAAAGTAAAATTACAAGAAAGTTAAATGATAGAAGTTGAATTATCAGCTGAGTTGGTCCCTAACTTGCTTGCCTTCAAATGCATGGCCTTATGTCTCCTTTTATAGTTGAAGAGGAGAAGGTGATGAAAGTGACAAAACACTTGGGATGGTGATGGTATAGAGAAAAATGACTTGTCATTGCTTGTCCTTATCCCTTGTTGTCTTCTTCCTTTTAGCCCCATCTTACTTATTTTGTCTTCATCATTTGACTTCTCTTCTATTGTTTCATGAAAGCACAACCCCTTGATCCTTACTGCAGCCTGAATTTCTTAACACTGAAATGGAAACAAGTCCTGAAGAGTTCTCTGCAGTTGATGCCTTGCCACAGTGGTGACTTGCCACTATGGTTTAAACGTTCAAAACTGACTTTTTAGTTATTTTCCAGCCATGGGACTAATTTGGACCAAAGAAAGTAGATAAGGCTCAAATGGGTGTTTATGTGGGTGAAAAGGATTGAAGAGGGTTTAAAAAGATGACAAATAACTCTAATATTTGAAGGTTATCAGGTCCCTTCAAGTGTTAAATCAATTATTTGTCTTAACCGTGTTAACTCATCGTTCACTGGTGAACACCATGCTCGTTCACTGGTGAACACCATGCTCGTATACTAATGAATGGTGTTCACCAGTGAACGAGCATGCATGTATGGAACCATTCGTTCACTGATGAATGGTGTTTCACTGGTGAACGAGCATGGTGTTCACCAGTGAACGATGGGTTAACACGGTTAACACAAATTATTGGGTTAACACTTGAAGGGGCCTCTATATATTATATACACATACATCATCGTCCCTGTCGCCATGAATGCAAAAACAAATTTTGACCCGTCGATGTCCCTTTCCGTTCCATTTCTGGTATATACCGGCCAAAAAAACATAAACACAGGAACTAAATAACAGGTGCCCTTTTCCTTTCCTCTCACGGCTTCAACACAAAACGGAACCTGCAACTCCGATCCAAACCCATCTCCGACCACCAAAACGAACCTACAACTCCGATCCAACCGAATCTCCGACCACCAAACGGAACCCGCAACTCCGATCCAACCCCATATCCGACCACCAAAACGAACCTGCAACTCCGATCCAGCCCAATATCTGACCAGCAAACCGAACTTGCAACTCCAATCCAACCCCATCGCCGACCACTAAACCGAACCTGCAACTCCGATCCAACCCTATCTCCGACCACCAAACGAAACCTGCAACTCTACCTCCACCACCAAACCCAAACTTTCAAGAAACATAGGGGGAGGCGTCGAAAATTAAGGGGGAATGGGTTTACCAGAAACGGAGATGGAGGGGGAGGCACTGGTAGTCTCGACCGGAAAGATGAGGAAGATACAAGATGATGTCGGAGGAAAGGGGTGAAAAGATGTTGATGGAGGGAAGGGATGGAAGGATATTTTTCACCAGAGGAGAGGTGTGAACGGTGGTCATCGTCAATCGAATCCGTTTTACATATATATGTTGACTGTTTATATGTACATTGGGTGTATTATATAATATACATAATATATACATTGTTCGTCACTAACTGCATATATTTTTAGGTTACTATAATATATATAATACTAGATTATAGATATAATATTAATATATAATATAGTTTGTTTTTGTCCCTTAAAGTTACAATATATACTCTGAAACCTTTAATTTAAAAAGATTAAATTAAAAATGTTAAAATAAAGAAAAATAGCAAAAAAGACAAAAAGTATCCCTAACTTGATTGATAGCTTTTAACAGAGTTAGGGTCGTTTACCAACTCTAACCGGGTAAGTTCTGTCCTGGGTAAGTGTGCTGACTAGGGTAAGTTCTGTCCCGAATAAGTGTTGTCCGGGTAAGAATGTTTACCAAATGTTTTTGGTAAGTACTTACCAACAACAAAATTACCATTATAACCTTCTTTATAATTATATGTAAAATATAATATAATTGATTTCTCAAAAAAAATTATAATTGTTTTCTTTTAATAGCCTCGATCTCCTAAAAAGTATTGGAATTTGTTTTTTTTCTCCTTCCTGAGCACCAAAAAACCTTTGAAGGGCTTAAGATCAAGTTTTTATTTTAGCAAAAATGGGTGGGCAAGTATGGAAAGAAAGGATCTGACCCGGGTAAGCATCATTTTGACACTTGTTGGGTCAGATTTCGGTCAGATTATGGTCATCATCTTGGTCAGATATGTGGTTTGGTAAACGCTCTGACTGTTGACCGGGTCAGATTTGCTGACCGAGTCAGACTGGTCAGCAGCTAGTAAACAACCCTTTAGTGACCAGGAACCACTTTCAAAGTAAAATGCAAACCATGAAGATGATTTCCACACTTATCAAAGTTTATGTCCCATTTTTAAAGATTTCACTAAACCATGGGGACCAAAATTAGAGTTAACTCTTTTCTATATTATTTTCAATGATTCGATATAGATTACATATATCTGTATTTTAAACAAAATGATAAAATGGATAGAAACTTTTAGCACATGCATTTTGTTAAATGGTAAACAAACGTTAACTAAATAACTGCAAACCGATTTAAATATTTTATGATAGGCTTGAATTTCCAAATCCCCAAATAGAAAACCATTCCTTGTAGAGTTTATGATTCTAAATACCGGCGAAAGATCGTGTAAGAATAAAAGTTAAGGATCAAAGGTTGTCTAGCCTAGTGGGTGGGAGGTAACATCCTAAGTCGCCAGTGGATGGTGTCCCTGGTTGGCGAGGGTTCTAACCCTGCGGCTGACAATTCTAAGGTATCCTAGTTAGTGGGCTGGTTCATAGGGCCGGATCATGGGCGAGTTCATGGGCTAGTCCATAGGGCTGGTTCATGGGCGTCGAGATTAGTCCGGTGGCACCCTTAAGTGGGAGCCCGGATACCCCAGGAAAGGATGTGTGAGTGTGTTTAACTGCCTTTAATAAAAATAATAAAAGTTAAGGTGAGAATCGTAAAAACTGATATAACTTCAAAGACCGGTGTCGCATAATCATACTGAATCAAAGTTAGAATCACTGACAAAGTACTTCGGTCTCTATTTATCGCTACACAACAAATATTTAGTCTCAAGCGTCCTAGAGATACTGGATAATTCGGTCCGTTAACTGGTATTTATTTAGGTGCAAGGCCTCTTTCAATAGAGTCAAGTGGCTGGCATATAAAAGACACAATCCTCGTATGCGGGCGCTAGCCTGATTATTAAATCTTCATTCGACCCTTTCCCTATCCATGCGAAGCAAATATGGTGCCCCTCACAGGGCTGTTCTCTCTTCAATTCCTAGGAGTGCTTCTCATTGTTGGAGAGCTCGAAGCTCTTCATAGTTAGGTGTGATATAAAATCTTATCTTAAAAAGAGACAGACCAGAGATGGATAACTCAAAGCCTTACCTTGACCAGGAAAACTGCAATGACATAATCGTTTATAGTCACTCACTGGAGGTTTGGAACTTAGGATCAAGTCATTCCATAGATATTATGGTAGGGTCACTACTCAATCACTGTGCCTTCCCACTAATCAGAAAATCCAAAGCCAAGGAAGGAATTTGATTGATATGGTGTCAAAAATGTACCGAGACAAACCAACCAATTAAGATACCAACCGTACCAATTTAATTGGTATAAACTAAATTGGTAGCGATTATATTGGTTGGTACTACCGTACCAATTTCACAAACATGGTTGGTACGTGGTATCGAAAATTCTATACCACGGTACTACCGTACTGTACCGACTTTTATATATATTATTTTTTTAATTGTTTTTGTATTAATAAATCAATTAAATGTATTGTATCATAATTATTTATAGTTTAGTTTTTACAGTTTTATAGTTTTTCTGTTTTTTACATTCACTTTGGGTTTGGGCCTCACTTAGGGACTTATTGTCTTTAGTTTACTTTAGAGTCTAGAAGACTTTTTAGTCCCATTTCAATATAACAGATAACAAAAGGTAGCAACCTAACCCTAACATAATCTCAAAGACTCAAACTCTCAGGGCAAGCACAACACAGTGACACACAAGCAGATTTTGGACAACAGATCATGTTAATTAGTTTATATTAAACATTAAACTTTGTGAACTTTGAGATGTTGGTATAAATACTGTACCAACACGTACCAACCGAAATAAGTTGGTACGTTTCAAGTTGGTAGTAATTACAGTTGGTTGGTATATGGTATAGATTTTGAATACCAATTATAATTGGTTGGTACACGGTATTGGGAAAAAAAACATGGTACCGTACCACGTTCACCCTAGATATGGATGCTTTATTGAAGCTCAATCGGAAATGAACCCGAGAACCTAGGCCTATTAACCACGATTTTTCAAAGTACGATTCCAGGGAACAGACTAAAAAGAAAAAGAAATGACTATAAGGAACCAACGATTATCAATTTAGATCAAATGAAAAGGAGCCAAAAGTGAAGATGGCAGCGGAGGAATTTGACGGCTAGGCAAATGGGGGGGGGGGTTGAATACTCCGAGTCAACAGGGTAGCTTGCTTCCAAGCATTGCTTTATATGGTAGTTGTGGCCATGGCCTAAAAGAGCCTTAAGCACTCGGACCCAACATTATAGGAGTAACCTACACTCGCTTGCTCCCTTTCATCCAGACTAGATAGGGGTCAAGACGCTATCGGGCGCCTGCGGCTGACTCAAGTGCCCCCCGAACCAAAACAAGATAGGGAGCTTAAAAAAGAACATGCCTTGGCTATGAATAAGCTTTTAGAACGAAGAGAAAGTGTTGATCCAAAACTCCTCTTATTGATTTGAATATGATTTCTCTGGTTACTTAGTGAAAATTCCAGTTGTAAGTAATAGTTCAAGTTTAGTGATAATACATGCTGATTACATTCAACGATCACTGAACATCAGGAATCAGTTATTCATCCTTGAAGTTTCAAAGTTTAGCGATCAAGTGACGCCTTTCAATAAGATTAATGTTGATCTTATTGTCGATGCAAAAAAGTCAAAACTTTAAAGTCAAAACTTTAAACTATGTCAGAAAAGGACGTACGGCTTGTCTCTTATGTCCCATCAGATCTGATTTAGTACTGTTCATACACGGCCAAAAGCATGGTTGCTTTTGGACAAAGGACAAGCTTCCAATGATAGCTTGACATGTAGCATATATCTTTTGTCTCGCATTAATTGCGACGGGTATAAATAGATGAAGATCTCTTCTTCATCTTCATGCATGCTACTTTCAATTTCTCAAACCTCTGTCTCTTTTCTTTCCTAATTCCTTATGCATCAACGGTGTGATTTCTTAGTTACAATAGAATAGGTTTTAATACTTGTTCTAAATTCCGCTTGTAACTGTAAATTTGTTTATTCAATATAAACTCATTTAAAAACGAAAAAAATCTGTGTGTTTGTATTCAACACCCCCTCCCTTCTACAAACTGTTTCTATATCCTTGAACTTTTGTAGACTCCGTTGGGACCAACAAGTGGTATCATAGTAGTGTTTCTTGCTTACTAATCTTTAAAATACTTGTTTCTTAAATTATTTTAAAATGACTAACACAAACACCAACTACATAGATAATGGATCTTTAGCTAAACCTCATAGATTTAGCCATGATAACTTTCCATTGTGGAAGGAAAGAATGACTCTATTGCTAGAAGGGTCAGATCCTAAGATCCCCTATTATTTAGAGAATGGACCATATGTTCCTACAGTCCTAGTCCCTGTAGTTCCTACCACTACTACCACTCCATCTATCGCTGAGAGAAGAATTGTCAAAACTCCATATCGATGGACTGATGATGACAAAAAGGAAGTAGCCATAGATGCTAAAGCTAGATCTATAATTGCCATGTCTCTGCCAAATGAAGTTTATCACTCTGTGATGAAAATGAGAACATATAAAACCATGTGGGATACTCTGTATCCAATATGAAGGAACTGATGAAGTTCAGATTACTCGTAGCATCAATCTGATGAGACAATATGAAAGCTTCATGTGTTTAAAAATCGAATCTCTCTCTCAAATCCACCAAAGATTTAATTGTCTATTAATTGATATGAAAAATGTTAATAGAGAATATTCTAATGCTGAAATTCTAACCAAATTAATGGAGGCACTACCTGAACATTGCGGAGTGTACACAACATGTTTAAAATTGTCAAAGATTCTTGAAACTCTGTCCTTAAGTGCTCTTTATGGAATGTTTCTTAATGAGGAACAATCCCAAGCCTTAAGAAGAAACCTCATTAAAGATATGAAGAGTGCCGAAAGTACTTCTTTGGCACTAGTGACTTCAGAGGTTGAATCTTCAAAACAAGTTTCATCGTCTATCTCCTTTATCACTGAATTAGGTCAAACTGATTCAGAAGAACTTACAGATGCTGACATCTCTGAGTGTGATAATTTTCTAGCTCTTCTTACCAATAACTTTAGGAGATTTACTAGAAAGAGTAATTTTCGAAAAACATCGGCTATCACTGACTCTGATAAGTCGAAGACCTCTCCTGCTGAAAAAGCATCTGCTATATGCTAAAACTGTCAGCGAAAAGGTCATTTCGCAAATGAGTGCAGATCTAAGAAAGTAGATGCACCTACCACCTCTCAGAACTCAGATAAAAAGGAAAAATATTCCAAATTAAAAAATAAATACAGAGATCTAAAAAAGAACCAGCAAAAAGGCAAAGGCCTAGTTGCTGAAGAAGTTGACTGGGATAAAAAAGATGATTGGGCCAAAACCACAGATGAATCTGGATCAGATGAAGAAGATCTTGCCTTCATTTGTTTGATGGCCAGAATTAAAGAAGCTGAAGAGGCCTCTCACACATCCTCTTCAGAATGTCCTTCAACATAGGTAAATATTCCCTCAACCTCCTCTATACTGAAGATGATAGCATGTCAACTCTCGATTATATGACTGTTGAATTTTACAATGCTTTAAATGGAAAGATCAAAGTTCAACAAATAAATATTGATCTACCTGAAGAATTAAAGAATTGTCATCTTAAAATCAAAAAACTTACGAAGATTAAAGAAAATCTTAAAGACCAAGTGTTTGTAAATCAAACAATTAGCACTGAAAGACAACAAGTTATCTCTAAAAAGGAAAAGGCTCTCGCTGATTTTAAAGCTGAGAAGGCTACCATCGAAGGATGGTGCAAGGCTTCTGACAAAGTCAGCAAAATCATAAATTCCCAGATCCCTAAGAATGTCAAAAGTGGTATAGGATACTTCTCTGACCAAGAAGAATCAGAGATTGATCGTTCCATGTTAAAATTCGGAATGTTCATTTCCTCAATCCCTTATCCTTCTTCTAAGAAGACTCCTATCAATAAGAAAAGACCCCCTAAGTCTCATTCTCATGATTCAAAGAATGTGATCAAGGACAAGTTCCCCGACAATGTTCCTAAAATCAAGAACTTTCAGAAAGCTAAGCAGAATTCTACTCCTTCAGTGAGTTATCCTAAATCTGGAAAGAAGATTCCTGGATATATATTCAGAGATCTACTCCCAGAATTAAGATTGATCTCACACCCTCAATTAAGATTGATCTCACACCCTCTGTCCCTGAGAAAAGTGTTATTCCTCCAAGGACAATGCATAAAGGAACCTTTGGTTCTGGTCCTGATAGTGTCTCAACCTCAACTTTAAAATCTTTTAGTTACAAACCTATCTTCAAATATAGGAAATGCTATCACTTTGGTGAAATTACCCACATTGCAAGTAAATGTCCTAATGCTACTAAAGCTGAAAAATTAGCTCATGGTAAGAAAGTAGCTCAAGCTGATAATTCAGCAAGAACGAAATCCACCAAGGTTTGTAAAACTCCCAAGGTGAAGATAACCACTGAAAAAAAATGTTTCAGCTAGCAACTCATCCGCCAAACCTTTTACTAACTCTGTAGGATCCATAGTAGTATGGGTAGCTAAGAAAAATTAATCCTTTTGTTTTATGAGAGTGTTAAGGGTAACTGGTATCTAGATAGTGGATGCTCAAGCCACACGACAGGCAGAAAATCTATGCTCTCTGAATACAAGGAAAAAAATGGTCCATTAGTGACCTTCAGTGGAAATGGCAAACGATACACCAGAGGTTATGGCATTATATCCAACGGAGCAACCTCATTTAGTCGTGTTGCCTATGTTGAGAGACTAAAGCATAACTTGTTAATCATTAGTCAGCTATGTGATAAAGACTTCGAAGTTTTATTCACATAGACCAGATGTGCGGTCATTAATATTAATGAAAAACTTGCCTTAAAAGGCAAAAGATCAAAAAATATGTATGTCATTAATATAGACAATTCTGTTGGTCCCAATAAGGGTCTACAAGAGTTCAATAAAGAGAGAACAGTTTGTAGAAGGGGGGGGTGGGGGGGTTGAATACAAACACACAGATTTTTTCGGTTTTTAAATGAGTTTATTAGAATAAACAAATTTACAGTTACAAGCGGAATTAGAACAAGTTTATAACCTATTCTATTGTAACTAAGAAACAAGATGTATGATGCACAAGAAGATAAAAGAAAGAATAAAGAGGGTATAAGTCAGATAGAAGCATGCTTTAAGATGAAGAAGATATCTTCATCTTATTTATACCCGTTTGTCTTTGAAACAAGACAAAAGGTATATGCCACGTGTCAAGCTTCGATAGGAAGCTTGTCCTTGTTAATAAGACAACCATGCTTTTGGCCGAATATGAACAGTACCATATCAGATATGATGGGGACATAAGAGACAAGTAGTACGTCCTTTTCTGACATGGTTCTAGGTTTGACTTTTGTGCATCGAGGATAAGATCAATCTTTAATCTTGCAAAGGAAGCTTCATTTGATCGCTGATACTGAATCTTCAAGGATGAATCTTCAGTGTCGCTGAGGCTTCACAAGACTTCTCACTTTGAGTAGACAATTGCTGCTATCGCTGAACCGCTTCAGTTCACTTAGCTGATTATCTCTTTCTTCAGCTAGAGTCTTCGACTGTCGCTGAATGGTCTTCTGGTGTGATAACTGATCTTCAGGTCTTCAGTGATAAGCTCGTAGTTCCTTTACCTTCAGCGATCGCTGATAGCAATTAGCGTGTGCTATCGCTGAATTTGAACAGAAGCTTAACTATGGAATTTCACTAAGTATAGTAAAGGAATCATATTCAAATCACTGAGAGGAGTTATGATCAACAATCTCCTCCTATTTGATTATGATTAAGCAACATAGGAAAATTGCTTTAAGAGACTAGTAAAGGACTTAGGAAATATTAAAGAAAATTTTTCTAAGTGCTACACTGTAAAGTCTTTTTCAGCTAGTCTATTATCTGAATTGAGTTTCATTTATAAGGATATGAAAGCACAATTTTTACAAGTAGATAAGCTTAAAGTACATTCACTGATTGAATTTTCAGAGTGAAAGATCAGTGAGTAAAAGATAGTGTAACGAAAATAGAACTCTTATGTTCATTGTCCCTTTTACTATTTTCAGGGATCATTTCAGTACTAGGATGGAGTAAAGTACTTTGAATTTCATTAATTATAATCTAAAGAATTACAGCGAAATGAAATTATAATTATAAAGGTAAAGTACTTGTACACTGAAGAAATATTACAAAGGAAGTAGAAAACTATGACTAGTCAGAGATATTCTCATTTCTTCTTTGTAGCTCATTCTCATAAAGCGTCTTCTGTCGATTCATCAAAGGAGTATCTGTCGATTCATCAAAGCAGTGCCAAATCATAATCTTTATGAGAGAGGATGGGGCCTTGTGAATTTCTTGGTTTCTGAAGAGTTCTAAGAATCCTTCATTATCCAAGAATATCATACCAGGTTCAGGCAGTGAGATGATTTCGTCTTCTGCATATCTTCGGTCTTGAGGGAGAGAGGTACAAAACATTGATATATCAGGGAGCTCAAGATGACCAAGAATGCTTTGATAATCAAACTTAGTTTCATGCTCATTTCTGGTACTTGAACTTCCTTCAGCGTTTGATCTTTTCTTTTTGGAAGATTCAGGGAGAGGGGGAACTTGCACATGTTGTGACATTCTTTGCAGCAACTTATTCAGCACACTGTCCACCACGTCCTTGAATTTGGATTTAGAACCCTGAGTGGCGTCTCTGATTTCTAGCCATTCAGTGTATCCATAAATTCCTAAGAATTTGGCTTCTTCTCTCTCTGTCCTGTTCGTCCTTGTCATTCTTACAAATACCTTTGGTACCTCTGTTGGAGTGTCGCCCTTGGATAGTTGCATGAATGATTTTAGCTTCAGATCTTCGAAATTTCAGCCTGTCAGTGCACCAATCAAGCTCTTTGTCTTTCTGCTGAGTGGCTTCAGAGGTTAGTGCACTTAGGATCTTCTGTTGAGCTAGAATTGGATCTACATTTATGTGCTCTTGTGCAAGTTCTTTTTGTACGAGAGCTGCATCGACCCTTTCACTCTTTTTCAATTGTTCTTGAGTCGCCTTATCTCTCGCAGAGTCTTCTCTGAGCAATTTTCTTGCTAAAGCAAGATCATTCTCAGTTTGTTTTATTTCCTCTTCCCTGATTCTTTGTGCTTCCAATGCTTGTTCTCTCTCTTCTCTTGACAAGAAATAGAATTCATCCACCATCCTTATTGGTACGACTTCAATGGGTTCAGCTTCAGGCACCCTTATTCCTCTTGCTTCGAATTCCCTAAGGAACTTTATTCGCCTTTCTTCTTCTTCAGGCTCGCTTATAATCGGCTTTTGAACGCGACGCCTGGGAATGAGGCCTTCTTCTTCTTCAGAGTCAGTTTCAATTATGTACATAAACTGCTCTTCAGAGGAAGGTTCTCTCCTTGATGTTGAGTCCTTTGGAGGACGGGGATCACTGAGGGAAGGAGAGGAGGAAAAAGTATTGTTAGAGGGAGTTTTTGTGGGTGATGAGGAGATTATGGGAGTTTCAGGGAGAGGTGCAGAGAAAGGGATAAGAGGAAGAGATACCTCAATTGGGTTCCTTTGTCAATTGTCAGTATGGTACAGTGAGCCGTGTACCACAAGGCTTGAAGATGGGAAGAGATGCCGACTGGGTTGTGAACAAACGCATGCATTAGAGGGCATGCCTTGATGAAAGCAGCTCCTTCAGTGAATTGGGGGCGATCTGCAAGGATTTCTACCAACGCTATGTAGTTGCAGGAGTTGAAGACTGCTCTTTCCAGAGGGAAGTGACAAGTTGGTGCAGCGACCAGAGTCGTGTCTTCAGCAGCAGAGGAGGTTGCAGCAGTTTTACTTGCAGATGCCATTGCTGTGGGAAAGATAGGAACACCAAAGAGGTAAATCATGGTTTTATACATAAATGTATAAACCAGAGTTTGGTATAAAGAATACCAAATGTAAGATGAAAGAGAACAAATATTTTGATGAACAATATTAAAATGTTTGTTATAATCAATAATAAAAAGCTAAGGTAAATGGATTAAAGTTTTTAAGAAAAATCTTCTGTTCTAAGAAAAGAACTTAGAACAGGGTTTTTATAGAGGAAAAACCTTTCTAATTTTTGATCTAGATTATCTTTATTTTTATTTTTAGAGTGTTAAGGAGAAGAAAGGTGAAACAAGATGTTTCCAGTCATTATACAAGGTTTAGATCAAACCTTAGTTGAGTTCTTAGGAGAAAAACACACACAAGCGTGTTCTTGGTGTTCTTGAGAAAACCTTGAAGATTCGAAGAATTTCTTTTGCCTTGAGAATTGTTATGAAAGCGGAAGGAGCAAAGTAAGGCAAGAAGAATGATTAAATAGCAAGAGGAGAGAGAAAGAAAGGGAGTGCTAAACGACGGTTTTAGCTTTTTGAAAAAGAAATGATGACCTGGCGCACGTTCCAAGAAAGGAGTTGGAATGGAAACGTCGCGGTCCGTCGTGTGTCAGAAAAAGGTCTGACGTGTCCTTTCCTTTATTTTTAAAAGATTATAATGATAATTATCCATAAGGAAGGTTTATCATTAATAATTTTAGAAAAATCTTCATCACTAATAATAAAGGATTTTTAGTGATGAGTTTCAATCTTAAGAGAGACATTCTTTGATGAGAAAATATATCAAAGAGTGTTAAGAATTAGAAGATAATACCTGAGGAGATGGCCAAGATATCGCTGAATCAGAGTTCAGAGAATGGAAAGTTTGAAAGCTTTATTTGTAATCCATTGTTGGTCGCTGATTAATAAATTATTCAGCGTTCAACATACCAAGTTCGCTGATGAGTAGATTGAATCTAGTTTCATCAAGAGGCTTGGTGAAAAGATCAGCGAGCTGATATTCAGTAGGAACAAAATGGAGCTCAACTTCACCATTCATCACATGATCTCTGATAAAGTGATATCGGATCTCAATGTGCTTGGTTTTGGAGTGAAGTACAGGGTTGTTGGCGATTGCAATAGCACTTGTGCTATCACAATAGATAGGAATCTTAGAGAGCTTGAGATTGTAGTCTCTTAATTGATTTCTCATCCAAAGGATTTGAGCACAGCAACTACCAGCGGCTACATACTCAGCTTCAACGGTGGAAGTGGACACTGAGTTTTGCTTTTTACTTGTCCAACTTATTAACTTTCCACCTAGTAGCTGACACCCACCAGTGGTGCTCTTTCTGTCTATCTTACAACCTGCAAAGTCACTGTCAGAGTATCCAATAAGATCAAATCCTGAGCCTTTGGGATACCAGAGACCAAGATTTGGAGTTCCTTTCAGGTATCTGAAGATTCGCTTTACAGCGATTAGATGGGATTCCTTCGGTTCAGCTTGATACCGAGCACAGAGACAGGTAGCGTACATGATGTTTGGTCTACTGGCTATAAGATACAGCAGAGACCCAATCATTCCTCGATAGGCAGTGACATTGACTGGTTTCCCATTGGGATCCTTGTTTAATGTCAGAGGAGGCGCCATAGGAGTCTTCATAGCTGAGCATTGATTCATGTCGAATTTATTCAGCATGTCTTTAACATATTTGCTTTGACAAATAAAAATTCCTTTGTCAGATTGCTTAATCTGCAAACCTAGAAAATATGTTAGTTCACCCATCATAGTCATTTTATTTTGTTTTTGCATTCTTGCAGCGAAACGAGTGCAAAGTGTGGGTCTTGTGGAACCAAAGATAATGTCATCAGCATATATCTGAGCGAGAATAGTATGACCTTTGTATTTTCTTAAAAACAGAGTTTGGTCAATTTTTCCACGAACAAATTTTTCTTTAAGAAGAAATTTAGAAAGGGTATCATACCAAGCTCTAGGAGCTTGTTTTAACCCGTAAAGAGCTTTTTCAAGTTTAAAAACATAACCAGGATGGTTAGGGTCTGAGAAACCAGGGGGTTGTTCAACATAAACTTCCTCGCTGAGTTTTCCATTTAGAAAAGCACTTTTAACATCCATTTGAAAAACTTTGAAGTCTTTATGGGCAGCATAAGCTAAAAAGAGTCTTATGGCTTCTAAACGAGCAACAGGTGCAAAGGTTTCATCATAGTCAATCCCTTCTTCCTGTCTATAACCTTGAGCAACAAGTCTAGCCTTATTGCGAATTATAGTCCCGTTTTCATCTAGCTTATTTCTGAAAACCCATTTGGTTCCTATTACAGTTTTACTAGAGGGTCTAGGAACAAGATTCCAAACTTTATTTCTACGAAATTCAGTTAGTTCTTCTTGCATAGCTGAAACCCAGCTAGGATCAGAGATAGTTTGATCTATCTTCTTAGGTTCAGAGAGAGAGATGAAGTTAACATAAAGACAAATATTACCTGTACCTCTACGTGTTTTGATACCTGCAGTGGGATCACCGATAATCTGATTTATTGGATGATTTGCAGTCCATCGCTGAGCTGGAGGTTGAGGAGAGAGATCAACAATAGATACAGCGACCTGTTCTTCAGATTCTGGAATAGGACTTTTTTCAGCAACAGGTACTTCATTTAAAATCAATTCAGGGGATTGATTTTCAGAAGTGGTTTGGTTGTTTACAGAGGAATTTCCAAGAGAGGAATCAGCAACAGGAATCTGATTTAGAGGAGTAACATGCATCCCTGAAGATGGATGATTATTACTTGTTGGGTTTACATGGATTTCATCATCACTTGCTTCAGCTGGAGTCTGATTGCTGAAGTATGTTTCAGGTTCCCCATAATGAGATCTCATCCAGGCATTCAACTCTTCATCATCATCATGAGAGTGAGAAGTATGAATGGGACGAGATTCATCAAAGTTAACGTGCATGGATTCTTCAACATGTTGTCTTCTTTTGTTGAAGACTCTGAAGGATTTAGATATAGAGGAGTATCCAAGAAATATACCATCGTCAGCTTTTGGATCAAATTTACCTAAATGATCTCTGTCATTCAGAATGTAACATCTACATCCAAAAATGTGGAAATATTTCAGAGTAGGTCTTCTTCCATGAAATAATTCAAAGGGGGTCTTCTTAAATCTTTTAACTATCAGGGATCGATTTTGAGTGAAGCATGCTGTGTTAACTGCTTCAGCCTAGAACTGAGTTGGAAGATGCGATTCACTGAGCATTGAGCGAGCCGCTTCAATGATAGTATGATTTCTTCTTTCAGCAACACCATTTTGCTGAGGAGTTCTTACTGAGGAGAAGTTGTTAGAGATGCCACTTTCTTCAAGGAAGTTATCCAAAGTACTGTTTTTGAATTCAGTGCCATGATCACTTCTTATGGAAAGAACAATTAGATTATTCAAAACTTCCATCTTTTTGATGAAAGAGATTATCATTTCAGGGGTATCACTTTTGGATCGAAGGAAGAATACCCATGTGTATCTGGAGTATTCATCAACAATCACTAAAGTGTATTTCTTCCCAGAGATCGATTGGACATTGACAGGTCCGAATAGATCCATGTGAAGTAGTTGAAGAGGAGTGGTCACTGAAGAAATTTGCTTAGACCTTAAAGAGGCTTTTGTCAGCTTTCCCTTCTCACATGCTGAACAAAGAGATTCCTTTGTAAAGGTGTGATTTGGGAGGTCTCTTACTAAATCTTTTTGAGACAATTCATTAATTGTCTTAAAGTTGAGATGAGAGAGTCTTTTATGCCATAACCAGTTTATGTCAGTGGATGCTTTAGAGATAAAGCACATGTTCTCAGAGTGAGAACTGTTCATATTTATGACATATACATTTTCCACTCTTTTGCCTGTAAGGGCAAGCTTATCATTTCCGTCAGTGACAGCACATCTATTTTTTAAGAATAGAACTTTGAAGTCTTTGTCACATAACTGACTAACGCTTAAGAGGTTGTGCTTTAGTCCCTCAACGTAAGCAACACGAGAAAATGATGTGGCCCCGTTGGACAAAATTCCATAACCTTTAGTGTATCCTATGCCATTTCCACCAAAGGTCACTGATGGACCAGCTTCTTCTTTGTAATCAGAGAGCAGAGATTTTCTGCTTGTCATGTGCCTTGAGCATCCGCTATCAAGATACCAGATACCTTTGGCACTCTGCATACAACAAAAGATTAATTGTTTAAAGGTACCCACACTACTATGGGTCCTGCTTGGTTAGATAGAGGATTGGCGGAGGAGCTACTAGCTGAAAAACTCTCTTCAGTGGATATCTTCACCTTTGATGGTTTTGCAACCTTGGCGGATTTCACTCTCGCTGATCTATTAGCTTGAGCTACTTTCTTTCCATGAGCTAGTTTATCAGCTCTAGTAGCATTAGGACATTTGCTTGCAATGTGGGTAGTTTCACCACAGTGATAGCATTTCCTATATTTAAAGGGTTTGGAAATCAGAGAGGGAGCAGGAAATTTCTCAGGGATAGGTCCAAGAATTCCTTTATCCGTGGTCCTTGGAGGTATAACAACCTTTTCAGGAGTGGGAGTGAGATCGATTTTAATTCTGGGGGTTGGTCTCTGACTAAAGTCAGGGACCTTTTTCCCAGTTTTAGAAACTTTCTCTGAGGATTTCTTGTTCCTATCTTGAGTTTTCTTATTCTTAGGAACTTGATTAAGAAACTCGTTCTTGATCACTTTCCTAGAATTAAGAATAGAAAGCTTCTCTTTAGAAGAGGAGGAAGAAGAGGTTGAAGAAGAAGGATCAGGGATAGAAGAGACAAACATTCCGAATTTTAGCATGGAACGATCATTCTCTGGTTCTTCCTTTTCAGGATTATAGCCTAACCCACTTCTTACTTTCATAGGTATTTGAGCATTGATGATCTCATTAACTTTATCAGAAGCCTTACACCATCCTTCGATGGTTGCCTTTTTAGACTTGAGATCAACGATAGCCTTTTCCCTATCAGCGATAGCTTGTTGTTTCTCGATGCTTATAGTTTGATTTGCAAAAACTTGGTCTTTGAGAGATTCCTCAATTTTAGAAAGTTCTTTGATTCTTATATGACAATTTTTTAATTGTTCAGATAAATCAGTGTTAATTCTCTCGGCCTTAATTTTTCCATTTAAAGCATCATAGAAATCAACAGTCATAGCGTCGAGAGCTGACAAGTTATTACTTTCAGAAGGTAAAGAGACAAAGCGAATAGTTACCTGAGTAGAAGGAGACTCAGAGGAAGAAGTCTCAGTGACTTCTTCAGCGTCTTCAATTCTTGCCATCAGACAGAGGAAGGCAAGATCTTCTTCATCTGAACCAGACTCTTTAGAGGTCTTGGCCCAGTCATCTTCAGCATCCCAGTCAACTTCTTCAGCTACAAGGCCTTTGCCTTTTTGCTGGTTTTTCTTCATATCTTTGTATTTGTTTTTCAGTTTCAAATACTTCTCCTTTTTATCAGAGGTATGGGAGGTAGTGGGAGCAGCAACTTTCTTCGACCTGCATTCACTTGCGAAATGACCCTTTCGCTGACAGTTGAAGCAAATCGCTGAGGCTTTCTCAGCAGGCAACGATTTCTGCTTTTCAGAGTCAGAGAGGTTGGAAGGTTTTCGAAAATAGCAATTTCTAGCAAATCTTTTAAAGTTATTAGTTAAAAGGGCTAGAGAGTTATCAAACTCAGAGATGTCTGCATCAGTGAGTTGATCTTCTGAATCAGTTTGACCTAATTCAGTTATGGAGGTGATAGTAGAAGAAGGAGCAGTTTTGGAAGAAGTTCCCTCAGAAGTCACAAGTGCTAAAGAAGTACTTTTAGCACCTTTGAGTTCATTAATTAGGTTCTTCCTTAGAAGCTGGGATTGTTCCTCATTTAAGAGCATACCATATAATGCACTTAAGGACAAGGTTTCAAGATTCTTTGACAGTTTTATACATGTAGTGTATACTGCCCATTGATCGGGCAATGCCTCCATGAACTTTATTAGAATTTCAGCGTTTGAATATATTCTATCGACTGATTTAAGATCAATCAGCACACAGTTAAATCGCTGGTGAATTTGAGAAAGAGATTCACCCTTTTGATACATAAAACTCTCATATTTTCTTACGAGGTTTATGCATCTAGTTACTTTCACTTCAGAAGTTCCTTCATATTGGATACATAATGTATCCCACATGGCTTTTGAAGTCCTCATTTTCATGACAGAATGATAGACCTCATCAGGTAAAGCCATTGCTATTATTGATCTAGCTTTAGAGTCAATAGCAACTTCTTTCTTGTCTTCTTCAGTCCATCTGTTAGGAGTTTTAACAATACTCCTCTCAGGAATGGCTGGAGTAGTAGTGGTGGCAGAACACTAGCTACTATAGTTGTGGGAACGAATGGTCAATTTTCCAGATAGTAGGGAATCTTGGGGTCAGATCCCTCTAGAAATAGAGACATTCTTTCCTTCCATAATGGAAAGTTATCATGGCTAAATCTAGGTGGTTTAGCTAAAGATCCATTATCGTTATAGTTTGTATTAGGGTTTGACATTTTAAAATAGTTTTAAGAGAAAATATTTTAAAGAGTTAAGAGGCAAACACTGCTCTGATACCACTTGTTGGTCCCAATAAGGGTCTACAAGAGTTCAATCAAGAGAGAACAGTTTGTAGAAGGGGGGGGGGCGGGGGTTGAATACAAACACACAGATTTTTTCGGTTTTTAAATGAGTTTATTAGAATAAACAAATTTAAAGTTACAAGCGGAATTAGAACAAGTTTATAACCTATTCTATTGTAACTAAGAAACACGAAGTATGATGCACAAGACGATGAAAGAAAGAATAAAGAGGGTATAAGTCAGATAGAAGCATGCATTAAGATGAAGAAGATATCTTCATCTTATTTATACCCGTTTGTCTTTGAAACAAGACAAAAGGTATATGCCACGTGTCAAGCTTCGATAGGAAGCTTGTCCTTGTTAATAAGACAACCATGCTTTTGGCCGAATATGAACAGTACCATATCAGATATGATGGGGACATAAGAGACAAGTCGTACGTCCTTTTCTGACATGGTTCTAGGTTTGACTTTTGTGCATCGAGGATAAGATCAATCTTTAATCTTGCAAAGGAAGCTTCATTTGATCGCTGATACTGAATCTTCAAGGATGAATCTTCAGTGTCGCTGAGGCTTCACAAGACTTCTCACTTTGAGTAGACAATCGCTGCTATCGCTGAACCGCTTCAGTTCACTTAGCTGATTATCTCTTTCTTCAGCTAGAGTCTTCAACTGTCGCTGAATGGTCTTCTGGTGTGATAACTGATCTTCAGGTCTTCAGTGATAAGCTCGTAGTTCCTTGACCTTCAGCGATCGCTGATAGCAATCAGCGTGTGCTATCGCTGAATTTGAACAGAAGCTTAACTATGGAATTTCACTAAGTATAGTAAAGGAATCATATTCAAATCACTGAGAGGAGTTATGATCAACAAATTCTCATTCTAAAAATGTATGCTTCATTTCTAGAGCATCGTTAGACATCAATTGGTTATGGCACAAGAGACTCTCTCATCTAAACCTTATGATTAATGAATTATCCAAAAAAGAACTCGTCAGGGATCTCCCCAAGCATGCTTTTACAAAGGAATCTCTTTGTTTGGCATGTGAAAAGGGAAAACTGACAAAAGCCTATTTCAGGTCCAAACAAGTGTATTCAGTGACCACTCCTCTTCAGTTACTTCATATGGATTTATTTGGACTTGTCAATGTTCAATCTCTGTATGGAAAGAAATACACTCTTGTGATTGTTGATGGGTATTTTTTCTTCGATCCAAAAGTGTTGGTTCCAGATTCCTTTAAATCGATTGTTAATTGAGAGTATTGAATCTGAGTGAATTGCGGAAGCAGATCAATTAACAATTTAAATCAATAGAACAGTAAACAGAATGAAGAACAAAGATTATGGAATGACTTACGCACAGTATTCTTCAAAATGTAAATGTATTAATCGACAATTTTTACAAACACAATACAATGCTATTTATACAGATACAAAGACAGAAAGTCAAAATGCTAGCCAATTACAAAGTGCCATGTGTCATAAAGGGAGCGTCTAACAACAATTAGTTATAACAAGAAGTGTGTGTTGACATTTGTAGACATCTCTTCTTTGACTCATACTTTAATATCTAACATTCTCCCCCTAAGTATGAAGTCAAAAAAAATTTCTTCAGAGTGGATCAACAGCAGCGATGATACTTGAAATATTATTGATAAGCTCTCTGTTCTTCTGAAGTCCATCAAGTCTTTTCTCTATTTTCTTTGCAACTTCTGGATTTGTCGTGTCTAAGCCAGCAAAGCTCTTGATGATGTAGACTACCTCAGAAGAGTATTTGTGAGCTTCTTTGATGCGAAAGAAGCTCTTTCTATTTGGTCTTTTGAAGATGATTCCCTCTTCTGGTTCAGTAAGAAGTCTACCCACTCTGAATTTGCTTATCCCTTCAAGTTCCTCATTTGGTGCAGAGATAGCCAGATTATCCATTTTGAAATTTAATCCAATCTGGAAGTCGACCTGCCTTTTGTATCTAATGTATGATTTCATACACGAATAATTCTAGTGTAGGCAACTTTGGTCTTGTGGATCTTTGCGTTCAGAAAGCTGAGTCTTCATAAATTCTTCCAGAAAAATGAGATCAGCTGGATGGATGGACAACAGATCATTATCACATATGTAATAACTTTTGTTGTTTGATCTGACTATCTCGTAGATTGTGTACCAAATGGGTGTATCTTGAAACCGTTTTATGTTTCATGGTCGTTATCTTTGTAATTGGAACAGGTAGTGAAAAGCTGTCTTTTGTCTTGTTTATGTGCCATGAAGTTATCTTTAACTTCACTTTGCTAACATTGTATTGGTTGGCGAAGTTAGGCATCATGAGATAAATCTTCTGATCTGTTGGAGCATACATGTGCCTTTTCTCAACTTCAATTGTTGGAAGTTCAATGTTTCCAACAATGTTTCCAACTTTATTTAATTTTTCTTCAAATTCTTCTCTTCTGATCTCCTTCTGCTTCACGAGCGGCCTCTCGC